>OW240913.1:337539166-337763593 GCA_933207985.1 Pelobates cultripes
TGACCAGATTGCACATTCTCTAATTAATCTTTACCTGTACTCGAGCCATTGGAGCAGGGCTTCCAAACCCAGTCCTCAAGTACCTTCTAACAGTTCAGGATTTAGGGATTACCCTGTGGTGTCTAAAGTGTTTTTTTTCTTCTTTTTTTCTAAAAACACCATAGACACAACTTGGTAATCCCTAAATCATGGACTGTTAGTGGGTACTTGAGGACTGGGTTGGGAACCACTGTATTAGAGCCTTACCTAACCAACAGAAGTTGCTGGATGGTGGAGCCCATGGAAAGTGCTATCATTGCAGAAGTACCACACTGGCAACTCTGGAGGAAAATAAAAATTCTAGATTGTACACTCACTTGGGCACAGACTTCTTCACTTTCTATTCCCGTTATCACGTCTTGTTCCTCTTTCATTTGCTGATTATAACCCACTGCAAATTTGTAAAGCACTGCGGAAAACGGCGGCACTACGTAAACGCAAATAATAATACTAATAAGTAAAACGTACTAATGTCTAATTATCAAAACAACACACACTTTTTCATGTTCTTATAAGTGTAATGTTTCCATTTGATAATTTCCATTATTGACTGATTAAATTATATTTTAGTAAAAGATTAAAAAAAAAAAAAACATTATATTAAATGAATATCATATAAAATTAATGAATCATCCTGCTGCGTTAAATAAAGGAGGTTAGAGTTCTGAGATTCTCTGGGTTTTCATTGTTTTGCATTACTTTGAATTAGGAGGATAACATTTCGGACAGGATGAGAAAGAATTAGTGGAAATGAGTTGCTGAACAAGTGTTATGCTGTAGATGCGATACTTATGTTTGTTTTCCTTTGTTGACTTGGCATAGATTTCTGTTAGTCTTCAAATACAATAAAATGATTTAACTAATATGTTACATTTATTAATATCAGCAAAAAAAAAAAAAAGCTCCACATTTGCCATGCAGTTTGCTTGTTGGACACTTGGACAGGATAGAAAAGAATAACTGGAAATGAGTTGCTGAGCAAAGTATTATTGTAACTGTATATTAACCTGTGTCATGGGATGACCTATGAATACAATTCATTCATAAACATCAGCATATTCATTTCCATAACCCATTCTGATACTTTGTTTTGGTTAATTATAAAGCACCATTAGAGAATATTTCTTCTGATTTTCAAATACTTTATTTAATTTTTTTTTAATAACATAGCATCTAAAATAAAATATAACTGACCATAGCAGTACTGTGTAGAGATGCTGATCTAGCGCAGTGATACTAATTGTATTAATTTCTGAAGGATGAAAGGCTGAATTGAATTGTCTAGGAACTAGATTAATAACCCTAATGTTTAACAGGTTCTATAGCTGATGCATTAAGCAGCTGATCTATTCCACCAGCATATAACCCCGAAAGCAGGTCTCGACATTTGAAGTCCTACGCTATTAGACAGGCCTTTGACTCTGTATCCCTGTGTATCTACTCAATTAACAGAGAATGTGTTTCTTCATCCTGAAAAACTGCCCATTCACCTTCAAAGTCAATTTCAATCTATCTCAACTCCCCAATGAGGCACGTAGCATCAGAGATATGTAGGATTAAGCTTATATTTAACCAAGGATGAGTTAACATAAATATTCGTTGATTTAGAGCAATTCCTTTTATGTAACACTAATACAATATAATTTAGGACTTTCTTGGTATGAGGGTTTTCTTTTCTCGGGTATGGCAGGCATGGCACATGACTAGACACCACTTGAATGGGGCTGGATGGAGCTCCAGTACTGATCGGGCTCCCCTCGAGCGAATTTTAAAAAATGGTCCCTTGTGGTCCATGGTTCCTTGTGGTTCCCACACTCTATGATGGAGTCAGAGGACAGGAGCCAAGTTTACCAGCCTGTGCTTTAACGTCATCACAGAATGCCGGACTGCAAGGCCGGCAGCTGCGCTAGGAGCCCACCAAAATCCAATGTATAAGTGTCATCCTTACCTTCCTGGCCTGGACATAAGTTGGAGGATGGCAAATGTTATGGATGGCAAAAGAACACCTAGTGGGCTTGGACAATTAAAATAATGGTATTAGAACACACAAGACAAATTATAGAAGAGTAATCCCCAAATAATGGGGGCATTCCACGCTGGTATAGATAGTATTAAAACACAAAGATAATTTTCACCCAAATAAACTTGCTTGGGGAAACAAGTGTGAATCAGAGTGCTAGAGACTCTCAACACATAAGTACTGAAGCTGACTTAGGTATCCAGCAAAAAAAAAAAAAAATGAATATCTTTATTAATCTGTTATTGAAAGGATACCATAGTTGCAACAGTTACAGAACAAGGATAAACGAAAGGAAGCATGTGTATAACCTTCCCCAGGTGGTAGTGATCTAACTTGCAAAAAATGACAACTAGTATCAATTGAGTGGTTGTAGATGATACTCACTGTTGTCAATATGAAAAGTATCACAACACAGGGGATTATTCACTAAGAGTATTATTTGTGTGCCTAATGGTATGTAGAGTTTTTTTTTTATAAATTAAAACAATTGTGTTTCACTCCTGCAAAGGGAATTTCTTTCATTGCCCACTGGGAAGCTGTGTATTAACGGCTTATATTGTAGTGCTATTTACGGTTTGATGCACATTTGCGTAACATAAGATGCTCCTTAATGAATTTATTTGGGAATTTGTAAGGACCTATGATTTACAAATAACGTAAAATTTCGCTAAAATAGTATTTACAACAAAACTTTAGAGAACTGAAAATAATTTGTACATTGTGCTAGTAGAATTGCCAGACGTTGTACAGAACAAGTAAAAAAGGCATATTTAATTACATAGGTTTTACTTTTTTGTCTATAATATATCAGAAAACCTATGTTGATGAGGCAAAAATTGAAAAAGGTCCAGGCACTCCAGAGTACAAAAAAGGCAAATTTATTGAACCCACCGCCACTCACAACATTTCGACCTGAACGGTCTTTGTCAAGCTGACGTTGTACAGAACAAGTGAAAAAGGCATATTTAATTACAAAGGTTTTCCTTTTTTTGTCTATAATATATCAGAGAACCTATATTAATGTCATATTTTACATACAGTCTTAGATGTTTGAGTAGTATTTTAAAATATATTGTGCAACAGTAAAGTCAAGTATCACATTGAGCTTAACCAAGAAAATTCCATTGTCAAATCTATAGACACATGTTGGTTTACCAGATCTAAAAGAAACCATTGCTTTAGAAGTTTCCTTTGTCTTGTGGTTTAAACAGGACAGTTATACCTTGTGTTCTATCGTGCTTCTAATGTTTAGTATTAACATGTGGGAAGAAACCAATGGTCCACAGGAAACTGGGTAAAGAACATAGCTAGTGTTAATTTTCCGGTATCACACATTCATCACGAGTGTCACACAGATACTAATTATAATTAAATACCAATACATTGATAATTAGCTACATATAAATAAAAAAAGAACATGTGAAATAGAAATATTTTACTGTTGGTCTGGAGCACAAGGGATGCATTATGTTAGAGGGGCGTCTAACACCTTCTGACAGCAGATCCTTAAACATACCCAGGCTACTTAATTAAAATACAGTAATCCTGCTAAGTTGGTTTCGTGTTGCAGAAGATCACAGATTGGTTGCTACCATGTTTGGCCACGGCCAGTAGATTATAATCAGTTTGGATGAAACATTGATTGTGTTGGTGATTTTACATTTTACATAGATGATATAGACGATAAGGGTAACTTAAAATATTGTAACTCTAATTGTTTGGTAACAAATATTTGGAGGCTGTCCCTTTGTCTCAAACAAAAAGCAAAGAATAAGTACCAATAGCATCTGCTGCTCAATAAATTAAGAATAATTCTTCTCTTAATGCATGTCGCTTGATACATTCCATTTAGTGCACACTTCTGCTTGATACAAGATGTCACTAATGTTGGGTTGCAACATTTTATTTGGCCTGTTGTCATGGGCGTCTTCAAGAATTTTTACGGGGGTG
The DNA here is from genome assembly GCA_933207985.1 of Pelobates cultripes. Taxonomy (NCBI): domain Eukaryota; kingdom Metazoa; phylum Chordata; class Amphibia; order Anura; family Pelobatidae; genus Pelobates; species Pelobates cultripes. Next base: position 337,543,176 of record OW240913.1, read on the forward strand.
GGTGGGAGGGGGCATAATTATAATGACATCCATGCTTGGCCCCTTTTTGACAGTGTCATAAAGGGGAGGACCATAGTCATTATCACATAAAGCCAGGGTGAATAGCGTTTTCACAACTATGGTGTCAGGAATATATGTTTGTATTCCTGACACTATAGTGTTCCTTTAAGCAAATTAAACATTCTTGTCACCATAACAACTTCGTCTAAATTAAAAATCCTATGATGCCAGGAGTACCCTTGGTGCTCTCTTTCCTTTAAGGGATTAAACCGCTCTCAATTGGTTTGATCCCAAAAGGCTTCCTCCAGCTCCAGATCTCCAGGTCGCTCAGTGGTATTTGGCTTCTGAAACGGAGTGTCAGGAAGTGGAGATTGATGCAGGGACGTATTAGCCGCGAGGCAAACAAGGCATTTGCCTTGGGTGGCATTTTTCAGGGGGCGGCAAAAAATGCCGCCCCCAAATGCCCAGGGCAAATGCCTAGTTAGATTTGCGGCTAACAGACATGCTGGGCGCTGGGCGGCGCTGGCTGATGGTCGGGTGGCTTGCGAGGGAGCACTTCCTCTGAGAGGTCTGCTAGGCTCCCTCGCGCGTCGCAGAGTGAGGCTGGGAGCCGGGTTGATGACGTCATCTTCCGGCTCCCAGCCTCACTCTGTGGCGCTGCCTCGCCAGCCGCCCGCCCAGCAGCCAGCCCATCAGCCTGACCGGCAGCCACTGGACCACCAGGGAGAAAGAGGAACCCCCCCAGGTAAGGAAGCTGGGGGTGGTTATATAAAAAAAAAAAAGTGTTAATGTGAGTGATTGTGTGTGTGTGTTTGTGTCTGACTGTGTACATTTTTATGAATGGGGAGCTACTGATTGGCTTAGAGTGCCAGATGACCGTTGTAGACAATCAGCGGCACTCCTACCTAGCGGCCCTCTGGGTTTCCTGACACTCAGTAAATCAAAGTGAACACATTAACAATGATCTGTTTTTTACCTGGGGAGATGAGAAGGTCCAAAGTTTCCTGCCAGGCCCAGGTACATAAGCCTTATGATGTGGTGTCCAGAATGAAGTGGAGGGATCACTTCACTTGTCCTTCCTGCTCCAATCTCATTTTCTTCTCCATTTGACACAGTCTTTTGACATGGTCTTCTCTCCTCCTTGGCTCCTTCTGCTCCTTTACTTTTCTGCTACTTTCTGCTTATTAGAGAGGGTTCAGAGAAGGGCTACTAAACTGGTTCATGGATTGTGGGATAAAACTTACCAGGAAAGGTTAAAGGATCTTAACATGTATAGTTTGGAGGAAAGACAAGACAGGGGGGATAAGATAGAAACATTTAAATATATAAAGGGAATCAACACAGTAAAGGAGGAGACTATATTTAAAAGAAGAAAAACTACCACAACAAGAGGACATAGTCTTAAATTAGAGGGACAAAGGTTTAAAAAATAATATCAGGAAGTATTACTTTACTGAGAGGGTAGTGGATGCATGGAATAGCCTTCCAGCTGAAGTGGTAGATGTTAACACAGTAAAGGAGTTTAAGCATGCATGGGATAGGCATAAGGCTATCCTAACTATAAGATAAGACTAGGGACTAATGAAAGTATTTAGAAAATTGGGCAGACTAGCTGGGCCGAATGGTTCTTATCTGCCGTCACATTCTATGTTTCTATGTTTCTATGTTATTTTGCGCCCTTCTGCTCCTTTCTCTTTCTGCTTCCTTTCTGCTCCTTGCAGACCCTTCCTGCTCCTTGCTGACCCTTCCTGCTCCTTGCTGACACTTCCTGCTCCTTGCTGCCTCTTCCTACTCCTTGCTGACCCTTCCTGCTCCTTGCAGACCCTTCCTGCTCCTTGCTGACCCCTCCTGCTCCTTGTTGACCCTTCCTACTCCTTGCTGACCCCTCCTGCTCCTTGCTGACCCTTCCTGCTTCTTGCTGCCCCTACTGCTCTTTGCTGCCCCTTCCTGCCCCTTGCAGACCCTTCCAGCGCCTTGCTGACCCTTCCTGCTCCTTGCTGCCCCTCCCTACTCCTTGCTGACCCCTTCTGCCCCTTGCAGACCCTTTCCTACTCCTTGCTGACCCCTCCTGCTCCTTGCTGACCCTTCCTGCCCCTTGCAGACCCTTCCTGCACCTTGTGGACCCCTCCTGTGCCTTGCTGACCCTTCCTGCTCCTTGCTGATCCCTCCTGCCCCTTGCAGTACCTTTCTGCTCCGTCTACTTTACCTTCCTGTAGGCTGTCTCCCCCCCATCCCTCACTTACCTGATCTGTAGGATGTCTCTGCATTTGCTGGCTGCTGCTCCCCTGCGGATGCAGTCAGGAGAAAGAAGATCCCCTCCACCTACTGGCCGATGCCGGTATTGCAGTTTATCACACAAACAAAAAATAGCAGCACAAGCTGAAAAATCAGGGGGGGGAGGGGGTCAAGTGCCCCCCCTTGATCCCTCCCCTGCGGACGCCCATGCCCGTTGTGACCTTTACGTCAATATTAGCAGAGATGAAAATGTATACTAGACTCCTTTTATACAGTGGTGTTGGCATCTGCCAATCAGTCATATCAGCTTACAGCATGCGACAAACACACAAGCTTATGTCACTAACCAAGACCACACATATCAGTTCACTGTGCCAGCCACCCTCACGACACAGAGCTGGCAGCACCATTTCATTAACTGTTCCATGTTGTAAAAATGTTTATTCTGTCTTAAACACGTTGACAAGGACCCTACAGAGCTGAAACTAAAACTTTGTACAGTTTTGTTTAAGTATATTATTAAGTACTGGTTTGTGAGTTTTCTTATTAGACAATACTTCTATACTTTTGTCCTAATATATACTTGTTTGTTTGTGTGCATGCGTATGTCTGAATGGGTACTGGGCTACTTTGGTGCAGGGGAACATTACCAGGATTATGCAATTTATGATCAGATTCTGATGTACAGGTAATACTGTGATAAAAAAGGCATTGTCATACCCCTTAAAAAATTAGTATTTAATAAAGGTATAGTTTTTATCAAATACTTATCTGGACTGTGTTGGAATTTCACTGAAATTCCAACCTAGTCAAGAGATATGCAGATACAAAGTGGGGACTACTTTGTATCCGTATTTTTCCTTCGCTTGACTTTTCTTGACACAAGGTGGAGCTACAGAGTCAGTTTCTGCAGCAATCATCAGTGGGGCTGCATGGAATTGGCTGTGTCTGTGGAGGATCCCGTGGTCTCTCTGGATCCTGTATAGATCTGAATGCTGTACCGTCGTACATGCGCAAGAGTACAGCAGTGATGTCGGCTATGAGGAGAGGATCCTGCCGGATCAAGATGGCGTTGCTTACGAGGGACAGGTTCAGGTAAGTAAACTCACCTTTACTTGCACTCCCCGGCCACCGAACTCCCAGCGGGGATTTTGGAAAAGTTTGACAGTGACAGTGCCGCTTTATCTATAGTCTAATTATGGACCACTATGCATCATGATGGGCGACAAGGGGGGATGGGTGAAAAGCTTGTATTGAAGGGTTGCATGCAAGTTTTACAAATGTTGTACAGAGAGGCAATAGTGAACATCAAACAGTTGTTTATTAGATGTCAAGAGCTTGTTGACATGGGAGTTATCTCCAAACTGTTAGTCTGTTTAATGTATTCAACCAGTTTTAACCATCAGTGAATATGGATCAACTGCGAATGCAAAAGGTTTAGGGAGAGATTTATCCAGGTATAAGAAGGTGCTGGTTTGGGTGAAATGTGCTACATGTTGAATGTAGCCTATGGAGCAGCCCAGCTAAGGGGATTGGGCCTTAACATTGCTAGGAGACAGGCATATAACGGGTGCTATATCTATTAATGTGCACTTGTGGGTAGGACCACAAGACCCTTGAAAACTAGAATTAATGAGCACATTAGGAATATTAAAAATAAGGTCTTAACACATTCAGTTTCAGCTCATTTTAACAAGATTCATAATGGCGATTTTAGCTCACATTTTACTGGTATCCAGAAGATAAATAAACCCTGGAGAGTAGGTGACCATCTAATATTATTAAATAAAACAGAAATAAAATGGATTTTTGAATTGGAAACCCTCACTCCAGTTGGTTTAAATATTCATTTTGAAATGTACAATTATATTTGAGGTCTTTATCTTTTTATGAGTTCTTGTATGGGTTTTAAAATGATATTATTTATTTATGTGTATATTTTATACTATAAACTGAGTACAAACACCAGTTCTCTTTGCCTCTAATAATTTTTTTCCCTTTCTCCCCTCCCCTCTTTTTTATCCTATATGGACATTTGATACCTTACTATTATATCTGGACTATATCATCGAGAATATATAAATGGAGTCCCAATATGGTGGACGTTATGTATAACTGGCAATATATAGAACTGGAAGGTGAACCAAGATGGCCGCCGCGTCATTTCCATTGGAAACTACAGATGCTGATATAGGCTATGACGAGAAAGCCTAAAAGATTAGGTATGGCTGACAGTGCTTTTCCGGCGGAACCCGGAAATGACGTGGTACACTGTCGGAGTGCACCAATATGGCCGCTTTACTGTGTAGTGACATCCCAGACCACCAGGGGGACCGGCCGCCCTGCGACCCGGTATGTACCCACTGTGGCCAGCCTCTGCTCCTGGGGGGCCCAGGAGCCAGCCACTTCAGGGCCCCCCGAGGCTGGCCTGGCTGTCACCCGGCGGGCAGGCTGGCTGGCTGAGTGCTTCCTCTTCAGCTCCCTCGCACGCCCGCTCAAAGGTAAGGAGGCTGGGGGGGTTAAATTAAAAAAAAACAATGTGAGTGTGTTAGTGTGTGTGTGTTAGTGTGTATATGTGAGTGTTAGTGTGTTAGTGTTATAGTGTGTGTGTGTATGTGTGTGTGTGTGTTAGAGTGTGTGTGTGTTAGTGTTAGTGTGTGTGTGTTAGTGTTAGAGTGTGTATGTTAGAGTGTGTGTGTTAGTGTTAGTGTGAGTGTGTGTGTTAGTGTGTGTGTTAGTGTTAGAGTGTGTATGTTAGTGTTATAGTGTGTGTGTTAGAGTGTGTGTGTTAGTGTTAGTGTGTGTGTGTTAGAGTGTGTGTGTGTGTGTTAGTGTTAGAGTGTGTGTGTGTGTTAGTGTGAGAGTGTGTGTGTATGTTAGTGTGTTAGTGTTAGTGTTAGTGTGTGTGTGTGTGTGTGTGTGTGTGTGTGTGTGTGTGTGTGTGTGTGTGTGTGTGTGTGTGTGTGTATGTTAGTGTGTGTGTGTGTTAGTGTTAGTGTGAGTGTTAGTGTTAGAGGGTGTGTGTTAGTGTTAGAGGGTGTGTGTATGTTAGAGTGTGTGTGTTAGTGTTAGTGTGTGTGTGTTAGTGTTAGTGTGTGTGTGTTAGTGTTAGAGTGTGTGTGTGTTAGTGTTAGTGTGTTAGTGTTAGAGTTTGTGTGTGTGTTAGAGTGTGTCAGTGAGTGTGTTACTGTGTGTGTCTGTTACTGAGTGTGTTAGTTTGTGTGCGTCTGTTAGTGAGTGTGTGTTTTGTAAGTGAGTGTGTATGTGTCTGTCTGTCACTGAGTGTGTTTCTGTCAGTAAATGTGTGTGTCTGTTAGCTAGTGTGCATGCGTCTGTTCGTGAGCGTTTGTGTGTCTGTTAGCTAGTGTGTATGCGTATGTTCGTGAGAGTGTGTGTGTGTATCTTAAGCACTTACCTTTCTCCAGCGCCGGACTCCCTTGGCGCTGTGCATCTCTCCGTCCCGATCCGCCTCTCAGCTCCAAATGAGCATGAGCCACGCGCGCATTCAAACCGCCCATAGGAAAGCATTACTCAATGCTTTCCTATGGATGTTCAGCGTCTTCTCACTGTGATTTTTACAGTGAGAATTGCAGAAGCTCCTCTAACGACTGTCAACGAGACAGCAACTAGAGGCTGGATTAACCCTCAGTGAAACATAGCAGTTTCTCTGAAACTGTTATATTTTCAGCTGCAGGGTTAAAACTAGAGGGACCTGACACCCAGACCACTTCATTGAGCTGATGTGATCTAGGTGTCTGTAGTGGTCCTTTAAGTGTATGTGTATCTGCATGCACTGGCGTACATACCGCGGTCGCAGGGGTCACAGCCCTGTGACCCCGGCGACCAGGTGCCCGCCGCCATGTGTTGTGGCCCCAGCACGCAGAGAGTAAGCGCGTGGGGGGGGCCCACAGATCAGTTTTCGCACCGGGGCCCCATGGGTTGTGTGTACGCCACTGCCACAGTACCAGGTATCCTGCACCTGAGGAAGACGCAGTTAGAATTGAAACGCGTTGTGCTTTACCTTTGGATTTTCTTTGGCACCTCAACAAATGGAATGTAAGATTTTTCTAATTATTATGTAATACAATTTTACCTTTTATCTTACCATTGGTGGCTCTCTCTGATATTTTATCCTGAGGGTGAAAGCTCCTATCAACAAAGACCCTACAAGACCGTGGGAAGCTTCCCTGTATATCACACTCAAAACGTACTTACCTGAGCTAGTAATATATACAGGCTCTGGAAAAGGTGAGTGTGGTTACTGCAGTGTTTCTTTATGTAGACTTAATGATTTTATTAGTTGTATTGCCATATGAGATTTTATGTCTGATTCTTCCTAGGAAATATCCAGGAAATTTTAAAGGGTATATACTTCTTTTTATTGTATTCACATCACTTGTGGTACTGTTTATTCACTTTTTTATTGCGCTGTTCACCATTACTCTGCATTTGTCTATATTTTAATTGTGGACCTGGAGTGTTTGGTTTCACGGTGGTAACAAGCTGCATAACACCACACTGTATGGTCTCTGTTTGCACTTTATATTTAACGCCTGTTTTTATTACACATTTTTTTTTGCATAGAAGGGGTGTAGTGTGGGGGATTGCATAGAGAAATTGGAGGTGGAGTTTTGGCTAGAGGAGTATATATAGTGACCATTTTAGATTAGGGACCATCTTAATTAATCCTCGCTTACCTGTTTTGTCCCACCCTCCCTCTTTATAGAACTTCAGAATTGAACATGTTTTAGGTGCATGATGTGAAGGCAGGAAATGTAGCCCCATGGAACAAGCGTAGCTTAAGTGGAATGGGGGCCTTGACAGGGCTAGAAGGTGGGCATAGGTGGGGATGCCAGGGATTTGGTGGTCCGGATGGGGTGTAGGCCTAGTATATATAATGCGGTCATCTTAATTCTGCCACAACTAATCTACTCATCAGTCTGGATTGGTTTGATTCAACCTCGTTAGTTTGTGTTTTCTTTTCCAGAATGGACCAGTCGTTTGAGGCCCTGGTTGCCAGCATCCAGATGGCGGCAACACGCAGGGGAGCGGAGTGGGTGCAGCGGCTCGGTGGTGTGGTAGAAGCTGCAGATCTGGAGGCTGGAGGGACCATGCGGATTGCCCAGAGAAGAAGGCCCACGGAGCGGCTGAGCCCCGGCTCCGGAGGTGCGGGAGGCGGCGAGATTGTGACAGGTCGGGCCATGGCAGGCCTGGGTCCTGAAAACGAGCACCTGGTGAGCCCTCTCCCTGCATTACTGAGGCTGGATGCCACCAGGAGGAGGAGATGGAGGCGACACGGGCCGGGAGGCCAGAATTTGGGCAGCAGCGCGGTGCCTGTACCGGAGGGTGGTGCGCTCAGAGGGCAGACCGCCGCAGTCGGCGGTGTGAGTTTGGGGCCAGTGATGGTGAACCTGCTGGAAGAGCGGCCCCTGGCAAGAGCGGTATGGACAGATCGGCTACTGGGCCAATGTGGGGGCAGAGCTGGATTCCTGGACATCAGGACATACATCAGATGAGTACTTCTCTTTCCCCTGATGCAGTGGGCCCCTCTGCCAGGGTGGTTCTGTTAGGCGTCTTCCTGGGCTGCTGGTGGGGGTCAGAGAGATGTGCAGACAGTAGGCCCTGCTAGTGTGGTGGGTGGTTCTGGGGGCACGAGTGAAGTCCAGCCCGCTATCCAGGCTGCACAGGATGTTTGGCCCAGCGGTATGGCTGGTCCCTCAGGGAGTAGGGGTGTGGCCCAGAGGGATGAGAGTGGCGTCGTTGGGGCTCGCAAGGACTGGAGGGGGGACACTAGCAGCGAGCAGACACTACCCCCTGCGGATCAGCGCTGTAAGGCTCCAGTGTTTCCTCAGAGGGTCCATCATGGGGCACCAGGCGTCTTGCGCACAACAGGCCATCTAGGGTTCACAGCAGGAGTCGTAGCCCCAGGAACAGGGTTTTGGGGGCTTCAGGTTACCAGGGCAGAAGTGCCTCAGAACAAGGTGATTAGGTGGCCTCCCAGCGATCCCAGGGGACGGGCGCGAGGGCTGCGGCGGACTGTGACAAACTGCCCAGGATTTCTTCTTATTCTTCCAAGTCCTGGAGCAGGTCTGTTCATGTGTGGGTGGTTATGCTGGTTGGTGAGCTGAGACCAGCAGCTGACGATGCCAGGTCTGGTGGTCCTAGAGGAGCAGTCTGCATGCCTTCAGGGGTGAAGGGCTTGGCCGATGAGTCTGGATCTACAGCACCTACACAGGGTTTCATTGACACACTGCCATACCTCCTTGACATTTGGGGACAAAAGGGGGCGGCGGGAGCTGATGTGAGTCAGGTCTGGGCACCAGGCAGGGACGCTTCGGGGGGTCAGGTTACGGCCAGGTTACGGTACAAGGAGACACATCTGACAAAGGGGCGACTGGCAACGGCGGTGGCGGCGGAAGATGATGGGTAGGTGCTGGCGACAATCTGCTTAAGGAAGTTTAACTGAGGAGGATGGCAGGGCCATTTGCCATTACCCAACTGGATGATCTGCGTTTGTCCCTGTTGGGAGTGGTTTCCGAGAAAGTGGCTGGTAAATTCCGACTCATTCACCATCTCTCCTACCCTAAGGGGAGTTCGATCAATGACGACATCAACAAGTACCTGTGCTCAGTCTCTTACGCATCATTCAAATACTTAGAGCAATGATAGCCAAGTCTGTAAAGAGCTGCTATCTTACAGTCTGTAAAAACATCCACCCCTTAATAGACACATTGTATTTAGATGTGTAGTTAATTGTGAATATCTGATTTTATTCTGTTTAATCTCTCTCATGTTCTGACTATTCTGACTTTTCCCTACCATTCTGCACCTCTCATCTCTGGATCATCTTTTGCTATTTAGACTGGTACACCCCATTCCTTGTCCCTCCCTCACTTCCTAACTAGTCTCTCTATCTATCTGGTAAATTTAATGAGCAAGCTGGAAATTTAGGCTGAACAGATATATCCTAACACAAAAAAACCCCAAAAGCAATAAGCTGCAAAAAGTACATTTTTTAACAAATTACCAAAAACAATAGTCTGTTACAATGTAACATAAGAAAAGAGCAGTAAAACTTTTGATTTCTTAAGTGGACAAATAAAATCAGAAGACCCCCATATCAAATATTCATTAGATATATATATCACAACACAATAGTTAGAATTCTACAAACAGGGCAAAATAAAATTAGAGAAGGACTAGTACATCACAGAAGCCATTTTTATATATTTCTAAGGAAGATGGGAGGTATGTGTCTTTGGGGAGGTTGTCTTTTGTTGCACTGAGACTATACTTTACAAAAAACTGCAACTTCATCAACCTATTCTGTTGCTGGTGGCTTGTTACTAACCCCCATGTGTAGAGTCCAGCTTATTCTAGTTGATCCCATATAATGGGAGCAAATAATTGCTGTCTATGGAGGGTGAATGCAGACAATGGGTTTCATTATCAGAATTGGTCATGGGGTCAGCTAAAGTCTAGCACCCCCAAATAATCAACCATGAACTGGGCAGCACAAAGGGCATTTGACCTTTTTCTCAAAACTGCATATATTAGTAATGAGTTTCAATTCTACAAAACAAGCAAATAACAGGGTTATTCGCTAAAATAATTCTCGGGAATTCAAAATAAATTTCAGAGTGATTTAAAAATTTTAGACCAAAATAACAAACGGGAAGAAAAGCTGACTTGGAGAATTTTTGCAATTCAGATATTTTTGGCCTTAAATTTAAAATATTGTTTGAATTCTCACCTTGCAAATAGCTCTATCAGTTGTTCTGTTTGTTTTATTTACGTAGTTTTAATTTTTGTATAGTGCAATTCACATTTTAATTGTTTATTAGGCCAACAGTTAAATGACACGTTTACAGTTTCGAAATATCAGTAGAGTCAGACAAATGTTTCTCATTTTATATATACAATCTATGCCGCACATGTGTTAGGAGATTATAGTCTGAAAATGATGAGATATAAGGAAATTGTGTAAGTGTTAACTTGTTTTTCAGCACGGTTTTAACGAGCTGTTGATAAAAGTCTGTTGGGATCGTTTGTGGTTTTTCTTTGTAGATGAATGATGATTTATGTGTCTGAGTATAAAATATCGACAACAAGTATAATTATATTATGTATAGTATTAGTCTGGAGCCCACTGGTGTGTTAATATATGAAAATACATAGCAGTATGTAGTTCGTCTCAGAGTTTGTACACTTCAATCAAGGAAACAAGCTACTCCCATGAGCATGGGAAGATCAAACAAGGAAAGGGCAGGCTATAGAGGCCTAGTCAGGCAATATTTAAACGCATTTAAACATTTAAACAGACAATTTCCTGCTTGTCTTGAAGTCCCCATCCCTGGTGGTCTAGTAAAAGAAAGGAAAGGGAATTACAAAATTATAGCTCAATACCTAGCCAAATCTGATGTAAATGTGCCATTGTGGTGTATATAAACTACTCAGTTTACAATATGCATAAACTGATCATTAGACTTGGAGACTCATTTGAAGCCGAACTGCAGTTCAACTGTATTTGGGCCAATCGAGTGATTAGGCAGATTTCCGAACTCCGAGTAGAAATGTTCCCGAATAACGGAACAACCGAATCACACAATTGCAAACGTGTTTGGTTCAGGGTCATGATTCCAAATACCAGCCGTGGCGCCAAAAAAAGGGATGACTTGTAGTGTCACTAGTGGCAGTCTTAACATTTTAATGTAAACATTACAATTTCTCTGAAACTGTTGTGGCAATTTGGTATAAGGTGGAAAATGTTTCCATTAAAGGGACACTATAGACACCAGAACCACTATAGTTTAAGGTAGTATTTCCTGGTGTGCATAGCATGTCCCTGCAGTCTTTTCAGTGAAGATGCAGTGTTTACCTTGCTGTCTAGCAACGCCTCTAGGTGCAGTCACTCAGACGGTCACTAGAGGTGCTTTCTAGTTCAGTGCTGCACAGTGTGCAGCACCTATGTTCAATGTCTCCACACTCTGCAGCTTCTCCACAGAGATTCTTTGTTTCAATGCATCTCTATGAGGAGATGCTGATTGGCACAACGTGGTGTTTTGTCGTGCTTGCAAAATGCTTTCCTAATCATAAGTATTGGATTATCTGAGATCATCAAGATTAACGACATCAGCCATAGATGACCCAGCCATGGTGAGACAGGCGTGGCGATGGAGACAAGGTAAGAAAAATATCTTACAACTCCTTAATGAGGGGGGTCCGAACCCCTAAAAAGGTACTCCAGTTTCAGGGATACATGTTTGTATTTTGTAACACCATAGTGTTACTTTAAGTAATACAGTTTGATCTATACACTTAATTGTGTAAATGTTAGATCCACTTTAAATAAATTGGCGCTACCTTCAGAATTTAAAGATATTTACTGCCAAACCTCAGTGCAAGAGTACTTGCTGTTTCCATGCATCCCTGGTCATGGATGTGGGCCCAAGGGCCCTTGTTCGCTCATGGAAGCTTGAAATACCTATTGCATAAGAGATACAATCTAAAGCACATAATTGCTTTGAGATTAGAATGCATCTTCTTTCTTTTCAAAGGAACACTTATCTTTAATTTACCAGTTTACCTTCATTGGAGCATACATAATATTTATCACTTGCAACACTTATTACTAATCTTGTGTATGCACAGCAGCTAAACACTCTTAGTAAGTCATTAAGGACAACTATATGTTTAATAACAGCTAATTGTGCAAATAAAAGGTTTGGTTACTTTTGCATTCTTTCCGAAGTTGAATATATTGTTTCTGTGAGAATCTCTTTATAGAATCTAGCTTTTCCCACTTCCCCCTAATTCTGGGATGTCTGCACTAAAATCCTGCCAGGGGACATATATACCAATTGCTGGTGATCTTGCACACCTCACAACATTTCAAATGAGCAAAGAGGGATACTTTAATTTTAGGGGTGTGAGTAGGGGTGTGGCCAGGAACAGGGCTATCCTGAGAAATTTTCGAAACGAATGCAGCTAAAATGCAATGTAGTACAAAACATTATATCTTGATTACACAGACTGATTTCTAAACACATTGATTGCAGTTTAAAGACACGTTACTGTGAGTATTATTACTATGGAGCTCTGTTATACACATCAGAAATGTGGAGCTCCAACAAAAAAAGGACATTAGGATAGAAAAGAAAGGCAAAAGGATTAGGGTACAAAATAGGGACTTTCTCAACAAAATAGGGTCACTTGAGAGATATGATTTAGTTATAAACAGTGTTTATATAGTTCCCCTCCATAGTCAATATATTTACATGCAGAAAATATTTTCAGTGAATTTTCAAGGGAGTAGTAATACACGAGTGTCCTTGCTCTCTCACACTAGGTCATCACAAAAAGAGAATACAAAGTCACAAGGACTTTTTAGGTCATTGGCCTCTATTACATATATTTCATGTGCAAACACTTTTTCAATATCACTGGGCTTTCCCTTCAAACAGTGACAAAGATGTGATCCAAACAGCCTATTCAAAGTAGACAATTGTCAATAAGGCTTTAGGGAGTGCAGATATTTCTTTAAAGTCAATGAAATATTGAGCAGTGTGGTAAATCCAGCAATCTAAGAAATTACATCATAAAACTGCAAACTTTCCTTAACATTGCTTGACGTACATTGACACACCAAGGAGAGCGATATGAATACGCTTTCTGAGCAAGGTCCTCATCTACCTATTGTTCCTGTGACATTCTGCAATTGTCTTGTTTATTGTTAATTTTACCCCTTTCATAACATTATAAAACTCTGCGGAAGAGGTTGGCGCTATATAAAAAACAATAATAATAATAAAAACTACAATCAAAATTCATTGGCAGACAAACCACCAAGGATAAAGGTCCAGGTCCCACCAAAAACCAATGTAAACATTGCGATAAGAATACTGTGTCTCATTATAGAATTCTGGAGTGGGTTCCCTCACTGTTTGCTTTTCTGATGCCTCAATAATATATACAGAAAACTCCATTTTACAATGGTGGCAGCTTCTCCTCCCACACACTCAATTAGCTAATGATGAAATGTTTGCCATACAGACGAGCCGTGATTCTTCATTGTAAACAAAAGCTAACTAGGTGCGTTAAAAAGGTTGAAAAGATTAATGACCATACGGTGCTGTAATAATCTGTGCATCAAAGTTTATACTTAATTAACCAATCCGTTGCAAGAAAGGTGAATAGTTCAGGCAATAAGTGAACGTGATCATTTATCTGGAATGTTTCCAGGCGATGCAGTAATTTATTATGTTTCAATGGATTGCACATGAGGGGATTTTTTTATTTGTACAAAACATTAGCAATCATTTCTTTACTATGTGCTTGCATTTGTCATTGCCAGTTGAAAAGCAGAACTGATTGACTTGTCAGAACGCCTTAACCCTCTTCACAACCAAACATTTTTATTACCAAATTACATAGTATTGGGTTACTTTTGGCTTAGAAAATTCCACATGTAATTTAATACTATCTTTCTTATGATTCAATATTTAAGTATGCTGGAAATGCTCAGTAAGTACCTCAATAGAATGTGTAAGTTTTATAAGAACTTGTACTTGACAGGTTTTTTTCATTCATTAATTCATTCATTATTTATAGCATATTTTCCCAGTAAAAATTGTGTTTTATTAATTCAAAATGGAACTGTGAAGAACTGACAATGGAATTGTGCTCTGTAGGCCAAAAAAGCCAAGCTGCAAATGTTGGTTATTTTTCCAGATTAGCATATTCTTTTGTGAATTATCCTTAATTACCATATCAGGAAACACACCTCTAGTGATAAGCACTGATCAGTCACAACAATAGCACCACCTACACAAGAAATGGATCAGCGCTAGTATATTGGTAAATAGGCAGCAACAACATCAAAGGGAATCCCTCTCACCCTTTGAACAAAAACAGAAGTGTACAAAGATAGATATGGGCTGCGCCACAGGGAGTAATAGGATATAGTCAATGACAGGAAGTCCAGTTATATAAAAGGAAACCAAATGGTATCTTTATGGTATATTCAACGAGGGATGTGGATTCCTAAGGCTTGGGAATGGTATCCGTAATCAGTCTCTCTGGTATTCAAACATATAATATGGAGAGAAGAAGAAAGAGAGGCCCATATAGTGCAATAGATATCATAAAAGGTGGTTATGGTGAAGTAATAATAATGCACTCACAGTTTATAGAGCTATGGCCAGCTCTAGCGTCTAGCGCTTCTAGTGGTACAATCCCCACTTTGGGATATAAGGTAGGTATCCTCAATCTCAGGTTTAACTGGAGCTTAAAGGACAATAAAAGTAGGTGGGCGAGAATAGTGCTCTCAATAGAGTAAAACAATATGTAAAAAATATATAGAATATACTCACAAAACGTAGAGCAGGCTGATTGCTCTATGGTATCAGCTTTGGTGGTATAATCCCTACCTCAGATTTTTTTGGAGTGATGATAAAAAGCCAGGTGAAAATAAAAACGAAAAGAAGTTTGAAATAATAAAAAAAAATATTAAAAAGGAAATTTGCACAAACATAGGTATATTTGTCCAAACAAATTACTTTATTATAAGTGTAGAGTAAAACATCCAATGATGCGTTTCACCGATGTGGCTTTTTCAAATGGGGTAAGAAACATACAACCAGGCTACATAGGGTTTAAATAGGGGTATGGTACTTTAAAATTGGCGCCAAAAAAATCAATCATGGGCTGTCCTCCAATAAAATGCAATCACTTTTTGTAAAGTGCAAATATAAGAATTATACATACAATGTAATACATCATTTAATGGGAAATAAAAGTATATAATTAAAATGTGAAAACGAATCCCACCTTGTGTTTTAACTCCTCTCGCCTCTCTGTGTCAAAGCCCCCTCCCCTCTAAGTCAAATCCTCCCTCCCCTCCCTGTGTCAAAGCACCTCCCCTCCCTGTGTCAAAGCCCACTCCCATCCCTTACCTGTGTCAGAACCCCCTCCTCCCTCCCTTCCCTGTGTCAGAGCCTCCCTCCCCTCCCTGTGCTAGAGCCCCCCCTCCCTGCGCAAATCCTCCCTCCCCTCTCCTCCCTGTGTCAAAGCCTCCCTTCCATTCCTGTGTCAAATAGTCCCTACCCACCCTGTCAGAGCCTCCTTCCTCCCTCCCCTCCCTGTGTCAGAGCCCCCCTCCTTCCTCCCTGTCAGATCCTCCCTCCCTGTCAGAGCCCCTCTCCTCCCTCCCCTCCCTGTGTTAGAGCCCCCTTCTTCCCTCCCACTGGCATACATACTGCGGTCGCAGGAGTTGCAGCTGCGACTGGGCCCAGCCCACCAGGGGACCCGGCTGCCCTGTGACCGGGTATGTAGCCAGTTTGCCAGCCTCTTCTCTTTGGGGGCCCAGGAGCTGGCCACCTCAGGGCCCCCCGAGGCTGGCAGTGGTGTCAGTTTGCGGGCGCGCACGCGAGGGAACATTCTCCCCAGAGTGCTCTCTGCCCAGTAATATAGTGTGTGTGTGTTAGTGTGTGTGTCAATGTGTGTGTGTGTTATTGTGTGTGTGTCTGTTACTGAGTGTGTTAGTTGTGTGTTTGTGTGTGTCTGTTATTGAGTGTGTGTCTGCTAGTGTGTCAGTGAGTGTGTTAGTTTGTGTGTGTGTGTGTGTGTGTGTGTGTTAGTTGTGTGTTCGTTTGTGTGTGTCTGTTATTTAGTGTGTGTCTGCTAGTGAGGGTCAGTGTGTGTGTGTTAGTGTGTGTGTCAGTGAGTGTGTTACTGTGTGTGTCTGTTACTGAGCGTGTTAGTTTGTGTGTGTCTGTTAGTGTGTCTGTTTGGTGTCTGTTAGTGAGTGTGTGTTTGTCAGTGAGATTGTATGTTTTGTAAGTGAGTGTGTATGTCTGTCTGTCAGTGAGTGTGTATGTGTGTCTATCATTGGTTGTGTGTCTGTCAGTAAATGTGTGTGTCTGTTAGCTAGTGTGTATGCGTCTGTTCGTGAGAGTCTGTGTGTGTGTATGGTTAAAAACCCCTTCAGCACTTACCTTTCTCCGGCACCAGGCTCCCTTGGCGCTTGAGATCTCTCTGCCCCGATCTGCCTCTCAGCTCTGAATGCGCATGCGCGGCAAGAGCTGCGAGCGCATTCAAACTGCCCATAGGAAAGCAATACTCAATGCTTTCCTATGGACGTCCAGCGTCTTCTCACTGTGATTTTCACAGTGAGAATCGCGGAAGCGCCTCTAGCGACTGTCAGTGAGACAGCTACTAGAGGCTGGGTTAACCCTCAGTGAAACATAGTAGTTTCTCTGAAACTGCTATGTTTTCAGCTGCAGGGTTAAAACTAGAGGGACCTGGCAACTCATTGAGCTGAAGTGATCTAAGGGCCTATAGTCGTCCTTTAAGTGTATCTGAATGCAGTGGCGTACATACGGCGGTATGTGTTGCGGCCCCGGCCCGCACAGAGGCACTAAGGGGTCGAAACTTTGTTTTTTGGTGTTTGGGTCCAATAAAATTGCCTATTTGTTGGAATACCTTGGAGTGCCTGGATTATTGTCTACATTCAAATCTGATATTTGGTCCCTTTGGTACTGGGGCTTATCCAGTTTCTATTGCACCCAGGATTCCATAACGAGAGTTTGAGTGCATTTCCATTACCTATGCATGAATATTGTAAGGCAGGCACGCTCTATTAGAACGTGTCTGCTACTGCTACTTCTGTTTGCTCAGTGGAACTAATGGAAACAGGAAGTGAATCTCCCCAGCTGTTTGACAACTGGGGAGGCGTTTCTATTTTCATATATAAAAATGATAATTTCATAATGAAATTGGCACTTTTATAAACTGGGATTTTAAAGGGATACTCTACATCCATATAGCTATTTAGCAAGCTGAAGTGCTCTATGGGTGTGGAGTGCTCCTTTAAAGTAACATCCACATGAATGCCAAGACCCAGGGATTCACAGTAGAACATTGCCAAGAGCATAACACTGCATCCATTAGCCTGCAGTCCTCCCATAGTGCATCCTGCCATTATCTTTTCTGCAGGTAAATGACGTACACATACCTGGCCATCCAGCTGATCTAAAAGAAAACGTGAATTATCAGAGCAGACAACGTTCTTTCATTACTCCATGATCCAATACTGATGCTCACGTCCCCATTGAAGCTACTTTTGGCAGAGGACTGGGGTTATCCTGGGCACTCTGATTATTCTGTGGCAATGCAGCCCCATACTCAGCAAACTGAGATACACTGTGTGTTTAGATACCTTTCTATCATGGCCAGCAACTTAAGCTACGGTAGCTCTTCTGTGTGATCGGACCAGACAGGTTAGCCTATGCTGCCCACATGAATCAATGAGCCTGATGCTGGTTTACCGGTTGTCCTTTCTTTCACCACATTTGGTAGGTACTAACCACCGCATACTGGGAACACCCCTCAAGACCTGTCGTTTTGGAAGTGTTCTGAAACAGTCGTGTAGCCATCACTATTTGGCCCTTGTCAAAGTAATTCAGATCGATTCCTGCTTCCACCACATGAAATGTGAAACAAAAACTGACTGTTCACTTGCTGCCTAATACATCCCAACCCTTGACAGGTGCCATTGTAATGATATAATCAATATCATTGATCATGCTGTTAATTAGCGCATTTATGCATGGATGTGTGTATAAAATTAACTTTCCTCTACCAAACGAACAATGCATCGTATGCTGCCATTTTAAACACTTGATATTGAGATTTAATGGGGAGGTTTGTGAAATTAACTATTAATAAGCACAGTGTTAATAAATTGGAAAACCTAGGTTAAAATCCCAGTAAGTGTCCTTGGGCAATACACCTAATAATATATATCCTCCTAGATTGTAAGCTTGTTGGGCCAAGGCCTTCATTATCTCCTTTTTATGATTGTAATGCGTTGTGGAATGTGTTAGTGCTATAAAAGGCTAATTATAGTTATAGGAAAACTAGGTTGATTTACATAGTGTCATGTCTCTGTTTTTATATAACAGTTGTGACATCAGCCTCTGTCACGGAATTGCTGTCACAGGATGAATGCTAAACAGCTCGATGGCAGCTCTTCCAAAATTAGACACCGTTCTGGATTCCTCACAGATAGTATATAAGCTTGAGGAAGTCATTTTAATTGAATCTAACAGTAAATAATAAGAAGTATAAATTGGCAGCTAGATGTTATTGACAATTTTAATGGCAGCCAATTTATTGACCTTGCCAGCTAGTGAACCTTCTGTCTCTGTGATATTGCAGATGGCGCACTAACCACTGAGCTACCTCGCTGGCTACTGAATCTAACAAAATAATGTGGATCTAAAATATTCATTAAAGGGACTCTTCAGAATCCTGCAGTGCCTCTCTCCCTCCCTCCCACCCGCCACCCCATGTTGCTGAAGGGGTTAAAACCGATTCAATGATTTACCTGAATCCAATGCCGATGTCCCTCGGTGTTGTCAGGCTCTGCCCATGCTCCTCCTCCTGACGTCTGACGTTGGCAGGGGAGACCTAATGCGCATGTGCAGCAATGGCAGCGTGCGCATTAGAGCTCCCCACAGGAAAGCCTTATTCAATGCTTTCCTATGGGGATTCCGGCAACGCTGGAGGTTCACATAGCCTGAGGACGTCCAGCGTAGCTTAAAACACTTTTCAGGTTTTAAGAACCCAAAAGTCCCTCTAGTGGCTGTCTACCAGACTTAACCCTGCAAGGTAATTATTACAGTTAATAAAAACTGTAATAATTACACTTGCAAGGTTAAGGGTGATGGGAGTTGGCACCCAGACCACTCCAATGGGCAGAAGTGGTCTGCGTGCCATGAGTGTCCCTGTAACTCTTACAGAAATGCCACATGAAACACATTCCCAAAAATGTAACTTTATATTTTTCAGATTTTCAGTCATTTTTTTTTTTTGAGAACGACTTGCAATTATCGAATACATTCATTTGAATAACATAGCTGCTTTGATTTAACACAAAATGCTTTTATAAAACATCCAAAATTTATCATCAATATTTTAGAATGGCCATTTTGTATCAGGGAAACAGTCTGAAAAGAAACACACACACCATTAAAAATAAACTGTCATTGCTCCCTCAAGCTCACAAATAATTTAGAGCAGGAGTAGCCAAGAGGTGCCCTAAGTGTTGCAGAACTACTAATCACACAGTGTTCTGCCATGCTTATTGCTGGCAAAGCATCTTGGGTGTTGTTCTACATCACTTGGGGATCGTCAATTTGGCTATCACTAACCTACAGGGTTTGACTTGAATTCATTTTCTAACTGAAACGCAAGTTATCAGCTTACAAGGGTGAGTCCAATGGCTGTGTTTATCTGTGAGACACAAGATGCTTGTGACTGAATGTGGAGCACTCAGGCCTGTTATTTTTGTCCAGCTATTTGTTTCCAAGTCCTGACACGTCTCCTCCTGCTATTCTCAAGTTTCACTGGAAGCTTGAGATTATTGGAAATCTGTTGACAAACATGCTTGATCCCCTGAGCCTGGTGGAAAATGTATCTGCTTAGACTTTAATTGCATCCTTCGGTCCGTATGACTGTAAAGGTGTGTGAAAACTTTAAACCTCTAGCATAGATGGGCACGTTATATTATTTTATCAGTAGCTTTTCGATAAAGGCCATCACATCACTCATCAAGGCAGAAAGCTCTAATCCACATTTTATCACACATGGCGCTACTTTTAATGTCATGTCAAAAGCCTGATGGTATCAGCAAAGACACAAGAGCCTCTCAAATATTCTAACTGCATGTATAGAGGACGGAGAAACAAAGTAAAGGATATCTGAGTTATCTGAAAGAACTTTAGAAGAAAGGAATGAACGTTCTCAATATATGTTCTGCAGCTGCTTTTCTTAATGTAATAAAAACCATCGATAAATCTTTATATAAAGTACTTTTTTGGCAAATCCAACTGGTCCAATAAATGACTAACTCAAGATAAACCCTTTCTACAGAAACATCTAGTTTAAGGATAAAAAACAAACAAATAAAGAACATACAAAACATACCCACTGATCCCTATTTAGGCATCTCTGGGCAATTTAAATCAACTTGAGTTAGTGTGTTATGTATTTGAAGAAAACATCACAAATCTCTCTCTATACTTCTGCTTGTTCCTAGAGCAAAACCTATATTTTATTTTATACCTCGATATAAAGTAATATTTAATATTGTAAGGCAATACACTGGGCACCATAACCACTTCATCCTAATTAAGTGGTTATGGTACTTGGAAACCCCTAACCCCATCTTTCTACCCCCAGCACTGTCTTACCAGCTGTTTTTTAATTGTTTCATACAGATATACTCTCCCCAGGCACCCGTTTGATGCTTTGGTTATTGCGAAAGCAATCATTGAGCTGAAGTAGTTATGGTGCTTAGAGTGCTCCATTTAGTAACATTTATATCTGAACTTTCTCTAGGCACACATGCTAATGCAATGTGCTGGACACTTTTACGACGAAATTTCAAGGAAAAGGGAACTGTGCAATCAAATGAAAACGTTTGGAACAGAGACATTTAGAATTGTGACTCAATTACATACACCAAGCACACACCTGAGTAAATACACAATACAAAATGTGAAAAATCCAGCAAAGATTGAGACTAATGAAAATGTTTTGCTAAATGTAATTAAAGTAAATAATGTTACTCTGCTATAATTTCATTCATCAAAGATCAAGTTGTGGAAAAGTCGCAACTATAGAACTCTGGGTTCCCATGCAATGGAAAAAGGAATGACTGAAAACGTCATTAGAGAGTCCTTTTACATTTTATTGCTAGTGCTGTCTTTGTAAATTTTTCCCTGAAAAAGTGGACAAGAATATTACGCTAGCGCTACAATTAGCAGGGAGATGAGGAAAAGGGATTCAGTCACAAAATGTATGTAACTGGATGCTGTGTGAATTATGTTAAACATCATGAAATACAAGTATGTTAAAACATAACAACACAGCTTCATTGCTCTGGGTCTTCTCCTGTTGAGTGGATAGAACACCTGTTTTAAAGGAAGTTTTTAGGCATTTTGTGAAATTACTTCCATCTTTAAATTGTTCATGCAGAGTTGCCATAAGAAATACTGAGGCCCCTTCAGAAAACCACTGAATGTCCCCCCACCCCCCAGTCACACACACTCCTACACCAATCTATACATCTACATTCATATTCCTTCACAAAGACACACATTTTCCCAGACACACATACATATACCAATATACATTCACAGACACACACACAGATGTACTTACCACACACAAACACCAATACATACTCCTGAACACACACTGCAAGACACACTTCCAAACATGGATAGATAGTGTCACACACACACAGATACAAACTACCAGACATGCTGCTACTCTCACAGAGACAAGCACTGCCACACAAACACACCGATACACACCACTTGTAGCCCCTTCCCCCACGGAGGACGTGTGACACTGTGAATAACTTTAGTAGGATGGTTGCTGTCAAAGATGCAAGATGGGTGATATTTGTACAGAATTTGTAAGCAAGCAAAAATGCTTCATGTCTGTCTTCAGAATACAAGAATGACACTACATATTTCTTGTAATATATACTTCTTATGCTAAACCAAGCAAGAGCTTCAGTGTTGGTAAGCTGTCCACCAGTAATAACCATAAGTTAAGGTAAGTCGTCCAGACCAGGAATAAATTAAAGAGTCTTTTTTTCTCAGCCATGTCACACTTGTTTCTAAGAGGTTGTATTGTTGCCATCATGGAACCACCATTTTGTTGTGGGAACCATTACTGGGTGTTGTTAGTTATGTTTAACCCTAAACGTCATGTGTCATCGAACACCTACCATAATAGCTCATCTCCAGTCCCTTACCATGACCAGTCATAATGGAGACAGAAAAACAACAATGCTGCAATGGCAGCACCAAAACATACATTATGGTCCAGTAGGCCTTGGAAACCTTTGCAGACTATTGGCCTAGGCCGGACCAGGACTAAAATCTGACAGAAAAGAAGTAAACGCAGTAGGCAAACATAGACAGAGACGACCACAGTTATTTTGAAAAATTATATTATCTATGGAAGCAAACTTGGAGATACAGGGAGTTATATGTCTGTATTATCAGATGGAGTCCACCCATAGTTTGGCACTGCCTACAGAAGGGTATTGAATGTGCTTTATTTAAAGTAGGGTTGGATTTAAGTTGTTTCTAATTATGAAACAAACTCAGTGTCAAGATCTGAATCCTTGTCAAGTAAAAACATGTGCAGTGGATCAACTTTCCAGGCTTGGCTTCATGTCAATAGTTTGATGAGAGTAAAGAAACAAAGGTAGTTGCTGAAACATTTACTTAATAACAAGTATGTATTAATGGCCATATTTATTTATTTTGTTATATTTTTTTATTGTAACATCAGCAAAAAGCAAACACTTCATAAATCTTCGATACAGGTTACTGAAGAAGGAGCTGTTGTATGGGGAAATCTGCAAACAATCGACATTTAGACCATTTCATGAATGAGGCCTAGGTAACATTGCACCAGATGATCTAGGTTAATCTGAACTACATTTCCCATGCTTCCCAGCCAACTTAATAGTTAGGTTCGGACCAGTCATTGAAATTCATAATTCAAAGCTTAACAATATACTTTACAAGTATGGATAGGCCCGAGGGATGTTTTACGTCTTTACTACTTTACTTTTAATATTACTAAAGTCATCACAGGAAGCGAAAACAGACAAGTTTCTCTCATTTCTCCTTTTTGATGTATTTGTTTTGCCCATTCCCTATAAACCGCTAGAATATTTTGCAATTTTCATGCTATATATAGACGGCTTGATGTTTTTTTTTGTTTTTTTGTTTTGTTATTTCATTAAAGGAACACACTAAAGTTGTACAAGTGATGAGCTCAATACAGTCAATCCAATGCTTCCCTGTAGGAAATCATCGAGGGGCTACTGCACATGCGCAGCAATCACCGTACCAATCAGCATTCCTTCGTAGCGAACTGCTCAATGTATCTCTAAGAAGAGCATTCGGGATCTTCTTGCAGAATGTGCAAATGCTGAACGTTGATCCTGCAAAGATTGCAGACCTCACGAAGAATTGTATCAAGAGGCCGTCCAAGTGGCAGTCACCAGAGGTGTCCTTAAGTATCAATGTATCAAGGGGGCAGGGACAGGCCTTTGCACCAGAGCAGCTACTTCAAACTATGGCACTTCTGGTGCTTACAATTTCCTTTGAAGTTGTTTCTCCACATTCTATACACATGGTGTATTTTTTTTTTTTTGGGGGGGGGGTTTGGGAGTGAGAGGAGGAGGCTGGTGGAGGGTAGCATGATACCATTCCCTTTGGATAATAACTTATTCTAATATTGACAGGGATATTCACTAAGCTTTAAATCTAGCCAGTTAAATCCCAATGGCAAAACTGAGGCTGATCTGTAAAGATTCTCCAATTAGCTATAGTTAGGGTTACAATATCCACCATGTTTTAAGGGACACATATAATTTTGTCATAGTTATTAAAATGCATATTGTGCAGGATTCTTCATTGCCTATTGCTTATACACCTTTTTTTGGATTCTACATAATACAGGGCAACCCTTTTCATGTGCTGCCCATCAATATGTATATATGATATGTGTCCCTGAAACATGGTGGAACTGGTCACCCTAACTATAATGAAATCCTGAATATTAGACTTGATTTCTAGTTTGCTAAGAGTCATTGTTTAGTGAATAACCCTACATAGAATAGTATGTTGCTAGATTTGTATAAATATTAAAATCAGATAATTGCATGAGGATTAGTGTGCCTTGCTTCCTTGCACAGAGATATCTATCTCATTGCCACATGAGTTCACAGCATAAATATTCTTATCACTCATTATCATTATTATAAAGCAGAAACACACACGCCGCGTATATATATATATATATATATACATATATATACATATATATATTTATACAAAAAATACATATACATACACACACTGCTGTGTGTGTGAGGGTGCTGTGTGTAGGTGCTGTGTGTGAAGGCGCTGTGTGTGTGCAGGCGCTGTGTGTGAAGGCGCTGTGTGTGTGTGCGGGCACTGTGTGTGTGTGTGCGGGCACTGTGTGTGTGAAGGCGCTGTGTGTGTGTGAAGGTGCTATGTGTGTAAGGGTGCTGTTAGTGTGTGCTGTGTGTGTGTATGTGTAAGGGTGCTGTTAGTGTGTGTGTGTGTGTGAGGGTGCTGTGTGTGTAAGGGTGCTGTTAGTGTGTGCTTTGTGTGTGTGGATGAGGGTGCTGTGTGTGTAAGGGTGTTGTTAGTGTGTGCTGTGTGTGTGTAAGGGTGTTGTGTGTGTGAGGGTAATGTGTGTGAGGGTGATGTGTGTAAGGGTGCTGTTAGTGTGTGCTGAGTGTGTGTATGTTTGAGGGTGCTCTGTGTGTAAGGGTGTTGTTAGTGTGAGGGTGCTGTTAGTGTGTGTGTGTGTGTGTGCTGTGTGTGTAAGGGTGATGTATGTGTGTGTGCTGTATGTTTGTGTGTAATGTGTGGGGGTGTGGGGGCCATTTAGTTAATATTCCCCCTCACTTCTTACCTTATGTAGGGAGGGGGACCGTGCTCCTGCCTTCCCTGGTGGTCCAGTGGAGAGTGAACTCTAGCCTGTGAGGCTAGAGTTCACTCTCTCGAAATCTGAGCGTTGCCGCGGTAACCACGGCAACCCTTCCGACCGCGCGAGAGGAACCCGGCGGAGCTGCTGACAACAGCTCCCCGTGCCGCGGGGATTAGGGTGTGCCCAGGCACACCCGGCACACCCCGTGCGCACGCCTATGCTCATTATAAAACTTGCATGAAAAAGCAGAGGTCAAACAGTGACTCGTGTGCTTAAGCATTAAAGGGACACTACTTAATGTAGTAGTTCTGGTGTGTAGAGTCTGTCCTTGCAGGCTTTTCAGTGGAAACACTGTCTTTTCAAAGAAAAGACAGTGTTTACATTGCTGCCAAGGGACACCTCCAGTGGCAGTCACTCAGACGGCCACTAGAGGTGCTTCCTGGGTGTGCAGCACTGACGTTCAGCATCTCCACACTCTGCATGGAAATGCAGAACATTAACCATAGAGATGCGCTGATTCAGTGCACCTCTATGAGGAGATACCGATTGATCATCAAAATTGATGACTCACGGAGGCAGAGTCAGGCAGGTCGGCCGGGGTGAGACCATCTGGGAGAAAAGTTGATAAAAATCACCATTTTACTGCACAGCCAGGGGGGGTGGCCATCTAAACAGCCACTCACCACTTACATTTCAGGAAGACGTTTGTATTCCTGACACCGTAGTGTTCCGTTAATAGGACATTGAAGTTTATGGCAAAAACTTGCACTTTTACCCTATAGAAATATTTTTTCACAGGCACTGTGACAGCACAAGTCTTTTTTACTTTTTATGTGATACTTGCAATAAGTAAAAAGTGCTGCGATGTATATTTCATTTTATATTTACACAGTATGATTAATTAATGGCTTTGTCCAGTCTCAACAAAAAATGTTCTTTCATTAACCCTCAGTCCATTACTCATTAATTAATTCCTTATTCAATGCTATATAAACAAAGGTTCCTGTCCTTTCAGTAACTGTATATCACAATTTATGAGGTGTCATATTGCTGGTTTGCAAACCATGTGCTCTTTGAAGTCAGGTTCATAGTGAATTGCCGATATTCCATTTTCCACTTGCTCTGTTCCCTTCCTGTTCCTGGAATACAAACTCCATAAAACGAATGCTGTAAATATATTAACACATTATAGTGGATGTTCTCTTTGCCTATTTAATTTAAGAACTTTTTTTTTAGTTTAGAAATGTTATTACCATAACATGTAAAGTTAATTTAAATACGTCAGGAGTTGTGGGTCTCTTGTGTACAGTTCTATACATGGCATTAGCTTTGCAATCCATTATCTTGGCAAACCATTCTTAAAGGAACCCTGTAGCGTTACAAATAAAAATCTGTATTCCTAATGCTATTGTGCTCCTGTTCCTATTTCGATTAATGGGGCCCTCGTGTATAAACAAAATAATATAATTATATTGAAATCTGCACTTTTTGTCTCTATTGAAATCTGCACTTTTTGCAAAATGAAAAAAAGAGGACACAATATTTACACATAGAGCTTTTCAGCAAACTACAATTGTTTAGGGGTCTGGATGACCCTTTAACTGTTTCACTAGCAATTAAACTTTTTTATTTTACATCATTGGTTATAAATACCTTAACATGATTGTATTGTATTGATCTGTGTATAAAATAGATAACTAGCCTTTATATAGGATATTTTTTTTTTTATCCCTAGAATTGTATGCTAGCTAATATTATTACAAACTGACACAAAGTACACGTTATCATTTTTTTTATGGAAAAATAAACAAACGTTTGGCCCAGGGGAAATTCTCAGAGATATTGGTGCTGGGCCGCATGTAATGATACAATAAAGATAGACGGTAATATTCAAACAAAGATTAGCAAACACAGACATGAGAGTTTATGTAAATTTGTGTACAGGGCTCAGAAAGTACAGCCAGTGTTAGTACTGCCAGTTCCTGCTTTAACGAACCATACTGTATTACAAGACAGATCTACTTTTGAAACATTGCAAATGGTGCGACTATCACATTTAAATTGGAAGGTATTAATTATAAAATCTTAATATTTAGAGTAGTTTGAACCAATTAAAGAACATCCAGAGGTTCATTTTGTTTTTATTTGTTGCTTAAAACATTCTAATATTTTTGCATGTTTATCAATAGCTAAGACAGTTGAGTGGATTACTTCTATTTGCTGATTTTTAATTACATTGCAGTGTTAATTCCACCTATGGGGCCCTAATAAACGTTTACTTTGTTAGATGACATGCCTTCCCCCCTCTGTCAGTCCATACATTGGCTTCCAGTTAGATATAGGGCTTAATTTAAGATTCTGGTGCTTGCTTGCAAGGTTCTATATAATGCTGCTCCAACCTATCTATCCTCCCTAATACACAAGTATGTCCCGTCGAGGCCCCTGCGCTCTGCCTAAGTCCTACGTCTATCCTCTGTCCGTACTCCCACATCTGATTCTCACCTCCAAGCCTCCTTCAGGGCTGCACCTTTTCTGTGGGACTCCCTTCCCTTCTCCGTTAGACTTTCACCCAGTCTCAACTCCTTCAAAAAGTCTTTGAAAACACACTTCTTCAGGAAAGCATATCACTTAAACTTTTAGCAGGTTTTATTCTCCACCCCCCCACCCCATATGACTCCTTTGCAACTGTCAAAAATTAACTAAATTTGCTGGCGCTATATAAATAATAAAATAATAATAATAATTGGTAAATAAAAAAAAAATTTAAAAATAAGATTTTTTTTTACATAAATATATTTTATTTATACATATTCAGGCACAAATAAACATTTCTCGGTGAGTATAACTTACCAGTTTTTTTGTCAAGTAACATTGTCCGACTGAAGACATGGCCATCTCAGTTTTCAAAGTTTGACTTTTTTTTTTTGATTTGATTGATTTGTGTTACGTTGGTTCACCTTTTTATTAATAATTTCTGATAAAGTTAGCAGTGTTATATTTTTGGATTTTTCATAGTATGTTTGCTTTCAGCAATCAACATTTAACATTTTAAAGGCCACCCGAATCAAATGGCAGATACTGAGTTAAAAATCTCTCCTCTAGGATCAGTGCTCACTATGTGTTAGGAGAAAGTCATATTCATTTTATCTTTTGCTGGTGAGTGTTCTTCAGTGCTCTTATAGTAATATCTCTCTCTAGTCTTTTTCCTTATCTTTATTGACTCTCGGATAAGAAAATGGGAGTGATACCGATAAAGTGAGTACTTGATTGATAAGTATTTATACAAAATTCTATTATTAATTAAGTAGAAAGAAAACTCAGATATGGCTGGTAAAGAATTTCTGGGTAATGATGTGTGACTTTATCTATAGTAGTAACAGTTCTTCAAACATAGCTTTAGGGGTTTACAGCTTAGAAAACTAAAAGTTATTATTATTTTTTTTAACCAAAAAAAAAGAAAAAAGTGCGCTGTGCCTTTAAGTGATAATTCAACAATTTAGAAACAATCTATAAACAAATATTGGTCAGACAATAGTGAATAAAGTGCAAATATCATATAAATACATTTTATCCAATAATTTATACTCTGTGAATACGTGCTCTTTTGTGAATTTCAAACAGAGAAACACTTACTCCTTAGAATATAGGAACTGCTGAAGATTGAAGGAGTATCTCTTTAAATCGCTTCCACATATAAATAGAAAAAATATAGGAAAACAAAAGACACAATATAGTGTAAATCTGTATAATCAGTATAAGCAAAAAATAATAATAGGAGAATACCACTCACAATGGTAGAGCAGAATAAAGTCTGCTCCAACTATAAACGCTTTCAAATCCTCTCTGCAGGATTCTGTAGAACAGTTGAATGGTGTGCTTGAAACAAGCAGGACGGCACCAGAATAAAAATAAAACCTTTTATTGGTACAGGATAAAACAAAAGATCATCACCCCTCTCCCTGGAAAGCCAAGATGGTTCAGACCCACTTTTGACTCGCGGCATGCACTTGTGGTCTTTCGGTGGTTAGATGTTTCCGGGAATAGGAGGTGCTAGTAACACGTACTGACATCGTGCGTTTAAAAACGTGATGACGCGTTTCGCCTTGCCGGCTTCCTCAGATCACGTTCGGGTGGTTGCCGTCTCTCAAAATATATACCCGTCTATGTAGGCGTGGTATCATCTTCAATGCACATAATTAGTCTAGTCCCAAATGTAATCAAAGTCTATGGACTCTAGGGCATATTGCCTAAATGTCTTTTCATATAAATGTCCATTATCTAAAATATTATATATATAATACTAATAATATCATTCAATAAAGGAAATAGGTTAGGTTTAATACACATATACAAGTGAATATCCTACTACGTGGAAAAAAAGGGGATATAGAGATTACACTTAAAGGCACAGCACACTTTTTTCTTTTTTTGGGGGTATACTATTTGAGTGGTTTTAGAGCTATTTTCACTTTTATGAGTGCTTGCTAGCCTTTGTTAGTGATATTCTTAATAATTGTAATTGATTTTATAGCACCATTTTTTACTTGATTTATTGTATTATTTTTTTAACATTATGTGCAATGTATTGGAAATGTAAGATGTCACTTTTTAAAAATTATGTTGCACAGGATGCATTGGATTTGGAGGAAATAATGAAGAGAGTGCCTCCCCTTTTATAGCTGCTATATGCCTCCCACGATACTTTGCCAGTGTGGATCTACCACGTGCCTATCCTTAAAGGGTTGTATTTTGTGTAGTGCTTGTGTTTGAATGTAGGTGTATTTGTGTATGGAGTATGTGTGCATGCTAATGTTTAAATGCAGAGATAGATTTGTGTACAGTATTAGTGTTTGGATGCAGGGTTGTGTCTGTGTGTAATGTTAATGCTTGCATGCAGGGATGTGTTCACATTTATTCACATATTGCTGCGCGCACACACAGATGCACATTACCACACACAGAAACATGTAATCAGTGCCACACAAAGATACACACACACACTGCCACACACAGATATGCACACATATACGCAGATCTTCTCCAAGAGACACACACACACATAATGACATATATGCACAGCTATGCTAACACACACATGCACAGATCCATAAACAATGACACACATGCACAGATACACAAACATGGATCTGCAAACACCTACACACATGCATAGATGATCCCTTAAGCTCTATTGAGACTCCCTGCAGCCCTTGCCTCATTCTCTTTTGTGGTTATGACCAGTGGTGTCAGCATACCTAGGAAGGGCCCCATGGCACCTACAAGAGCGATGGGCATCAGTGTGCACCGCTGGTTGTTCCGCACCTGATTCTATGTCATGGTTACGTGATATTTATTTTATCTTCTTACCTAGAGCTAGATAATTGGCTGTTGCACATTTACAAATGTGAATATTTACCACAATGCAATGAGATTGTGTTTTCATTATTTGTTTAGCTGGCAATATAGCTATTATATAACATGTGTATACCGTTTACAGAAAAAAGTACAACAAGGCTTGTTTGGATGGCTTTTGCTTTTTTTAGAAGAATTGAAAGAATTCACATCACATTTATCTTA
Organism: Pelobates cultripes; assembly: GCA_933207985.1. Classification (NCBI taxonomy): domain Eukaryota; kingdom Metazoa; phylum Chordata; class Amphibia; order Anura; family Pelobatidae; genus Pelobates; species Pelobates cultripes. The sequence goes on from OW240913.1 coordinate 337,573,545, forward strand.
CCTGTGTTCAAGCTACAGCATCCTGTTCAATCCAAATACTGAGTGCAGGACAGTTGTTGATGAGTAAGAATATAGCGCAAAATGTTGAAGGATATTTTATTAGCAGCTGTGGTGATTGTGACTTTAGAACTTTGCAACAGAATGCACATGTTTTTGCAGTGGTAAACATGGCTGCCAATGTTCTATTTTCCATTTGTTTGCAGTGGGGATTTGATTTAGTATTCTGACCTGAGGAGTGTGCTGGACTCTTGTTGACAGGGAGTGTTCATATAATCCATTGTTTAATTCACACACCTTCTTATATTGATTCTTTTTTTCTTTACTGTATTGTGACAAAAACGTGCCCTCATCTTGCCCTATATCTGTAACCAGCTCAACAAGAAGAGGAGAAACCCAAAACAAAATGGCGGCGTTATCATTTGTGGATCCTTTCTATTTTTCAAAATATAACATATGAGTGTAAGACTGTTGAGGAAGTGATATTTCTGTTAAATCTTCAAGAATGTCAACAGCAGTTATACACCCGTGTTAATTCAATACTGTATTATTGCAATCATAATCAATGGTCTATAATTAGACTATATCTTTGCTTTGTAAGCCTAACTCTTATTCATCATAAGCCTGCTTTTCTTATGGTTAAGCCCAGGTTGTGCAACCTCCCATTGTAAGACTGTCTTGGTAAGGTATATTGGTAAATTGTTGAGTTTGATACCTCAGTGTTGGCAAACCATCACTTCCTTGACTGGTTATTGTTAATTACCTTGACCCACTTCATATTAAGCTCATTAGTCAGACAACTCCACCAGTTTGTGAACCTGCAGTCTTCTAACCAGAAGGGACATCTTCTTCACATCCTTGTAGATAGAACCGGGAGATCTCATGGCCCCTTTCCGTCCTATGTCTCACGACAATGGTAACATTTACAGTAGACATGCATTGCTAACATATTGCAAGGTCAACTCTCTTAAGTTTGCCGTTTACACCTATATGCTGTTGGCACGTAAGTGCAATCTTCCACCTTCCATTTGATACATTGGTGGGAGTAGGCAGATGACAGTCCCCATGTGTATATTAAAACAAATAGACCATTGTGGCTATGTGTATACTATATTTTAGGTTCACTATGATCTCATTTTCCAATAACGGTCTAATGATGTAGCAGGGCCGCATTATAGCGACATGCATGCTACAGCAAATTACTTGAATGCTGACATAAATACCAGTGTGTGTCACAGCTATGCTTTTGTAGGTGCCCATTCAAAGCTTTAGCACCCAGCATCCTATTAATATCATAGCTGATAGATAAGGTAAGCCGAATATATGTCAAGTGTTAGGGGAAGGAGAGTGAAAGTGTTTTCAACAACATTCAAATATTAGAGATAAGACATTCTTTTGCTGAATGTTGAGTGAGAATAGCTATTAGATAATAATTTATATAGAGCTAGTCAAAAATAAAGGAGACACTAGCTTTCACCTCATTACACATTGTTCATTAAAAAGTGATATCTGCGTTATCTGATTTTAAATTCTCTTGAAGAAGTCAGTTGTGTCTTTGCAAAATATGTTGAGATTTTTCACAATATTACTATTTGGTTTGACAATATTTGTTTGGATGGTTTTTCTTGTTTGTATAAGTATGATATATTTTTGTCTGACATTTTAATTGCAGAATTGAGAAGATTATTATCAGTTGGGTTGCATTGCTTTAGTTGGTCAGCTGAGTAAGTTACGTAGAATATTTCACTTTTTCTCTTTTAAAAATAAAAATGTAAGCATCACTAAAGTAGCTTTATTGAGTCGCTGTATTCAAAACATGAGTATATAGTCATTATAGCATCACCGATAATGGAACACACAATTATAGCTAATTTGTCTTGCACTATAATTCCACGTTCATAGAGAAAGTGGGTGCAGTGGTGTACCCACAACCCCTGTTGGCACTGGAGGTGTATCAAACAGGCAACAAAGACAGTCAGTCATTATGAATGTAGACACAAATGGTTATCAAACTATGTCGTATGGCACTTGGATGGAAGTGGAGCAAACACTGGATTGGTCTGCTTGAGGTAACCGTCAATAATTTACACTTTAAAACAGTTCTTACACTTTCTCATGGACTAGAAAGGGGATTGGTTACTTGCCTAGCTAATATCACTTTGATGACAAATAGCAGGGGCAGATTTCCTATAAAGCCATGGATTTAGGACAGCAGACAGGAGATGGGCAGCACAGGCAGTGTATAGATCAAAGATCTACCTCAATGGTCAGCAAATTGTCATGCTGAGGGGTGGACAAGGAAGCTTGTGGTCTGCACCCCAGGAAGAATACTCTCACCAAGCAGTGCCATGGGTTATCATGGCAATGTTCCATTGTTACGAACACACCACAGCCCCTAACTCCATATACATACACTACAGTTCTTATCTCCTGTACATACACAACAGCCTCAGTTCGCGACAGACTCATTAACTTCACCCTCAATTACATGCACAAACATGGCCACTCCAATTGCACCTCCACTCACTCCAGCCAGAATTCACCCACACAAAAACAGTACAGCCCCAACTGTACCACAAACTACATACCCAATTTTAACTCAAACACACTCTACATTCCCTTTCTCTTTCAAATACTCACTACAACCCCATCCTCCCCAAACACACATCTCTCTTTAACACACAAACAAACACGCACACACATACAGACCTCATTCACATGCACGCACAAACTACATCACAGTCCTATCTATACACAACATAACCACACATCAGCCTTCCTACCACACACGCAATCCTACAAGCAGCATCCCCAAAATGCCAGAAATCCCGCCCTGGGTATTCTGTCAGCATCCTTGAAAAGGCAATGGCAGTGCAATATGAACAATAATTTATGTTCACCTGACATTCTCACTCATTATACAATAGAAGATACAAATGTGTTATTCTTGGTTCATTTACTAATTTGAGAGATCTCATTAGAAAAAGAAAAAGTGAATTATGCCAATCCTGAGAAATGTAACTATTTCCCATGGCAACAATGGCAGTGACCCAGCAACTATTGGGATTCAAGTTTACATGTGTCACTGTCTTGTTCAGTTTGTGGATTGACCGTTTTAGAATGGCTGCAGCTGTATCCATCCATAAAATTTATATATCTATTTATTATTACTCCTGCTTCTTTACACGATGTGTGATGAAACAGCGCTGGATGGTTTATCAACTACACAGCCAAGATTTAGCACTGGATCCAGCCCTATAACTGTATTTGGCAATAGGTTTAACATTTTACGAGCTGTCAATGTGGAATACAGGACGGCCAGCCCCAAACTGGAATACTGTAAATATCTTTTTTTTATTATTATTATTTATTTATAATTCATCGAACCACGAGGCCGATTTTATATAGTAAAAAAAAAAAAAAAAATAATGATAAAAATCATACAAATTGGATTCTACTAATTGCTAAACAGTAAGACACTACATAATAGAGCAAGTTCACACTCCTATCTAAAGTTTACAGTTTGAATTCCTAAGCAAAAAGGCTGGTCATTAAATCCACACGCAGCTGGATAGCAGCCTTTTACAGGAAATGCCTTCACTGCACAGATACACTAGTAGGACAGCGTGATCCGTGAGAACATTTTTACAACTACTGCCTGGGCTGCACCTGTTCCGAAGATTAATGCGAAACATCAGCTCGTAGGACCCTCAGCTTGGCACATCCAGCAAGCCTACACACTTATATTCAGAACAAAACATAAAGGATATATCACATGTTAAAAACCAAAATCTATCATCGGGTTAATCTCTGTTTTGCCTAAGTGGAGAAACATTTGCTATTTAAAGATCCTGTAATTTTGTACATATGCACAAGCAAATCTGGAAACAGGTTCCAATTCACAAATAAGGATTTTAGATTGATTGTAATAGTTTCAGCGTACATTGAAACCATAACCATTGAAACAGCTAGCTTTAAATGTTGCTATAGCGATACAGCAATGTTGCCGTGGTTATTAGAATGCTAAGACATTATACAGTCATTAACAATGACCACTTAATAATGAAGACACAAAGTAAAGAGCGTAGGGTACAGTTAGGGAAATGTAAAAACATAGGAGAGTTTCACTTTAGAGGTACTTAGTGTTGGGGAACATAGGGTTAAGAGGTACCTGCCTAAAAGATACTGTGGACTGTAACTCCCATCATTAGTAGCCAGCAGTTATTTAAAATGATGGATAAAACAAAAGAGAAATTGCCATATTAAAGGAACAACATTAAGTGGTATGTGACATAAAGCTCATTTTGGAAAGTTAAGCAATCAAATATATGTAGGCAGATTGTTGTACTTCACCTTGAATTACATAGGCGTTAAATGAACACTAGATTTGGAGAAAAAAAAGGAATAAACTACTATTTAATAAATACACCTCCAATTAAAACATGAATGCATTTATTTATGCATGTTATCATTGGGAGCATATCTACACTCAGCTTGCTAAAGCTGCAGATCTCCTGTCTGCAGCCTTTGCAAGCCTTTAATTTTCCCTAGCACAGACTTTTAGTCCATGTCAGCAAAATGACCGATCAGAGGTTTCTTGTTGATTCTGAGCCATTGGGGAGAGCGCACTTTCTGAACACACGTGAGGCAATGGGGCACTGGGGAGGTCGCAGGAGCCAAGGGAGTAGATGAGGACGCAGAAGCAGGATGCTGGGGACGCAGATGTACAATGTGCCCTTTGGATGTGTGCATGTGCATGCGTGCTCACAATCTCACTATGACTTGGAGGTGGTGCACTCTAGTAGAGCATTGCTTCCATTAGCCTAACTCAGAGGAGCTAAAAGAAGAGAACCCCCCTGGGTTGTTTGACTGAAGACCAAGATAGTGTTTCTTAATCTGTTTATAAAAGTGACAATTTCCCAAAGAAATAGACACTTTTATGAAGTTCAAAGAATATGTGACACTATCATTTCCATTTAGAGAACTTCAGCAAGTGGTCCTTAAATGGCATGATTAGGAAAATAATGCTATAGGTTAATATATTTAGTTATGGTGTCAGAGGGTTCTGTTTAACATTTACATTCAGCTCCCCCTCTTTGGAAACATAAAAAACTAATGAAACATTGTTTCCAACAACATCCTGGTCTTGTTGCCACTTTTCCCACTGTGAGATCATCATTGCGATTAACTCTGCTCCAATCCAATCTAGTAGAGAGACACTGAGGACCTACGGCGCATGAACAGCATGCACAGTGGTCCACAGTGCTCAAACAGTAGCATTATCCTAGTGCTTCCCTGTAAGAAGCATCATCAGTTTCCTCATTATACATGGTGGGATGACCTCAAATGTGAAGATCTTTGATATACAAAAATCTCCACAAGGCAATACCCCTAGTGGATGGCAGTCTGACATTATTTAAGAAACAACCATGGTTTACATAAAGCTAAGTATATTTAAACATGTGTGTTCCATAACCTATCCTTCTCAAGGTAAATCACAGTCAAATTATTTGCTGATTTTCTTAAAACTGTCTACAGGCAGATTATGTTGCCAATGATCGTGATTTTTTATTTGTAATTTTTTTCAGTTACAGAGGTGTGCTGGACATGAATGCAATGAGATTAAGATCTCCCATCAACCATCTAAATTTCAGGAAATCGAATACACAAAGAAAGAAAAAAACATCTGAGTATTTGTAGAAAAGAACTCGAAAAGAGAACACAGATGAATTTATTTTTGCTATTTACCCAGGAGGCAGACGATCATGCTGACAAGGTATTCACTAAACTGGTTTTGACAAAGCAGTCATTTACTAGGCGAAATGACCTCACACTATATCCCATGCACAGCATCAAAGTATCAACATATTACTCCAGTGCGAATTCCCAGCAAATATTTTCAGTTTCCATTTGGATATTCCAAAATATTCACAATGTGGCTATATTTTAGAGAAATGTATCTTACATTAATATTCTTTCTTTTTAAGACTGGCGAAATATTCTGCTTATAGTATACACTGATCAGATCTAAAGTCCACTTTTTTCTTTTGGTTTGTGTATGAGGGAACAGGCAACATTGACCCTAAGACTTTAGTGCAATTAAGCATTTATTAAAAGTATAATATAAAAGAGATCCATCGTTCAACCTTTTGCAGGACTACTAAAGTCACCCGAGTGCAGTGGTTCTGTCGATTCAACCATTCAAGGTAAAACAATGCTGTTTTGCAGAAACATCCATTGGAGGTGCTTCGGTCACATGATGCGGAAGTCCCAGTAGGAAAGCATTGAGCCAACCGGGAAGCTTGGAGGCGCACGGTGCTCCTATGGTATGCACATCAGTTCTCACCTCCTGCATGAGGACCATTGGATTGGACCACACTGCATGAGACCATGCCTGTTCTATGCACATAGATCAAAGGCTCCACGCAGAAGTCCAGCACAAAGGACAAAACAGTCCTGGATAAATATATTTTTCAACTTTATTTACTCACAAAACTTCACATAAAAATGCATATGTCTAGCCTAGCTTAACAACGGTCTTCCTTCAATGTTTAGTGCTGTAAATGCAAGCTTAATCATAATTATGCCTCCTCCATGACATTGTGGTAGGAGGAGAGTTAAGCATCACTGAGGGAGCCTCGGCACTTTAAAAAGGTAAGACTGGACAACTAGCCACCTGGAGAGGAGAGAGAAAGGGGGTGGACATGCCAATATTTGGAGTGATGTGAACAACAATGGCATATGCACCCCTGTTATTTCATTATTTATAGTATTTACCTATCGCCCAGGTCCTCCCCCCCAAATGTTAGAATATTGGCCCCCATCTCCTGCCAATAGAAAGGTAGAAAGGGGCCGAGGGGGTACATTAGTTACTCCACACTGAATATTATTAATATCACTGTCGCCAACTGCTTCCAATGAATGAGAGCTGGGGGGTGGGGGAGGGTCACACTCATCACTTGCAAAAATGCAGGGGAACTATAACATGCAAATGTGTTTCCAAACCTACCATTAAAATTATAGACTGATCATTTCTTTGTCAGTGGGCAAACATTCAAAATCAGCAGGGAATCAAATACTTTTTTCCCTCACTGTATATATACAATGTATGACTATTACTTATATTTATTATGTTAAAAAAAATTAAAAAAGCAGAAAACGCAAATTAAATGATAAACCTCACTATCTTCTATAAATAATCCTGCCTTTGCAATATTGTATAAACCAGAGCCTACAAGAGTTTAAATCAAGCAGCTAACTTAAGCTAACTCATATTTATTATGTTGTCTCTTCTTTTTATTTTGCAATAATTGTGCCTGAAGTGCATTTTTTTTTTTAAATAAAGCAAAACTTAAAAACAGGAAGTTAAAAAAAAAAGTTTAACTGAAATCAGAAACACAGCCAGTGTATTTTTGCTGACCATAAAATTATTCCCTCAGCTCACTAACATTTATAAAGTACTATTTCTCCATTAATAGAAGACGTTGCATTGCTTCATTTTAACTTCTCTATCCTGTTAGAAAACAAATCCCTATTCGCTCCTTTTTTTTGTGAAGTACTGCACTGTTTTCTCAATTTTTTACTACGCTTCTTGCTAAACAAACTCTGACTTTACACCCTTTGAGGGTCAGTGACACCCCATAATTTACTGTCTGGAATGTAGACTTAAGGGAAGGAGAATTGATGAAATATTGTGCCTAGGATATAGCTGCTCACATTTCACACACTACAGAGACATGCCCATTTGGCTTATTGCCATGGTGAATTTTCTTTTGCAAGTAAATAAGTCAGAGGAGAAAGAACTTGAATTCATATCAACCCAGCTGTGAAATGTCACTACCTCTCAAAAGATGTTATGTGCCTTGTGTGAAAGGAATTCTGCAATCTTAATATATGTGACCGCAGCTCCAAAACACCATTTGCATTAGTCTTTATTTCTGAGGCTTATTTTTTAATTGCATTTAGATTTTTTTTTTTTTCACTGTGAATATAGTAAGCACAATGTGTTCGTCTGACACTAAACACTGTACACTCGATATGTATATGATTAATAATCTGAAAACAAATCTGAATTAAAATTATTATGTGATATAATATTTAAATGAACATAAATAAATAATGATGTTTTATATTTTTGTTGTGTTGTGTTTCTGATTTTTTTTAAAAAAAGAGAAAAAAAATACTGCTCTTTTAATAGTATGATGACTTTTGTAACTCAAATTGAATCTATTTATATTTCTAAGATAGGCCATAACATTTTTTGGATAAGGTTTATTAAAATGTTTTTTTTTTATGTTAAAATATAAAATACATATTATATCATGTAAAAAAATCTATATTTCAAAAATGTGAAAATAATAAATATTTTTTTCAAAATGTGAAATAATTGTAAAAGTTTATACAAAAATATTAAATTGAGGCTATAATTATTATAATTATTAATATTTTATAATTTATTTGTATGTATAATAAGGTGCTAATGAGTAAAAAGCAAGACAACCACCTCTGCCTTTCTTCAGCTTGGCAATTGTGGCTTACATTTTGCATATTAGTTGTTTTGGAACTCATCACATCTCATTATTTAGTTCTCTAAATTCATGTTGCTGAGAATTTTCCGTTTATATAATAATTATACACAAAAAATGAGCATGCATATCTCTCAAATTTGTCTAAGAATACAAATCATCCTCCGCAGATTCGTTCAGATGAGATTTTGCATGATATATATGTCCGTTTTACCATCCTTCTGTCTATTTTTCCCTCTGTTCGTCCAACCCTACATACATATGTCTGTCCGTCTGTTTGTCTTTCTGACTACCTCTATGTCTGTTTCTCTGGTTATCATTCTGACAATACTAATAATGCAGCTACTTATGTATTTAAACTTTTATTAATTTATTATTGCTATTAGCCATGTTTGGGATGGAAAAACCTTTTTTTTTTAAATGCACTATTCTTGTTACCAATAACTAAATAAAAGTTTAATTTAAAAATAAAAATAAAAAATGTTTTTTGCTTTTTTTCCCCCTTTGACTTCAATTATTCCAGTCAACCAATGACATAATTAAACAAATAGTTTTAATATCACAATGTAACTGTTTCCCACATTAGAGGTTTTCCACACACCCAGCCTATTGCTAGAAGGTTCGGCACTTAGGGAGTGACTCAGCTACTTAAAGTCCCTTTTTGTAAACAATAACATGAAGTTTTTAGAGTGCTTTCAAACCACAGTGTCATGACCTTGGGCAAGTCATTTAATCTCTGTGTGCCTTAGGCATCAAAACAAACTTTTAAATTTATGGAGGGAGCTTCAGATATGTCCAGGAAAGTTTATATTATACACAATGCTTTCAGTTCATTCAGGAGTAGAAACCACAGCCTGTTTTATTTTTGAGATGACCTGTAATGTAATGGACATGGCTACATGTTGTGTTATATTTTTTAACAGTTCACTCTTTCACTACCTAGCTCTTTTTGTAAAAATAAACACATTAATAATAAAAAAAATATTACCATAGCATTCATGTGAAATGTAGGCTGTATAGTTAACTGATAAATGTGGGATGAGACAGTAATCTTGGAAACAGATTCCTGTCCAACTATGCCTAAAAATAAAATTATTTACATGTATTTATTCAATATTTTACAGATTACATGGTTTCAATATTACATTTTATTTGTTTGTGGGAGCCATTTGTTTGAATACAACTTTATAAAAATGCTATGACAATATAAAAATGCATCTAAATGTAATACCATCACATCAAGTATCTATACTATTACAAAACACATTATGGGCAGCTATTGCAGCCTGCAAAGAATCCCTGCTTTTTGTGCTCCGAGCTCTTAATCGATTCCTTCCTCCATGGATGCCAGAATTCAGAAGTAGAAAAATTGCTTTACAGTGTGGCAGAAGGGAAGTTATGACATTTACATTCCCTCATTGTATTTGCAGAGAGACAGAATGGTTAGCAGAAAAATGTTGGCCTCTGCAGTGTTAAATAAAGTACTGGGGCAAAAAGCAAGTTAAGTTGAGCATTAAATTTTTATATTTTTCAGTTTTACGTTGCAAAATATTTTAAAGCATGCAATTGTCTCTTCTCCCTCAATGACTGTTTTTTTTTTTAATTCTTTATTTTTCTAGTGCATTGCAAGTTAACAAGTAAAGACAGAGACAATGCAGTGATCGGCTTAAGACAGTAGAAGCAAGAGGTTACAAGACATGTCTGAGATGCAGCACTATTTTTTTTTAAATTACAGGAATACAAGTCGCTTATGTGCCGTGGTAGAGGAGTTACCCCCCAGAAGGCCCCATGTGAACTCAAATATGTAAATGTGTCACATATGAGTAAACTGTAATATATACTATATTCAGGGCTCGAGTCCTGCAGGAACACGTGGAAGCGGCGTTCCTGCACTTTTTTCACAGCAGGAACGCTGTTCCCATTGCTTCTGCAGTCACTCAGGGTACGGCAAAAAATGCCGCCCCCAAATAACCAGAGTTCCATCTGTCATGGGGGGGGGGCCACCTGATGGACCCCCCCGGTGGGCGCCTGTCTCCCTGTCAAACGTGGCGAGGGAGCTGTGTTCTCCCAGCTCGGCTCCCTCACTCGCTGTTTGCTGATGCTGTGAGCCGGAATATGATGTCAGAGGGAGTAGAGCTGGGAGAACACAGTTCCCTCACCACGTCTGACAGGGAGACAGGCGCCCGCCGCACTAAAGCCCCACTGGACCCCAGGGACAGGTCCACAACAGCTCTCCAGGTAGGAAGGCTGGGTGGACTTTTTTAAGATTAAAAAAATAATAATAATTTGTGTGTTTCTGTGTGTGTAGTGTGTGTGTGTATGTATGTGTGTGTCTGTGAGTGTATGTTTGTGTGTGTGTGTCTGTGTGTGTGAGTGTGTGTGTCTGTGAGTGTGTGTCTGAGTATGTGTGTGTGTCTGCGAGTGTATGTGTGTGTCTGTGAGTGTATGTGTGTGTGTGTGTGTGAGTGTGTGTGTGTGCACCTGTCAGTGTGTGTGTGCACGCATTTATGTATGCATACAAGCGTATATTTTTTTTTGGGGTGGAGCGATGGATCTTGGGTGAGTTCCCACACTTTATTCCCCAGGACTTGACCCCTTACTATATTCTATAAGAATGCAAAAAGTAAATGAAACCATAAAACAAAGCCTGTGCCCAATCGCTAGTAATGAGGCAGCGGAGGAAAGGGAAGTCAGCTCAGCCTATGCCTTGTAAGGGACAGGTAGAGTCCCGCACCAGAAACTACCCCAGCAGGCATGATAGCTCACGGGCAAGCCTGAGCAACAGCATGGTTTGGAGACATGAGCCGTAAGGCAGCAGCACCCAAGCTGTTCCGTCCATTCAGGAAACATGTAGGCACAGCATCAGGGATCCAAAGGGGTTGTTCTCAGTATACGTCAAGATGTGTCTCTCCGAGTGCTGGTGTATAGGACAGGTCTGATCAGAAGCGGGCTCCTCTTCTTCCGGCCTGTCTGGATGTGCCGGACTGTGAAAAATGAGGTCTGGCTTAAGATCATGAGCCGTGTGCCACACGCAAGCGGTCAGCTTCACAAAGAAGGCGTTGAATAGCTCTGTCAGCCTGCTCTCCACATCCCATCTCTCACCGCATGGGTCAGGCAAGCATGGGGCAACCGCCATTGCAGTGGTAGTGTCGGTACTGCTTGTAAGTGTCGCTTGGGCACAGTGTAGTATTGGAGCCTTTGGGGTTTGGATTGGGATCACCCCCACCTGTCCAGAGGGGGGGGGCAGGGCTATAGTAGGATTCAGCGGTAGGCCAGTATCAGGCAAGCTGGGAGAGCGGCCTCCCCTCCCGCCCAGCATCCACACTAGGCCTCACTGCGTCCTCCTTTGAGTGTAGGAGCAATCCAGAGTTCACGTGCCCAGCATAGCGGGATAGCGGTAAGTCTCTTGTAGCTGCAAAAGTAGAGTCCCAAGGGGCAATAAACACGGGTAAATCAGTAGTTAAGTTGGGAGCTCTTTCAGAATGCGTCCAACCGCCATGCAGGTCAGGCCCTGCCCCCTCAATGACTGTTTAATGAAAAATTTTATGATCTAGAAGAGTGTCAAGCATATTCGTCATGTGCTAGCATTAATATATTCTTCTATGACTGTCTACTAATAAATAAGATGTAATAAATTGAATAAATTTATGTAATAATTATGCCTGATGAAAACCATATTATGTACATGCCATATATGCAATATATGCATTTAATGGCTCACAATATATTTTCCAAATTTGTTTTTTGATTTAAATTTAAGGGAAAATGATTATTCTAATTACTTTATGCTTTTAGGGTGTGCAAAGCTTAAAAAGGTACCTAAATCAGCTCTTCCATCATTTGAGGTCTTTACATATTTTGACATTGCCGCTTAATGTGCAGTAACGTGGGTTTGTAGTGAAGGGTAAATATATTTACCTGATGCATACCAACGCATGCATGTACGAGAGTACTGGACTGATATCTACAGAGGATCTCACAAGACCGCGGGAGCTGCCATAGATATTGTATCTTGATACGTGAGACAATGTCTTATTGCCCCAGCCATCGCAAGTGACTGACTTTGCCTTATGTATTTTAGGAGAAAAAGATTAAAAAACAAGAAAGGAAAAGCAGATTAAGAGTGAGGAAGAGAAGAGGAACAGATTAAAGCAAGGTAAATTTAGGGTGATTTCGATTTGCATACTATGTTGAGGTTCAGCCTCTGACAAACCAGGTACTTGAAGGTTTTTTAATATTCAGACAGACTAAAATGGTTGGAAACAAGAAATACTGTCCTCAATCCATCCAAGTTTTATTTATCCTGAGTCATGAGGGAATCTGTTCAGTTTCTGTATATTTTTTGTGTTTTATTTCAACAGTTATTACAATAATGCAATCTTTTTCTTTTCTGTATTTACACCCTACTTCCTTTACAATGAAACAAGGCCCGTGTGACCTCTTCCTGGTTGCTAAATGTGCTTTTCAATGTTACATGTATGATTTGTACAATGCTACAGAATATGTTTGAACTAATAATGATAATTTAAAAATATTAGCAAGTCAGAGGTTCCAAGTGTTCCATTTTCCCTACGTGCAATATCAGTGTCTAAGGCTGGGGCCTATATGCAACATATGCAACTAGGGGTATGTACAAAGAGTCCTAATATAATATGTGGGGAGCGCGATCAATCCTTCTGCAATGGAAATAACGCATAAAGTGACCAGAACTGTCTCTGACAAATAATACAGATAATTAGTCCACACCCTTTTACAGTAGCCAATTATGCAGTATGCTACATGTAATCTCCTTTGTTGCCATAGCTTCACTAAGGACGGAATGATCGATTACAATATAGAATGTCCGGGTGTACACACCATGCAATGCCCCTAGGGATTCTGGGTAAAGAAACTTTCAACAAAAAGCTGAAATTGATCTAAGAAAATGGTATGCTGTAACCTAAACCATAGGATAGAAAACAAACAAAAGAAAGTCAGAAATGTTGATCTTGTGTACAAATTAGGGATTAGCAATCATTGGTATACCAGCTGTGGTGGATCATATCCCATGGTACTAAGCCAACAGGGTGGCCGAGCATTGTGGGATTTATAGCAAAGCAATTATTTTGAGGCAGGCAGACTATATGTGCTGCAATATCTGTGCATTTATTTCCATTAGTAAAATATTTATTCTAAATCCAGTTAATTCCATTTTAAAATATATTGAGACATGCTAAAATCTGATTTGCAACATTTAGCTCACAATATCCAAAACAGAAAAAAATTTAAATATATAAATAATGTATATATATGTGGATATATACAGGGATTTTTTTTCAAAATCAGTTATTTCTAGCTAAAATTCAATTCACTAATATATATTACATGCTTAACACATAGACTTAAAATAACATTTTAAATCAAAATGTTAGAAAACTTCTCATAAACAAAAAAGCAGGGCATTTAGACAAAATGTAAAACACTGATATTGCTTTAAGCATAGCTACTGACCGAGAAATGAACCTAAGTCTAAGGAAGACAAAAAAATAAAATAAAGCAAAACAAAACATAAATGACGATTTAATGACTATTTAGAAGTTAAAATTAAAAGCCTACTTTTGCAAAGAAAAGCCCTCTGTCCTCATGTGCAATTTGCAGAATGAACTTTTAAGCGTGGATGCAAAATATTAATTTCCTCACCATATGACAATCATCAGACTATATATGATTATCTTTCCAAAGTTCTAAAACTCCTTCCCTTCGCTAACATTCTAATCCAATTTAGTGAGATAGTTCCTTCAAATCCCTTAGAGACCTGTAGTTCACTCATTCTCCCACAGTGCTGAGATTTCTCTTAGCCCAGCTGGTAGGAGATTTTAGAAATAACACAATATCTCAGGGGGTGGATCTGGAGTTTGAAAGAGGCCCTTTGTCCAAGGCTCTATGAAGCCAGATTAATTATGCATTGCAGAACACAGTTGTAAAGCTCCGAATTAGGTCCTCATTGTAAGCAAAGGATTGCATAGGTTTCAAACTAAAAGAATTCCTATTTCCATCACAGGGACAGTCATATAATGACTGAAAGAATTCAGAATTAAAGAAAATGCAATTAAACAGTATTTTGTAGTTAGCCCTGCATGACAGTTATAGGTGGCATTCATAAAATAATTCTTTAACATTTTTTCACATGATCACTCCATAGGTGGCTGTCTTTAAAAATGTTTGTCTCCTTTCTGTAAATGGGCTACCCATCCATGTTTTACAGAAAATTAAAAACTCAATTATGCTCGGTGTTCCAAAAAGAAATTCCTTTTTAACATGTACTTCATTTTCTGCAATTAGTCAATTGTATACTGTTTTTATTCTTCAGAAATAAGTAATTAAAAAAAGGAAAATTAGAGGAATAAACAAAACAACTAAAATTACAAAACAAAATAAAAAATGCTAAATGTATTGGAGTTGCAGTAAAATCTGCTAAGCAGCATATTGGTGCCAAGTGATGTAGTATAAATAAATAAGGCCAGTTGGCCGTTTGAAGCAGTTGTGACTGGACGTGCTGTTTTAAAGGTAACTCTGTAACCCAATATCCTGGTTTGAAAGAGTCGGAAATCTGTGACTCCCATGACAAATATTTCTCTCTCTCTCCTGCTCACTAGCCAGTTTGCACCATCAGAGTTAGGAGTTCTGGGACACTTGAATGATAAAGTGTCTCGATTACTACTAAGACAAAGTCGACTAATAGAGTTGGGTGTTGATATTCTTTCTTTCTAGAGCCTAGACTGGCACAATCCATCGTATGGAAAAGTAAAAATATTGAGTGCTATATTTAGCTGGTTAAGATTACAAAAAATCTTCATACTATTTCACTATTTCAATTATGGTACAGTCTGAGCCTGTATAACCAGAAGTAACAAAACACGGCAGCCAGTTAAACAAGAGAAAAAATGAAATGCCCAAACAATGTAATATACAAAATAAAAGGTTAAAACAGAATACATTAAATGCATCATATTAAAAGCTTGACTTGGACTGTACAGTAGGGGGAAGACACAACCATGATGGCCCTTATGCGTTTCATGCCTGAAACGCACTGTCATAGATCACTGATAAAGAGTCCTTGAGACTGGAAACGTGTAAGCGCCATTGTGGTTGTGCCTTCCTCCTGCTGCACAGTCGTAGCCGAGCATTTTTATTTAAAGCAATAAAGATTTTCTATTGTAATATTTTTTATTTTGCAATGTCTGGGTGTTTCCGTTTTCTCCCATTTAACTGGCTGATGTGTTTTGCTAAACACAATGCAATCCATCACTGGTTTTCCGTACCTCTTGTGGCTTATCACAATTAGACTATAAACCAAAACCACATGGACAGACAAAATTAATAGTCACAAAAAGCCTAGTGCAAACCATACAAGCACTCCCTCAAGTGCTTAAATACAAAAATCTATATATAATACAGCATGCACACTATAACAACCACAGATATCAAGTACAAAACTTTAATAAGTATGCAAATAACAATACATTACAGAATGAAACAAAATAACACAGTAAGGCAAATAGTAATCAAGAGTAATTTACCCAAGTCTCAAGGCAGAAACACAAGTCACCAACTCCGCCAACGTTTCGGCACCTACTGGTTACATTTCTTTTTCAACGGTCAATGGTGCACAGAACCGTGGACAGAATGGTGGGAAGCAGATCCTATCATCTGCAATTTAGCATTTATGGAACTATTTCCCTTAGTGGTTTCGTTGGCATTATGGGGTCCGATGTTACGGAACAAAAAAGTTATTTTCTTCATGGACAGTATGTCAGTGGTGGGGGCAGTGAATCAGTTATCTGTGTCCTCGGTTCCTGTGATTCGCTTTTTGCACCACTTTGTACTCCTTGGTATGCAATATAATATTGTCTTTAGGGAACCTCATGTGCCTGGAATGCTAAATATTATTGCTGATGCGTTGGCTCTTTTGCAGTGGGAGAGATTCCGCTTGGTGGCCCCTGGGGCACAGCTGGATGGGCTGGGCTGCCCGGATGACGTGTGGCAGCTAAGAACCTCATGCTTGGGTGCATGATATGGGATTCCTCGGCACCTACTACCTGGGCGGCGTATGTCAAGGTACAGAGGGCATGGGGCGAGGTTGTTTTTCTTACCACGATGTACGGTTGTTCACACTGACATTTGTCTGGGCTTTCTTTGGAGCTTTTAGGCTAAGTTAATTGGTCAATAGTAATAGAGCAGGTCGAGGGTGTGACTCAGTCTGAGGATGTGGAATTGGGTCATGGCCAGGTGGCCATTCGATTTCGATGGTAGAAAAAGGACGTCTTTGGAAAAGGCTGTATGGTGGAACCTCAATCGTGGCAAGGTTCACTGTTATGTCTGGTTTGCTGTGCCACTGCCTACCTGGAGGTTCGCGTTGATGCATCGTCCCTGTCATGATACCAATTTCTCTGGGTGTTTTGGCTGAGCTTGGGCGCCTGGGTTTGAATCCTATGCAGTTTGGGACGCATTCTCTTTGGATCGGGGCTGCGACGGAGGCAGCGCAACTTAGTTTAGGAGACGAATTAGTGAAAAGAATCGGTCAGTGGGAGTCTGTGCGGTTCAGGTCGTATGTTTGACTGGACCATTTGGTTTAAAAGGGCTGTAGGTTTCTCTGTTTTGTATTTGATAATATGTATTTTTCTTTTGTAGGTTGGGTAGCCTGGTTGCTGGGCCACTCATACATCCATTGGGCATGCCAAAGAGCTGCAGTCTGGCAACAAGTAAGACAGCTGGGCTTCCCACAGCACCGGGTTCAATTATGTTGGTTTGGTTATTGGGGTTTCAGTTGGAGGGAAGTGTGTGGTGAAATTTTTGAAGGTTAGGTTGGGGCCAATTGCCTGATTTGTTATTGATCCACTCACGGGGGAATCATTTAAGGCAGGTGCCACAGAGGGTGCTAGTACACAGTATAAAGCAGGATGTGGAAAGGTTGCAGTCTCTGGTCCCAGGCATTACTATTATTTGATCAGAGATGGTGCCTAAGTTACATTGAAGGCATGTCAGGGATCCGAGGGCAGTAGTCAGAATGAGGGGTAAGGTTAATAAACTGGTGTAAATTTTTACAAGGTGTACCGGGGGTGTGGTAGTTAGGCATGTGGATTTGCAGTCGATGATTCCGGGTTATTACAGGCGGGATGGGGTGCACCTCTCTGATGTTGGAAACGATTTCCTCAA
The DNA here is from genome assembly GCA_933207985.1 of Pelobates cultripes. Taxonomy (NCBI): domain Eukaryota; kingdom Metazoa; phylum Chordata; class Amphibia; order Anura; family Pelobatidae; genus Pelobates; species Pelobates cultripes. The sequence continues at coordinate 337,591,262 of OW240913.1, forward strand.
CATGGTTTTCCAGAAAGGCTTACCGCGACCATTGTTTATGCGTAGGTGGGGTGCTCAGATAGCTTGAGTCTTCAAGCTCTGAGCCGTGGCAGGAGATGTAGACATATTGGGGGTTGGTAGGAATGGTAGCTGGAAACTTGGAAGTTCTGTACCAATATTCACTTGATTGGATTTGGTATTTGGTAGGTTAGAGTCGTCGGTGGCTCTCAACCTGGTGGTGTAGGGGTGTCTCGGTATACCCGTACAATGTTAAAACTGTTATATTAGGTTGCCTATTGTGGCTGTGTGTGTTATATTATGCAATTTAATACTGTTATTAATTATGGATGTTAAGTTATGTTATGGGTCATTGTCAGGGGGTATAATGGTTCGGGATGTAGTTAATGGCATGTGTACAGAGTTTGGTCTGACAATGACACTTTGTGAATATATATATATATATATACCTTTATATATACCTTTTAATTATTAAAGCCGTGACATTTACCCACTTTAATTTAGGGTCTGTGTCTTTCTGGGAAGGGGGGTAAGTCAGGTAATGTAAGGCATACGCCGAAAAGACGACTATGCACATTTTATGCCCACTCGCTAAGGAACCACTCACGTGGTCAGAAAAGTAAACCCTAAGTCAGGTCCTTCTATATTTACTAACACTGCTAACATGGATATTTTACTTACTGCCTGTCTAAGTAAGTGAGAGAGTTCCACTCAGAATGTGTTCATTACTCAGGTCCACATTTCAATCTCCACATACTTTTATCTTTCCAAACATCTGTTTGTATCATCTATTGTTCTAGTTGTTTAAGTTTTGTCTGATTATAACTAAAGCTGCATACTTCTGACTCTTGTATGGTTCCATCACATTCTTTTACATAGGATTTTACCATTTTTATTTCTGCCATACAGCACATTCCGGTGCCTTTTCCAGTACCATATACACTGCAAACCGCAGTAACACAATACAAGGGCCTTCTCAAAAAGAGAGACCAGGTTCAGGTCAAAGTTTTTGTACAGTGACCTTTATAAAAATGCATATTTTAATGGTTTTTCTGAAGTATTCATTTTTTATACGTGTTTGTGTGTATGTTGACTTGATAACCCTAACATTAAGCCCAGTAATCTGTGACAATGTCCTATTAACCTGTAGCTATAGGGCAGACAGACGGACAGATAGAGATTGGAGTAGATAAACAGATTAGACAGACAAGGTAACGCAATAAAACTAGGCAAAATTATCAGAAAACTATGAGAAAGCACAGTTCAATTAAAGATCATGCAAAATCTAATTTTTTATCTGAAAATAATCTGCAATGCTTGTTTGAGTGCAAATCAGAATAACATGTTTCTTATCTTGTGAATCTTATCAATTTTTGGCTAAAGTGACTATTGTGGCTTTGCTTTGGTTGACTTACAGATACACAGGGTTATTCATTAAATCATAATTCAAAGTGAATATAAAGTGAATTTCAAATTTAAGGTCAGAGTAGTGGAACTGAAAACATAGCCATGTTTTTCCAGTTCAACTATATTCCCCTTAAATTTGAAACTCATTCAAAAATTCAGAAATTAATTGTATAAAGACACCCCGAATATGTGAACCAGAACTAGCAAATATGTTAAATATGAGCCTAAATACATGCGTTTTCCTTGAGTACCAGAGTCCGTGAGACCATGATACTTATAGCCTGTGAAATGTTCTGCAAGTCATATAGATTGAACAGATAGATACCATACTAAGGAACTTGAGCCGTTAGTATTTGTTTGTTTATATTATGTTAACAAATCCTACAGAACTGTAAATTGTATCCAAACAAATTCTAGCTTGACGAACAGAAAGAAAATAATACAGTGGGTTTTAAAAGCAGTGCCCGCTAGCTTTGAATCTGGCTGTTTAATGTGGGATACTAATCAATACACCTACTGCATGTCAGAACAGGATCTGCTAAAGTTGAGCAACATGTTATTATCGTAATCATCTTGTGCTAAAGAATTGACCTAGACAGCCTCGAGCATCCTTTTACATTGTTAGGTTTCATTGGCTTCCAGGTTTTTTGCCTGCAGTGGTATCAGTTTTTGTTGTCATCTGACATGTGAGTACAGATAGGGATGCGTGGCTTCTGATTACATCCTTTCCACCCCTTGTATTATAGAGTATTTCAACACTAGCCATCCAGCTCTTAATGTGACCTAAGGGCCTAGTTCCCAGATGCAAAGGATTCTAATCTAAGTTGTGGCCAGAGGTTTGGAAAATCCACTGGAGGAAATAACAGGAAATGTTGTTGTAGGCGTATCATTTTATCTGTCATACATTTATCTGTCTTTTATCTGTCAAACTTTATCTGCTTGTCCTGCTTTGTCTGCACTTTACTTTGCTCCGCACTCTTATGTTCTGACTTCTGAAAACCATAACTAGAAAAAATACATTTTCTAAGTAAAATGTCATCAGCAATAATTATATTTGTATGTGCTCTACGGTAGATTATCCTTTTACTTACATATTTGTCCATCATTAAAATAATATAATGACTCTATTTGTATTTAGTAAAAAAAAAGAAAATCCCTTATCCACTAAACAGCAACTTCGGTGCTGACAGATTTAATTTTTTTTTTTTTTTTAAACTAAAAATAATGTGGGTTTAGTTACATTATATGAGCATACATTGCATAAGCCTGCCACAACGTCAATGTACCCCATCTTTGGCAGGTCCTTCTTTAACAGGTCCTACTCTAATATTTATATTCAGGGCCAGCCTTAAGGGTTTCTCACCTGTGTAGTTGGGTAATTGCTGTATTAATGGTGATCAGTGGTGAAATATGGGTCTAGATAATGGTTTGGCAAGCAACACAGATTAATAGAGAGATCGGTGGGAGACATGTGGGAAAAGGTGGTCAGAAACACAAGAGTGGGGAACACATGGAAATAGATAAATCTGAGCAGGAGCTGGTGGGGGACACAAATGGCAAAACCACATACACATGCAGCAAAACACACACACATACACACACACACGTATTGACATATATATAAGGCTGACATATAAACATACTGACATTGCAGACATGCGCATATTTATTGATATTGCATACACACACAGGAAAACAAAGCACACATACAGACACTGCACACATACACAAAGGAACACTGTCATTCACTGATAGTACACACATAGAAGATCTGATAGCACATATAATACACAATTTTAATGCACACAGAGAGATATTATCTTGTATTCACAATACTTCTACACACAGAAAACCTTAAACATGCCAATTTTGCAAAAAAAATAAATAACTAAATGATAATAATAAATAATGTTGGGTGAGTGGTCATTGGGAGACCTCATGGTCATTGGTCACGATTTTAAAGGCCTATGGCCTGCCTTGTATATTATCTTCTATACCGTGCTACCACCTTCGCCATCACTGATCACACACATTCTGATACTCCCCGCACACACTGCCAGCACATTTTATACATGCATGCATACACAGAACTTCATCCATTTTTACCTATTTGTAAAACAAGTGGAAACCAAATCAACAAAGAACCACCTGACTTAAAAGCAAATGTAGCCCACCACGCCAGCCCCTCCACTTTCAAGTGATACATTTGTTGGGATTACATTACCTCTATTTGAAAGAATTGCAAATATATAAAGAATATACACAAAATAATGCATTTTAAGTCTTCCAGCTAGGGCCCACCTCACTTGTCCTGCTTTTGCTTCTTTCACACTGCACAACTGAATTTTAATACATAAAGACTATACTTGTTTCCATTCACCATGTTGGTTTCTACCCACACTTTTAAATATGCAATTGTCTAATTTGATCTCAAAAATAGCCCTCATTATTCCATATCCCCTTCTGGCTATTAGGCATTTATCTGTTCTGCTTGTGCCTTATGCCAGTGACATTGAGAAATGTGTTGTCGTTTCATGCATATAGTATATTTCCTCTGATTGTTCAATATAGCTGACCCTTTAAAATATAGCTTCCATACCACTACTCGCTCAACAGAAAGCGCTCTCCCCAAAGTACCCAATGACCTCCATATGGTGATCTCACAAGGAACCTACTGTACTGCATTCTGATCTCCCTGACCTCTTTGTAACATTTGACACAAACTCTTCATTTTTCAGTCTACTGACTTTCAGAGTACTGCTCTGTTCTGCATTTCTCAATCTCCCTCTCAGCACCCATACAGAGTTTCCTATTTTCCGCTGCATCTATTGAACTCTCGGTGGGGGCCCAGATTTGATTGTTATGATTCTGTTTTGTTATTTCCAGATTCAACTATTAATGATCAGCAGAATATTTTAAAAACAAAACAAAACAAAAAACAGTTTTATATGTATATGATGTTTATGTATATGATGTGCCGCATTTGTAAAATATAATAACAATAACACAGTTACTATTCTTATCCACACCTAACTTAATGCCAGCATTGCAGTCACAAATCATTGATTGTCTGTCAGTGATCTCTGACTGGTTGGGTGCTTCTTATACTCCCGTCCAAACAAAGACGCTTTGTCTATTTTTCCATTACAGTCAATAAAACCACTATTCATCCAGTCTCCAAGCACATTGTCAGGGGGTCATATACTATTACTGCCTATCTTGCTCTCCATATATTAACTCTATAATAGATTGTAAGGGGAAAAATGCCCATTCTTTGCTACTAAAACGTGAATGGGTGACCTTATTTTCTTCAATGCACACATATATTAGCTGGCCTTGCAGGCAGGGAGCTTTAATCACTAAAATCTGTTCACAGTCAAAATAATTTCTTAATCTCCTTAGTTGGTAGGGGAGTGGAGCAAGGAGTTTGTGCGGTATATTCCAGCATTCACAGATTGCAAAGTACTTGTTGCCACTATGTTGCAAAAGTAATGCATTGGCCAGGTACTTGGAATTATCCTACCTGAATCGTACCTGTGACCCAGTATGTTTCCAAGCCCTCTGCTCTTGGATCTATCTATCTATCTATCTGTCTGTCTATCTATCTATCTATCAATCTGTCTGTCTGTCTGTCTGTCGCCTGTCTATCTTGTTTTCCTATGTTGTTGCACATTGCATCTCAGTTTAGTCCTGATAACAGAAACTGAAGAATAAAACTAATGGAAGTTATTTATAAAGAGCAATTGTTCTGCAGTTATATGCTAGTCATGAGATGTAGCATAGCTGTATGACTACAAACCACTGGAAAACCAGGTAAACCAGAAATATTGTGCATAGTATAAGAAAGGACATTGTTCAATTTGGGCCAAAATCAATCTTCACCTTATTTTTCACCTAGGCTATTTGAATGTAAATTTTGCACTTTTCCTTACAAATCTAGACAATTTGGATATTATGTTTTAAGGTACATTCCCTCCTGAACATAATGCCAATTGTTAACGTGTTATAGAGACAATGCATTAAAATAGACATTATAAAGGTGCCTGCTGTTGTTAATCTACAGGAAAGCAACAACAGCATCAGAGAGCCCTCAGCAGAGCACAAGGTTCCACCAAGAGGCCCGTTAAATCTGTTTTTTGAGAAAGGATGAGCAAATAGTAGCTCTCCAGATGTTGAAGAACTACAACTGCCATGATGCTTTGCTAACCTTCAGAAGCCAAGCATTATTACAAGCTGCAGTTCTACAACAACTGGTGATCTAGCACTTGCAAGCTGTGGGTATTTTACCCTGTATGCAAGTGTTCCGGTAGCTCACTGATTGGCCATTGGCACATGTGTACCAGAATGACATTACTGGGACATTACTATTGACAATTGCAACATGCCTTATTCTGGCCTGGCCTACAAACTTGCCAAATATGACCCCTATGCTTTGTGGGTTATGCAGTTCTCAGAAACAGTTCCACTCATCATATCTAATGAGTGGAGCTGCTGCATACAATGATAGCAGGTATCCCATGGCTGAAATCAGCCTGTTGGCAGCCACGGTGAATGGGACTTTGCCTGTTCCAGTTGCAGGATATTTTTCAGATTGCAGGACAAGTGAAGAGGGTACTGCCTATGTCTGCGGAGTGTGCTTTTACAAATATTTGGACAGTCAGAGTTTGAAGTATAGATGACTCCTTTGAGGTCACAGGGAATGTACAGTCTTTCAGCTGTATCAGTTCTTGTGTATCTATGCAGTTATAAAGAATATGAGAAGACAGGGCCTCGAATTTACCTTTATCAAAGGCAATTAGGTGCTATTCTGGGGAGTGCTAATTAGGGATCTATTACCTTGGAAACAAATATAATGTTTATATATATAGGGAAGTCCCCAAAACAACTCTGGTTAAGCCATGATACATCTCTCTCTTGATATTTTGTTGCAGAAATAACTTAGTCACAGTTAGCTATATCTATAGATTTCCTACTGTAGTTTCAGCGTTTAATGCAATGCTCTGTACTACTGACACACTCCTATATTTGCAATTTTGAAAAATAGAGTTAAAAAAAAAAGTGAAAAGAAAGCAATAGCTAAAACAGAACAAACAACGTTTTATCTTGAGGACAGTTTAGCAAAGAAGAACTTTTCTGCTTGGAGTGGGAACAGCTGCTCTGAAAAAGGAATTAGTTAATAAACAGAATACTTTTCTTCTTCAAAGTTCTTTAAACTAAAATACAATGTATACCGTATCCATACCCAACATGAGTTCGTTTGGGTGCTGCTCCATGTATTTTGCTTTTAATCTTTTTCTTGGGAACTGATGGAGATTGCCCTTGTGGCACACTGGGTCACATGGTTTTGCACAATAGCGTATTTATGAAAAAGAGATTCAAGTCTCTTCCTTGAGTGTGTGGTCCTCTGAGTGTTCTTGCGAAACTCTACAGGATCCGTCTGAAAAGTGAACCAATGATGCCCAAAGGAATTCCCATGTAAAGGTATTAATAAAGCGGTGTACATTGAATGCAATGCAATACAATTCTTTACATTTAACAGTTTCAGTATTGGTGGGGATGGGATAGGCACTGCTGGTCTTCAATGAAAATCTGTATACCTATATGACATGCACCTTAGTCACTTCTCTACTCATAGTCTAATATTGTCCTCACTTTGTACAACATCCCCCAGTTTTTTTAATCCATTACAGTTTACGTAATGAAGTTTTCTGGGAAAACGACATGCTTGAACGAAAAAGAACTATAGAAAATAAGTAAAGGGGCTTAAAAACCCCAAACCTGTTCTCAAGTTTAAAGTTTAGGCCTCTTTGTGAATGTTAATCCATACATGCTTCACCTAGTTTAAAAGAACACATCTTTCATGTGTGATCCCATCGGAGGATCAAAGCTATCATGAAACCACATAGCTTGAGGTTTATGTGGGTAGCAGTATTGGATTTATTTACTAAAAAATCAATTGTAGGGAATTGAAAAATGAATTGCAAACTTGAGGGCCAAATAATTGATATGGGAAAAAATCTTAAAGTTTGACCCAGTCAGAGCTTTCCTATTTTAGCCTAAATTTTGGAAATTCAATTTTCTGTTCGCCACAAAAGTATATGCTTCTGAATTATCATAAAACTGGCTATAATTGAATATGCAATTTTGTTCCACCCAGTAAATGCATAATTTAATATAAAAAAATATATATAGACACAGGATAATATTTATAATAATATGGAAAGCGGATAATATCTGTTTGCCACGGACTGCAGGAGAATGATGAGAATAGTAGTCCAACAAATGAGGAGAAGGTGAGGGGAACAATTTGACACCCCAATGCTAAACACTGTATTGGGAGTATTATGAACTGAATCAAAATATTTTAACTGAAAAAAGACAATTCTGAATTTTTATTTTAAGTTTTAAAATGTGGTTGTTAAGACTATTCAGGTCACTGTTTATTGAAAAAGAAGCCCAAAGCCCTTTAATTTTTATATGATTGAATATCTATATGGCAGACTACAGCCCTTTTTTGATCCTATTTTGTTTTAATTGTTTCAGTTATGAGCATTTTATTTCCTCTCTAGTTCTGCCTGTTTCCAGCCGTTACAATATATCTTAGGAAAGTAGCAGCCGTTAACATACACACATTGTGTGGTTTTAAAGGTTTAACGGACACAGCTGTCGACTCTGCTCATAACTATGATATTAATTTTATGTATTTTGCCAGCATACAAGAAATCCCTAATGTCAGGCAGTAATATGGCAAAAAAAAAATCCATGCAACGTTTGTCACAGTTACAATCCTTTCTTGCTTTATATTCACACTTGGCTATGGTATGTGTCCATATACGCTGCTTTAGATTTTTTATAGTTTTTTTTATTATTATATGTACAATACAGTATTCATGGGTTACCCATTTGGCATTTTGCTAGTGAATAGACGATGACAGAGCTTGAAGCACACGTTTGGAAGTAGCTTATTCCACACTGTGCGACTATTGCAGTAAAAGATGAAGTTTGAAGATACCCTTAGCTGTCAAACAGTCTGGTCCTAAAATGTATAGAAAACAAGGCAGAATGGCACTTTGAAATAAACAAATAAATATTGTATTGGTATAAATAAACCTGCAAAATTAATAGTTCATAATTATTTGAGGATATAGTGTAACATGTCGTAAAGGACAACTTCACAAAGCTGTCAGGGTCTTATTTTTAAAATACTTTATTGTTTTCATTCCCTCCTTTTCCAGCCTGTTCTGAGGACATCACAAGGACGGATCGCTGACAATCATCTAGCCCTGTTTTAATCAGTATATATCCAGTGTCTATTAGCTGCTGTCAGTGTTCTTAACTGATGGAGATGGCCCTTGTGGGTCATAGGTCAGCTGCAATGTGTAGAGCTGGGGTGCCCCAAAGATAGATCCCCAGATATTGTATAACTACAACTACTTTGATGCTTTGCATGCCTTTTCGAATGACAAGGCATCATGGAAGTTGTAGTTTTTAAACATCCGGAGATCTACATTTTTGGGCACCCCTGGTGTAGAGGATACTCAGGAGATAAAGAAATTCACACTGAAGGATAGATGGTAAACCAATACCTGGACAAATACATGTACAATTTAACAGTTATGGTCATTACATCCCAGTAATGTAGTATATAATAATATACATAAGACTATATATAAAGAATAGCTTTCTGTGGTAGTTCCTACAGTAGATCCCCAGATGTTGTAGAGCTTCCATGATGCATTAACATTCTAAAGTCTGGCAAAGTATCGTGGAAGTTGTAGTTCTACAACATCAGGGGATCTGCTGTGTTTGCCCAGTCGTGGTTTGTATGAATTCTATTTCACTATTCTCCATTTCTATTATTGTATTTTCTAGACCTGGATATATTATTATTGTAAAGTTCTCACTTATGATTAGAAAACCATGTCTGTTCTTAGAGGGTGTCATTAACCTGGTCTCACTGAACTAAGGAACAGCACATTTCTCTGGTCAACATTACAAATTCATTGGGTGATAGATATAGTGAAGACATCATATTAGCCCTCATGGTAGCCTCCTCACCTTATGGATACATTACTTATATTATACATATCCATTAGGACAGAAGGTCCTTGTCCAATCAAGTTTACTATCTGTCTTATCTTGTCTATAATTCAATAAATTGCAAGCGCTGCAATCATTTTCACTGTAAAGTGATAGGAATTTGGGTATTGACATAAGCTCCTCTAGAGAGCTCTAGAAATCTTTCCTCAGTCAAAAAAGAGTATGATGTGGGCCCAATTCACAGTACAATCATGTTTGGAAAACTTTATCATTTGCAATTGTAACTGTTACATTATGTTATGATAACTTGTAACAAGCAGAACATGTCATTCTCTCTTTGGTTCCTGAGGTATCTACAGAAATATTTCTAGCCCCTTTCAGCTTGTAGTATGTACCAGGGAGTGATGGCAGGGGGGCTGCCACAAGCATGCAGAGTTTTGGATAGCAGCTTCTTGCCACCACTCTGATGAAATGCAGCAGTTAGTTATGCTGGACTGTGTATTATCACATTGCCACAGGAGAGAGGTGGCAGGCGAGAATCACAAGGGTTAATGTGCACAACCAGAATTACAAGGGTTAATGTGCACTATTTGTTTGCTTTGCGCAGATGGCACATATTGAACATTTTTAATAGCGGTGATATAATGTCGGTTGATTATGGAATTATTCTCTTATATTTGATCCCTTGGCAATGTATGCCTCCCAACATTCTTAATAGGCAGGGTGGAGGGGTGTGTGGCCATGGGCAGGGCTGTTCTGTGAACATTATATCTTATTTACACAGACTGGTTTCTGGACACATTTATTGTAGTTTGAAAAGACATTACTGTGAGTGTGGAGCTCCAAAAATATGACACCCTTAGAAAAGATGGACATTAGGAAGGAAAAGAGGGACAAAGGGATTTGGGCCCAAAATAGGGACTGTCCCTCCCAAATAGGGTCACTTAGGAAGCATGCCAATACTACCAGCCCTACCTTAACCTATGTAAGCAGGGAATACCAGTTGGATCTTTTAATCAGAAGTTACATTAGGTCCGTACTTGGTGACTCATCATCTAAATTTAGCTGACGGTGAAGCAGACCAAAAAAACCTCATGGCTAAGATAAAGAATAACAGTCTGATGAACTATGAAGTTTGCCAGATGACAAGTTGTTTACTTTGATGTAAAACAGATAATGCTTGTATCTGAGTAAACATGCCGTGTCATTTTCCATATCTAAATGATAGTAGCGTCATTACTGACTGAGGAATTGAGCAACATAAAATGATAATCTCATTAATCAGATACAATAAAATGTTTGTCATTAAACCACTACACAAGGGCATCGAACAACCCAATGCACTTGTAGCAGGTAATCACTGCTTAGTTTTAAAATATGTGTAGTACGATTGTTCGCCCATATTTTAAGGTCACCCATATTCTTGCATGAGAAAAGTTAGACAGTTATAATCTCTGTGTATAAAATGTAGTAGTTAATAGCACTCTATTTATTGAAAGGCATCCTCATAGTGGGCAAAAAATTTTTTTTCGAGTCCTGCACTAACCTATGAAAACATAACATATTTTGAAATCTTTATGCATTGCAATTACTTCTCTATGTATGCAACTGTCAAATGAATATTTAATACACAGTTACAGAAATTAATCTATTTATATAAACAGTGGATGAAAACAATATTAAAGCATGAATTTAAATATATAATCAGAATGTCTAAATGCATGTTACCCAGCTGCGATTTGAAGGGAGATTTAAGGCTGACATTCACTATTCATTTTTATTATGCATTACATAAATTATGCATTTATAACCTTCCAAAAGATATCTCAGAATCTTCACTTTTCCCGTTTTTTCCGAGGCGAGCATCTACAAAAGCATTTCAGCCAGGAAAGGTTTACAATGCCTCAGCAAATTGCATTTCCCGGGTGACAATTGCAGGTGATTTTGTACATTTACTGCTACCTCCCCAGTGAATCAGGATACAGACGTTTTAGTTGGTGGTGAGCCTAGATCAGGGGTTGGCAACCTCTGGCACTCCAGATGTTGTGAACTACATATCCTATGGTGGCTTTCCCAGCATTAAAGGCTTTAAGAGCATTCTGGGAGATGTAGTCCAAAACATCTGAAGTACCGAAGGTTAGATACCCCTGGCTTAGACAGATATGGCTATTGGACCTGAGAGACAGTCTACCGTGCTGAGCTAGAGACAGATAAAAATAATTAATCAGAAGAAAAGATGTCAAAATGAGAAAAATTATATAAATAGATGGGAGTTGTTGACTAGTGGGCTGATGGGATAGGGCCTTTTGACCTCTCCCACAATTAAAAGCTAATTAGCACTAATACCTGTCTCTTCTACATTGTGCCCATGGCTGCTCACCCAAGGCAGGTTGAGATTGTGTGACATTTTAATTCTTTTTAATCTGATGCTAAACCCATAAAGACCATAATGCAGTGTCCCACGTGCACATAAAACACATAGATTAGAAGTTGGTTGTGGGGGACACGCTGGTCTCAAAGTTGCTCCAAAATATATTAATGAATTGTAATATTTTTCAAATGACTCATTTCCCAGAACAGAAAATGCCATTGTTTTCAGCAGCAGTGACAATTTTCTAAAATATATGTTTGACTATAATAGTGTAGTTCTCCCCCTGTATTAACTTGCTAAAACATTGTGGACCGTGTAGTTTCTCTAATAACATATATCTAAAGAATAATCATTAGAAACAGCCTGAAGAAGATTATAAACTGCTGGTGTATAGTTACTTGGTAGAGTATGATCAGTGATGGTAACACTATGTATCACTGTGTCTTATCTTATGTGTTCCTCAAAGAATTGATTATATAGGAATAGCACAGAGGGCCCCATTCATTTCTACATGAAAGTGCAATTTCCGAACGGAAATAAATTATTTCCATTTTCAGTTAGCTGCTCTTGCATATATAATGCATGTGTAATTTTATGTGACAGTCAGGGCACTGTACTAGCTGTGTGTTTCGTGTACTACTGTAGCACTGTTAACCCATCAATTGCTGATCTAAAGAGTTAAGGGAAAAAAAGGAAAACATTATTAAAGGGATCCTATAGTGCCAGGAAAACAAAGCCGGCACAATAGGTTTAAAAGGTGTCCCCTTGCTTTGTGCCCCCACTCTCGTGGGGCTGAATGGGTTAAAACCCCTTTAGCCACTTACCTGTATCTAGCGCTGATGTCTCTTGGAGCTGGGTCAGGCTCCACCTGTGCAGCAATGGCCGCGCTCGCATTAGCATTTCCCTATAGGAAAGCATTATTCATGCAGAGTGTGAGGACGTCCAGCATCAGATAACGGACCAAAGGTAGACAGCCACTGAGGGCAGACTTAGAGCTGCGATGTAAACATTGTAGTTCTCTGGAACTGTAATGTTTTACATTGCAGCACTAAGTGCAATAGGGACACAGCACCCAGACCACTTCAATGAGCTGAAGTGGTCTGGGTGCCTACAGTGTCCCTTTAACTCTTTAAGGACACATGACATGTGTGACATGTCATGATTCCCTTTTATTCCAGAAGTTTGGTCCTTAAGGGGTTAATGCTGGTGTGTGAAAAATTCACTTATTTTTATTAGTCCCTAGTAAAAGCTAAAAGAAAATATTTTTTAAAAGATCAATAACCAGATGTTTAGGTGAAGTGGTAGCTAAAATGTAACTCACCTTTAAAGGGACACTACAGGCATCTGAACAACTTTAGCTCAATTCAGCAGTTGTGTATGGATCATGCTCCTGCAGTCTTACTGCTCAATTCTCTGCCATTTAGGAGTTAAATCACTTTGTTTATGTAGCCCTTGTCACGCCTCCTTGCATGTAACGTTCACAGCCTTCCTAAACACTTCCTGTAAAGTGAGATCTAATGTTTAAACTTCCTTTATAGCACAGTCTGTTAAATTTAGAATTTCCTACCTAGTGAAAAGGCTTCTTTTAATGGAGGATCCTCCATCAGCCTCAGTGTTGCACTCTTGTGCATGCTTAAGTTAGCTCCTGGCAGCTGAAGATGACCAGATGGAAGATCATGGTAGTAGTTGAGATAAACAGGGTCAGGTAAGTACAAATCAAACTCCGCTGCACCCCTGGGCCATCAGACCTCTAGCAGAAATGTCATTGTTTATCATACATTGGATGAATATATGGTCGTAATATAGCTTGGTTAGGATGCCAGGAGTCCCCTAGTCCTGTCCCACTAAAAACTATTGAATAATGGAAAACTTTGGTATGAGTTGGTGTGATAATGTGGCAGCATGAACTTCTGCATAAGCATATGAAGGAGCACTGGTATGTGATCAGTAAATATGAATCTATTCATACATTGGTTGACAGTTTACCATCATATGGTTCCAGGGGACTTCTGGCACCATAACCACAACAAAGCATTTATGAGACTTAGAATATTTAAAACAGGACCTAACTTGACAGAACTTGACAGAACTTGACAGAACTTGACAGAAAATGGCTGCATTTCAGGAGCCTTAAAGTTGTATGAATCACTGATATGTGTTACAGCAGTAGCATTGGGTGACATTTATAGGTTTACATAACCGTGCTCGGACTTCTTTGGACACTATGGTCAGAGCAGAAAATCTTAAACTCTTGCTTAACTCAAAGATTGTCCCTATGTGAATTCGATCCTCAGATTTCAGGGAACATTGACTTAAAGTTGTTTAACGTCTGGCCATTTGAAGAAGAAGAAGAATCATTGTGCCAATGTTCTGTAACCAAAAGAATTGCATATTTTATGATTCTAAATGCAGTGTTATTGAAAATGTAATTTAATCTATACTCATAAGGCATTTAACCTGGCATCGGAATTATGGTTAAAAGCTTAATTTATCATTTGTTATAATAGGAAATCAAGACCATACAAAAAACATGGATGAAAAACTATGAAACTAAATCAATTCAGATATAACGGCTTAGTCCTTGGTGTAACAAAATATTTAAAGAAATCTGTTGCACACATCTCTCTAACAAAGGTTTAGTTCATGACTAAAACAAAACAAACTAAAAAAAGTAGATTTATTCCACATCCTCTTTCCAGCTTGTGTATAAAGCACAAAAACTAAATTTGGGTCAATAAGCTGGAATCAAGACAATAAACTTCAAATTATTCATGAGATACAATATTGTTTGACATTAAACAATATACATTTTATAGTTATGGGGTGACAATCAGTTTGATAGAAATTATAGCACTGAATAAATACTTGAAAATGATCTACAACGTATTGTTTTTATATGATCTTTTATTCAATTTTAAATGCACATGGAAGACATCCAGTTCAGTCTTGGCACAGCCAGGGCACGCATTGCATTGGATAAAGATAATCAGAAACCTTGATTGAGGTGTATCAAAGTGTTCTAACAAGGGTGTAGAGTGCTAAAATTAGGGCAATTATGACGGACACTAGTGAAACCAGCAGACAGATTCCATTAGTGACTTGCCCCCTTTCCGCTAAGTTTTGGAACATATAAAACTGTGATAAATCTCCCCTAATTTTTGTTTCTCCTCTCCCACTTAGTTTGCTCAATGACAGATATGGGGGGCATATAAGATTGGTTAATAGAGAGCCAAGAACAAGGCTAGATCTTCCTTTACGCAAAGTAGGCACCTGTCTACAGGTGTTAGCTGGCTAGGAAAGCCTACTTTACCAGGTTAATGTAACCTCCTTATATCCTGCCAAATACCTGCTGTATTTGGTGTATTTAGTCTGTGTGAGCCTGTCCTGAGCATTTCCGCACCGGCTCAGACTGAAATCAAGATCTCCTGAAGGGAGAACTGAGAGGACTGTCAGGAGAAAGGAGAGGACTAGGGTTAGAATGGACTACTCAGAAATGGCAGGCACAAATCACACACAAAGTTACACATTCTGCCAGCCAGACTGTATACACATATTGCTGCCCACACTGTTACACACATACTGCTACCTACATTGTACACACACACTCCTACATACACTACAAGAATACACACTGTGCACTCATACAGTGTGCACACACACACACACATATATATATACACAGACATGTATAGAAATGCACACAGACATTTACACATTTACACCACTTTATGTGGAGTAGTTACGCTGTTTATTTGAATTTTATTATGTTTAAGCAGTCAAGTTTTTTTTTAAAATTAGTTTGAAGGTGAGATTGGGGGTCGCATGAGAATTCTGTGTCTATTTATTCATGGTATAAATCCTGCCTTAGCCAAAAGGTGCTTATCTCCACAATACAGCTAAATATTGGGGCTCCTACATTTATACGGGAGACTAATACATAGAAATGTGCATTCGTTTTCATACGAATACGATTTCGTCCGAAAATTCTGTTTTTTTTCGTATTCATTTACTAAAACAAAAAACGAAAGCCCTACAAACGAAATATAAACAAAATGAAAGGGCAAATGCCGAATGCATTACCTTTTCGTTTCATTTCGTTTGTTTAACAGACTCCGTGCTGCAGGGGAATTAACCCCCACAGCACAGAGAAATAACAGTGCGCATGCGCGAAAACAAAAACAAGGAGGGAGCCGGCAGCGCTACCAGCTCCCTCCTTGTAATAAATATTATTTCCAACCCTCTCCCTCCCTGCCCCTAAATTAAAACCTATGGGGGTCACTATGACCCCCATATTAATAAAAGGGAGGTTAAATCCTCCCGCATACCGCAAGTACGGGCACGTCACCTAAACAGCTGTCATTTAACACTAAATAGAAATCAGTATGGGGGTCAATATGACCCCCATATTGATAAAAGGGAGGTTAAATCCTCCCGCATGCCTCTATTTGCGGCATGCTGCGAGTAGCGGCATGTCACCTAAAAAAATGTAAATCTACTAGTGACTGGGCAGCAGTCACTAGTGCAATAAGTGGGGCCCTGGCACAGGTTAAATTCTGCTGCATGCCCCTACCTGTGCCAGGTTCCCCCATGTAGTAGGGGCATGTCGCCTAAACAGCGAGCAGCAGCTGTCATTTAAAACTGGATATAAAAATCTGTATTTTACATAGAAGTGACAGAGAGCTACGGTAAGAGTACATGTGACCAAAAGTTGTAGCAAAAACTATTACAATGTTGCAATATGAAAAAGTGTCTATTTAGATCTAAATAGTTACTTTTTACACGTACTCTTACCGGACTCTTTACACTTCTATATAAGATACATTTTTATCCAGTTTTAAATGACAGCGAGCAGTGAGGTTAATTGCCCCCACCTGCCGGTCATGGGTGGGGACCTGGGGGGACATTACATCCCTCCCATTATTTATTTCATTAGGGTCCCCACTCGCTGCTCAAGGGTGGGGACCTGGGGGGGACATTAGGTCCCCCCCATTATTTATTTATTTTGGGTCCCCACCCGCCGCTCATGGGTGGGGACCAGGTGGGGACATTAGGACCCCGTTTATATTAATAGCTACAGGGGGGCACTATGTCCCCCCATTTTAGTTATTTGTGTTCAACAAGTTATTTGTGTAAAACTACTAGTCACTAGTAGTTTTAAATGACAATGCTCGGTGTTTAGGCGACATGCCCCTGTGCGGGAGGATTTAACCTCCCTTTTATCAATATGGTGGTCATAGTGACCCCCATAGGTTTAATGTGTGTTTTTTTATTAACTATAAATGACAATCTAAGGCTTTTGCAGAATTTTAATTCAATAATTTAATATAAAGTGTTGTGGTATCTGACAGTACACCGTTTCAATATTGTGAAATACATTTCTGTAGGCTGAGTAAAGCAAGCAGAAATATATAGTATGCAAATAATTCTACTTGTCTGTAGAACTCAGCATAATTAACAACTGATTGTGCAAAGTCATTAAATTTGTGCAGGCATTCACTCAGTGTGGATCTGAGTACTGGGATATCGAGTTGCTGTGGTTAGATGTAAACCATTGGTATAAATAATGTTCTGTAATGGCTTCTACGGTGCAAAAAACTGTGTTTAACCAAATGTACCTTAACAACTGCTTGTTTGTGTAAAAGGTAGGCCAACTTCACATTAAGGCTTTCCAGTAAGCCCCTTTTATTATGTTAGGAATAAACTTTGTATGAATATATCTTTATTTGAACTTATATACACTGAACAAAATTTTAAATGCAACACTTGTTTTTGCCCCCATTTTTTATACGCTGAACTCAAAGATCTAAGACTTTTTCTATGTACACAAAAGCCTATTTATCTCAAAAATTGTTCACAAATCTGTCTAATTCTGTGTTAGTCAGCTCTTCTCCTTTGCCGAGATAATCCATCCACCTCACAGGTGTGGCATATCAAGATGCTGATTAGACAGCATGAAAAATGGGGGCAAAAACAAAAGTGTTGTGTTTACAATTTTGTTCAGTGTATCTTGTTAAAACAGCATTTTGTTCTAGTCAAGAACGCCTACGGAGTCCTTTCCATAACTGTTATAGAGTAGAATGCTGTTCTCAACACTCCAGCTTTGGATACACTGTTGTTCTCTACAGTCTACTGAAGCATGTATTATAAAGTGGAATATTCTAAATGACCAGATTTTACTATTTACATGAGGTAAAGTCATGATTTTATTGACGACACGGAGGCGAGAATTATGCTGCACTCTATCTTTTTTTCCCTCAGCAGCAAAGAAAAATTTAACATTGAAATCAATGTAAGAAACAGTTAATACCATATTTCTTCCAAAGCAACCAAACAGCCAATCAGATTCCACTCTTCAGCATAATAGGTGGTGTACACTTAACTACTTCCTCTTTCTTGCGATCCCGAACAAGGACAACCATCCAACAGAAAAGGAACCTCCAATAAGAGGATAATGCCAGTAACAATATGGTTTCCAGGTCAATCTGTAAGAGAGAGTAAAATATGGTAATATCCAAGTATAAAACTGGATTCATGCATAAAATAACATTGTGCAAACTAATAGGTAATATCCAATATAAATTAGTATTCAGTCAACATATTGTTAAAGTTGGAGACAGACACAGAAAGTTCAAAACCCAAATCACCTTAATAGGGGACAAGCCCAAATCAAATAAACTTACCGTATGTAACTTAACCAGATTACGCCACCATCCAGGGAAGGGTGGGAGGGATAATACTCGTCGTTAATAAAATTATGACTTTATGTCATGTAAATAGTGAAGTCTGGTAATTTTATTAAGACATGGAGGCTCCTATTATGCTAGTTTAAAGCTGTGAAATAACCGTCCCAGCAAATTGTTGAATCGGCTTAAAATAAATGTCTCGAAAATGTAGATTCAGCTCGTAAATTATTGTCTAGTCGGCATCCTACCGCAGAAGCTTTAGAGGCCATAGCACCCCGTACAGAATGTGGAGAGATTTTAGAAGTATCCATGCCGGCTAATGTCATAATCCATTTGACCCATCTGGCCATAGAAGGAGAGGATACTGGAAAGTGTGGCTTGCGGAACGAGATGAATAATTGAGGCCTCATAGGATTCCAGAGCGAAGCCGTATTTAGTTCGAATTCCTGTAGACATGCCACTGGGCAAAGGAGAGGCTTCTCTAGAAATGCTTGGTAGAGTACAGACTTTGAAGAGGTCTTGGTCCTTCTATAGATGTCAAAGAGGATGCCTTCTGGTGTAAATGAACGAGTGTCTGTGTCAAGAGACTCTTTTGAATGAGATGAGGCAGAAAAGCATGACTAATTTTGCAGAAAGTTGTTTGAGGGATAACAAAACATTCTCTGGCCATGACTCTAGAAAAATGAGGACAAGAGAAACATCCCAGAGTGAAGAATAATGAGGTAACGGAGGGCGAGAAAAATGCACTCCGCGTAGGAGTCGAAGACAAAGGGTTGTGACCCAATGGTGACACCATCAATGCCCTGATGTCCAGCGGAAAGCGCAGAACCGTAAAAAGTTAGCCGTGCAATATGCTTTCCCTGCTTCAGAAAGGGAAGTCAAGAAATGCAAGACGGATGTTAAAGGAGCCGGTGAGGGATCCAGACCTCTTTCCACGCACTAACCATTCCATTTTATTTATAAGCTTGTCTCGTGCCAGGTGCCCGTGCATTCTCGAGAAGTCTGAGAGTTAATTGGGCAACACCATCGATTGACCAAGGTCACCTGAAATCAGCCAAGCCATAAGTCGAAGAAGACCCTGAAAGATTAACGGGTGAAACTGTCCGTCCGGATCCGGGAGAGAAAATCATATGAAGGCTGGGAAAGTCTTTTGCCATTTCCAAATAGATGAGGGAACCATGGTTGTGACAGCCATATGGGGGGTCACAAGTACCAACATGCCATGTTGGCAGCTCAGTTGATGAAGGCAACTGGGAATAAGTGCAAACGAGGGGGAATGCATAGTTTGTCTCCATGGCCCAATTTGAGAAAAGGCGTTTGTCGCCAGAGCTGTTGGAAAAAAGAGGTAGTTGAGCATTCAAATGAGAGGCAAAAAATCTATTCCCAAAGGTCCACAAGTGTCCGTAATTTTCTTGAATATAAAGGGGTCCAGACGCAATCGCTGAAGTCCTTGAGAGGGCGAGAATACCAACCAGCTGTGGTGTTAGAGAGGCCGGGAATATATTCTGCTGTCACCGAGATGTTGTGAATAAGGCAAAATTGCCAGAAATTGCATGCCATGTTCACCAGAACTTTGGATTTTATGCCTCCTAGATAGTTGATGTATCTGAGTGCGGAAACATTGTCCATCTTCAGTAGAATTGTGCATTGAGAATAAGTCAGAGATAGGATGCCTACAGCAAAGTTCTAGCCAATTGACCATCCGCCCATCTGCCTCATGTGGAGGTATCTCCACAACCCGCACCCCAACCATGTAAGCTTGCATCCGATTCTATGATCAGGTCTGGGGTTGTTCTGAAGATAGAGCATCCATTCCATGCTTCCATGTGAAGCGTTATCAAATAATAGCCCTTTAGCATGAGCACCTGGCTCAATGTTAGCTAGATTAACTAGCTTTGGCTCTATTTTTAGCAAGATGGACTTGGTAGCGGTTTACGTTGCCCACTAGGCAAATTATTCTTTGGATCCAACCACGGATGGTATCCTGATCCAAATCCTGGTCATCTTCGACTGCATCGATTTTTGCCACAGGGCCCAAAATGTCCAAGATCTTGTCTTGAGAGTTAGTTAGAGAAAAATCTAGACCCTTTCAGGGTTTCCACCCAGTTTTCCCTGGAAATTGGGCAATCTTAGGGTAAACAATGGGAGTTTTACACAAATCATCTAGGACAGTGGAGCAAGGGCATTTTGCATGTAATTTATTCCTAGTAGCCTTATCCAAAGTCTTATGAACTCTGGAGGTGATGTATTTTTCCACATGTTCAAAAGGGCACCATTCCACTGAACACGGATGTCTCAGCTCGCCTGTAACATAGAAACATAGAATGTGACAGCAGATAAGAACCGCTCGGCCCATCTTTCTAAATACTTTCATTAGTCCCTGGCTTTATCTTATAGTTAGGATAGCTTTATGCCTATCCCACGCATGCTTAAACTCCTTTACTGTGTTAACCTCTACCACTTGAGCTGGAAGGCTATTCCATGCATCCATTACCCTCTCAGTAAAGTAGTACTTCCTAATATTATTTTTAAACCTTTGCCCTTCTAATTTAAGACTATGTCCTCTTGTTGTGGTAGTTTTTCTTCTTTTAAATATAGTCTCCTCAATTACTGTGTTGATTCCCTGTATGTATTTAAATGTTTCTATCATATGTCCCCTGTCTCGACTTTCATCCAAGCTATACATGTTAAGTTTCTTTAACCTTTCCTTGTAAGTTTCATCCTGCAATCCATGAACCAGTTTAGTAGCCCTTCTCTGAACTCTCTCTAAAGTATCAATATCCTTCTGGAGATACGGTCTCCAGTACTGCGTACAATACTCCAAGTGAGGTCTCACCAGTGTTCTGTACAATGGCATGAGCACTTCCCTCTTTCTACTGCTAATACCTCTCCCTATACAACCAAGCATTCTGCTAGCATTTCCTGCTGCTCTATTACATTGTCTGCCTACCTTTAAGTCATCAGAAATAATCACCCCTAAACCCTTTCCTCAGATGTTGAGTTTAGGACTCTATCAAATATTCTGTACTCTGCCCTTGGGTTTTTACGTCCAAGATTCATTATCTTGCACTTATCCACATTAAATGTCAGTTGCCACAGCCATTTTTCTAGTTTACCGTTTACCAATCATTTGACATTTGGCTTATCACTCCTGGAACATCAACCCATATCTTAGTATCATCAGCTAAAAGACATACCTTACCATCAAGACCTTCTGCAATATCACTAATAAAAATATTAAAGAGAATGGGTCCAAGTACAGATCCCTGAGGTACCCCACTGGTGACAAGCCCAAGCTTCGAATATACACCATTGACTACAACCCTCTATTGCCTGTCACTCAGTCACTGCCTTACCCATTCAACAATATTTGAATCTAAACTTAAAGATTTCAGTTTGTTGATAAGCCTTATATGTGCAACAGTAACAAAAAAAAAAAAGCCTTACTAAAATCTAGGTAAGCAATGTCTATTGCACCACCCTGATCTATAATTTTAGTTACCCAATCAAAAAAATCAATAAGATTAGTTTGGCATGATCTCCCTGATGTAAACCCATGTTGTCTCTGATCTTGAAATCCATGTGTTTTTAGATGTTCATCAATCCTATCCTTTAACATGGTTTCCATTACTTTCCCCATTACTGAAGTAAGGCTTACTGGCCTATAGTTGCCTGACTCCTCCCTACTACCTTTCTTGTGAATGGGCACAACATTCGCTAACTTCCAATCTTCTGGGACTATTCCTGTTAACAATGATTGGTTAAATAAATCTGTTAAGAGTTTTGTTAGTACACCACTAAACTATTTTAATAACTCTGGGTGTATTCCATCCCATTGACTTATTTGTCCTTTTGACAGTTGAAATAGAATCTCTTCCTCTGTAAAAAAGGGGTTATCCCCGAGGATCCAGGGTTATGGAATCGTCACCAGAAACTGACACACTTACCTAGCCCCCGGACATCATAGCAGGGAAAGTGCTAAGAGAGGAGGCATATGCCTCTCCAATCTCACCATTGGAGTCATATTCGGACTGATCGTCCAAGGCGTCCGTTGCAGACTCTTCAATTTCCTCCTCAATGTCGCTGAGATCTGACTCAGACGAATCAAGCTGGGCTCTTGCCCGCATGAATAGTCTAGCCAATTTTTCCAGGCTAGTGGCTCTTTTGCACGGTGGTCCATGACAGCAGGTAGACTGCTAGTCAATTCAGTTTTGGAGGAATGTTTGGGCTTGGCCGTCGCTTTACGGCCTTGAGAAACTGGTGTCGGAGTAGATGCAGTCAACATAACAGTCTGCTGCGCTGACTATTGGGCCTGTAAGAGGGCCTGGGTAATAGTATGCAACAGAGAAGTCGACATAGCGCCCATGGCAGATACCATAGCCTGCGTAATGGATCTAGAGACTGAGGTGTCAAAGAGCACCTGCATGTCTGCAGATGTGGAGAAATCAGGGGACAGAGTTCCTTCCCCAAGATTATCGTGGGGAACCTGAGGGGTCGCCTGAGCCCCATAGGGCAAGGGTAACTCACTGTAAAATTGCATAATGAATGCATTTAATACAATGATAATAGGCAATTAAATACAGGTTTGAGTAAATCGGAAAGGGAGAAAAGCTGAAAATACACTGAAAATAAACTCACAATTCTGAAAATACAACACAGAAAGCGTAAAGAGCCATCCGTTCGCCAAAACTGCTAAACCCCAACAAGGTTAGATAGGAAGGGGCAAGGCTATCGGGTAAAAAGCGCGCAAAATTTCACAGAACATATGCTCGTTCGTATAAAATTTCTATTAGGCTCATATGAAGTTAACAAATGGCTAAAATAAATGAATTGTGCGCACGCGCAGTTCGTAGATCAGGTTTAAGAAAAAAAATGGAAGTAACGGTGAAAGCAAAAAACACGCAAATGGCAAAAGTACCGAACGGTACGTATGCGCAAACACTATTAACTGACAAAAAAACAGCGACCGTTCAAATATGAAGAGAAAAAGGTGCGAAAAATGCTGTGAAAGAAGGAAAACAACCGTTAGGTAGAAAGAAATTAAAGTAACCCAAATAAATGATTAAAAAAATTGAAATAAGCTGAAAATATTGAAAACTATATGAAAAGGAAATCAAAAAACTCCCCAGAGCCCCTAAAATGGACTATATAAGTATATAAATATATCAATACCACAGTTGAGAAACCATGGGATCAGTGTACTTAACTGACAGAGCAGCAAAGAAAGAGGAAATAGTTTAGTGAACAACGCCTATTATGCTGGAGAGTGGAATCTGATTGGCTGTTTCATTGCTATGGAAGATATATGTTACTGACTGTTTCCTATATTGATTTCAATGTTACATTTTTCTTTGCTGTTGACGGAAATAAAGAAAGGGTGCAGCATTATAGGAGCCTCTGTGTCTTAATACAATTTATATTTATGGTATGGCAATATACTATGAAATGGGGTTCAGTGTCTAGGTATACATTGCACTACCTATGAACCTTCTGCATCTTCACTCCTTATAAACCTAATACATTTGTAAAATGGACCTCATCAACCTTTATTTATTCTAACACTCATAGTACATCAACTCATTATACTTAAAGGAACATTATAGTCACCAAAACAACTTTACCTTATTGGTCGTAGCCTATCTTTTGACTGTGCTGGAATTTCGGTGAAATTCCAACACCGTCAATGTGACAATTTAATATAGATTTTATCTTTATCAAATACTCATTTTGGAAAGCTGTAGTGCTGTAAAGCCTAGGAACAGAGAGGGAGCATTTAAAGTAGTCTGCACCTGAGAGAAATGCAGACCACTCAGCTACTTAGAGCATGTGAGGGCTAAGCAGGGACATCTGTTGATCTCCCTGAAGACTCAAATAGGGCCTTCTCACAGCCAGAGCCACACAGGCGCTCAGAAAGGGGCCTAACGTATGTCTAACCCAACTCTGGTCATATCTGTTGTGTTATTCCTGAAAATAACCTTATCCTAATTTAATTCACTGTTTGGCACTGTAAACATTAATTTGCCACTTATTTACTGATTTACATCTTTACTGTAAAATGTAAAGTGCAGCAGAATATGGACTGGATTCTCCTAGCAGATGAACTGCTTAGTGAATTTCATACACCACAATGAAGGAATTGCTATTTAGTAAACAGAGTATACAGCCTTACATTGGTGCTGCAATATTAATAATGCAAACGTATCAATATATTAACTCAATTAAACAGTTCAACTCATTGTTGCACTGTATCCTGGCAAGAAAAAATATTCACTCACAAACCTGACAATTAAGAAGCATGCCACGTCTGAGATATATATATATATATACAGTGGGGTGAGCCAGATCCTATTTGTGAAGACTAAGTAAGGTTTTACAAAGTCTTTGTATTTTGTCAGTTCATGCAAACCGACAAACAGTCCTAACAAGCAGAAGTAGGAAATATCATAAAAGTTCGATACATTGTGGTTGTGTAAAAAGAAATGTGACAGTTGAATTGAGCTGATACAGGTCTTTTCATTATTTGAAACAATTACTTCGGCACAAACAGCATGGAACCTCATGAAATGTTTTTTTGTTTTGTTTTTTTAGCTCAGATTCCTGATAGGGGAGCATTACATAACTCCCTCTTTGTAGATTCTGGCAGCCTTGAAGGTACAGAAATCCTCAGCCAGAAGCCTCGCGTTCAGCTTCTTTTTTCTTCGGAGCCAAACGTTAAACAAAAAAGCCTATCTTTTTTTTTTTTTTTTCACTGCATCAACAGGAGCATGTTTTTCATCACAGATTAATAAATGAAACTCTCCATCATTTTTGTAGTCCAGAAGGATTGCTTCCCACAGCTATTTTGCATAGGAATTAATGGCCTCTAACCATACTATTTACTTTTACAGTATCTTTGAAAGTCTGTTGTCACAGTTTGGAAAAATACACTTATTGACCTAATTTTACATAGAGAGGAGTACTGGTGTATAGTTTGAGAAACTCACTTCTCTGATCTATCTATCTATCTATCTATCTATCTGTCTGTCTGTCTGTCTGTCTGTCTGTTGTGCTCAGCAGTACTTACCTGTCTGTGGGTGCTTGCAGTGTCCAGGAGGTAGGACATGGTGATCCAGGCCTCCGCTACTACCTCTTACTGCATCACTGCCACAGTGAGGCACGTCAGGAGGATGACTCCTGGAAGTGTCTGAAGAATAGCAGTGAATGTGATTGTGGAGTTGAGCAAGAGCAGTGAAGCATCCAAGATGGCACTGAGTCCCTGGGTTTAATTTAAAGACATTACCTGGACTCCACCTACATATTAAATCAGTCATGTGACCCTACTTAGCTTTCTCATAGAGAGGATCAAAGGTTTGGAACCATATTTATGGATCTGCCTGTGTCCACATTGCTTGAAGATTCTCTGCAAGAATGTGTCATAGACATAGAAATTTGCAGGAGAAGATGGTCTTTGACAGATTATCAAGTGGAACTAACAATAGTTATAAGAGTTATAACTCTTACAAAAAAGGGGCTAAAACTGGGACATCACTCTGAATTGTGAACTAATACAGAAAACAGTCCAGAATGGAAAACAAAATTTAGACTTAAAGAAACACTACCATGTTAGGAATAAAAACATGCATTCCTAAAGCTACAGTAACCTAGTCCCTATTTAGATTCAGCACCCTCTTGTGAGCTTTACAAAAAATGTGAAAAAAGGTTTATACCTTTTCTCCAGTGCCGAGACTCACTCAGCACTGCTATCTTTGAGTGGTTACTTCCCCAAAAGCACCATTCAAATGCATCTCATGAATCCAATGCTTCCCTATGAGCGGTATTTGAAGATGTTTATCGTACTCACAAAATGCCTGAGGGTGTTGAAAGTCACATGGTCGTGTCAAACACGTTGGTTGGTTCGGTGAAAATACCTCCAGCAGCTGTTAGGAATACAGCAACTAGAGGAGTGTTTAGCCCTCCAATGAAAACATAGATGTTTTTCATTGCAGGGTTAAAACGAAGAAGCCATTGCACCAAGACCACCTAATTGAGATGACGTAGTCTGGGTACCTTTAGTGGTTCTTTAAAGGTAAATCTACAATATTATTCAGTGAATACCAACACATTTCTGCAGTATCACTTGATGGGTAAGTTGTCTCTAGACTTCAGACATCATCTAACGTTAAATACATTTCATAACATCTTGAATGATATACTAACTAGGCCTTACTCCGTGAACCTGCAGCTTTAAGAAAATAACTGCAAAATAACAGCTTAACCACCAAACAGTAACGAGAAAAAATACTTACATTGTCTTTGTCATTAACATTATCTTTCAACATATCTGTTTTAAACCAAGTTTAGCTAAGTTTAACTGTAATTACAATGTGGAGATTTTGAAGTTTTGTCAATGTTTCATTGTGGAGGTGGCCATCTTGAAATTACACCGCCATTTAAAAAAAATCAATGAGTGTTATTGCTTCAGAGTGGTCACTTTTTATTTTATTTTTTCATTTTAGTAATAGACTATTTTAAGGGCCGAAGAAAAGAACCATTGGGCATTACTAGTCATATCTGGAGAATTGGCATACATATAACTACAGTATTATTCCAGTTTGTTTTGCAAGGTTTTCCTTTACACGACTCGTGGTAAATAAAACACACCTCAAAAACAAACACCCTTAACCTTTGAAAGGTAATTATTGCAGTTTTTTATAAACTGCAATAATTACCGTTGTATGTTAACTCCTCTTATAGGGACTTCCAGGGTGTTATGCGACTTTTGTTCACCTAACTAACGCTGGACTTTCTTGTGTTATGCATGAGAACTTCCAGTGTCACCATAAGAAAGTATTGAATAAAGCATTCCTACGGGGAAATCCTAATGCAAACGTGGTCATTGTCCCTGACATTGGCTAACATTGGAGCAGAGGCGTACCCGAGCAGCACCGAGAGGTTGGCATTATAGGGAGCTATAGTTTTTCTTCCTGGCACTAGAGTTTCCCTTTAAGAATTAAGGATTGCTCAAAATCTCTAATATATTTTGGCCACAAGGAAAAATATTGTAGATCAGTTACCCATCATTAATGAGATTCCCTCACACCATTTTAAAGCCATGTAGGATGAAGGAAAGTAGGAGAGGTCATTTTCAAATTCCTTGTTTGATACATTTATAATTTGAAGCTAAAACAGTATATTTTTCTTTTTCCACGAATTATGTTATTGAGTTATTGATATTAAAAATGTAGGATATTTGCTTTAAAAATCCTATTAGTGAGGACCAATTGAAGGACGTGGTTGCTGGATTGCTCTTTGCTGGGAAATAAAAACCTCAGTGCAATTCTGAATGTTTAATATATTAGGGCTTTGCTTCTTTCGAGCCAATTTCCTCTCACACAGGATGTAGCTATAGAAGTAACAGGCCGCTATTCATTATGTCTTTATAGATGCACATACTAATGGTAAGAAACATTCGGGTTCTTTTTTTTTATAACTGGATTTTTTTTGTGTGTGTTTTGCAAAACTGCATTTAGAACCTGGCACATCTAGTCTTGCCATTTTCCTTTAGACTTAGAAGATTTCCACATTAGATGTTGAAAACGCTTTAAAGAATGTCACACACAATAGGCTACTGTGTACATAAAGCACATTGATATTATTTTATATATTTATATATATATATATATATATATATAGTGTCATCCTGTTCTACAGGGCTATTACAAGGTGCTGTAGTGAATGCAATCATAAGAATATAACTGCAATTTGAGGAATTGAGAACACTGGACACAAAGGCTTGCAATTTAGTAGGATATTAAATTAGAGTACTTAAATACTTAATTTATGCCATCTTGATTCTAAAATTACAGTTATGGCATAATGAGACGACTGCGCATAAATCAATGGTTTGAAGTCAGAGAAGTTAAAGGGACACTAAGTGACATTGCAAGTCAGGATTTTGTAGTTATGTTTCTAACAGTCTCAGGGAGCAGGTTTTAGGTGCATTGATAATGTGCAATTTACACTTTATCATTATAATATCCTTTTTTATTCAACCTAAGCGTCACTGATAATGCTTGAATATGTATATGTGGGACTTTAATTTAGAACGTTCAAATGATCTTAACAATTGAGACGCCTAATTCAGAATTTAATCTTAACTCATTGCTTTCGAAAGTACGATTGTTGGACATCTTTAAAGCAGCGTTGTCATCTGTGAGGTTATCATAAAACATAAAAAAACACTTGTAATGACTGTGCAAACATATCTGTATATAAATAAAACCAATTCATACAGCATACAAGATCCAGCGCACTCACTTATTCACTAAACAGCAATTTCAGAATGCAATAGTTTAGTTACAGTATATGATCATACATTGCATAAGCCTGCCGCAATGCCAATGTACCCAATTTTTGGTAGTTCCTATCATAGCAGCCTAAAGCTTGCTCTTATAAGATTAATCCACTTACTTAGGAAATCCTTCCTCCTCTTGTATAATATATATCAATATAGTAACTAGTGCGCCCTATGAAGGAACTGCTTCGTTACAAAAAGTGGCAAACATCACATTTACTGTGCTGGAATTTCAATGTTATGCCAATGTACCAAAGATTGTGGTGAGACAAAACACGATAAAACTCCCCACAGTGCAAATACACAAGAATATTGTTATGGATCACCTGCCTTTTAGGGTGGACTTTGAGGGGTCATTCTTAGGCATAGAAACTCGAGAACAAGTCAAACAACAATATACAGGTATCGCCAAGAAAAATACTCCAAACATAATGTTATATAATAATAAGAGCAATAAAAGCAAAACAAGCAATAACAAGCACACAGGATATAAAAAGAGGCCACAATAAAACTTATAAAATAAATATAAATAAAATACAAAATACCAAATGGTAAGGCACAGCTTCAAATGTGACAATAGATCTTCTAGTTCTGGTATGAGACTTTCATGGTAGCTTTGCTTAGTAGCAGTATATGAAAAGGAAGCAAAAACAGAAGCAAACCAATAGGTCAGTACGTGGTAGGACAAACGACACTTAGATAAGATTTCAACTCACATATGGTAGAGCTATAACTAGCTCTAGGTAAAACAGCATGCAGTGTACACTCCACTTGCAGGATATACCTCTGGTTTTGGTACACAGTAGAATGATAGTAAATCACAACTGGATAATGATGAGGTGGAAACGCATAGAAACTTGAGAACTACTCAACTATCCCAGAGTTCCCAGCTTGACATGCAAATGACCACAGACAGGCATCGTGTTTCAGACTTCATACTGTATTTCTGCAAATACCTTTAGCAATGAGCACTGTTTTAAATACATGGACTATAATCAAAAAGTATAAGTGACCAGACACCAATCATGGAAGAGAATTTCGACCTTGTGGGTCTCATCAGCATGGCACCAGCTCACAGTCGAAAGCTATAATGTTTGAAAAAGTAGAGACCACTTATGATAAAGCCTTGTTATGCTACAAAGGGTTTTAGAATTGGAACTCAACTGCAGCTTGTAGAACTCCTTAATTACAGTAGCAAGAAAGCGGAGAATTTTTAAGGATACTGTAGCTTTAAAGCAGAGTGGTGGTTGCAGGCAGTTAGTGAAGAAATCGAAGTCTTAATGAATGCAATAATATTTTAGTATATGAGGATTATAGCATGCAAGTAACAATTCATTAAGAAGTAACTGCAGGTTATAGCAAGCAAGAAACAGTTCATTAGTAATTAAATCTTCAGAAATGGAAGTGAATAATATACTTAAGATTGATGGGAGTTGTCCTCCATGGGAATAGCATGTAAGTAACAATTCATTAGGAAGTAATTTAAGATTATAGCAGGCAAGAAACAGTTCATTAGTAAGTAAGTCTTCAGGGATTAGAGTAATTAGTATACTTAAGATTGATGGGAGTTGTCCTCCATGGGAATGTATAGCTTGAGTCCAAGGGATGAATGATATACACAGTCCGGTTTTTCAGGAGACTCCAATACAATCCGTGGTCAGAGGTACAGAGAAGGCAAAATCCTTTATAATAGTCAAAGGTTTAGTAACTTTGAGAACGAAGTACTTAGCCGGCGTTTGAATGCGGAAGTAGGTCAGAGAATCACCAAGCGGTTTGAATCTGGCACGGTCTCTCTATATAGCGAAAGAGAGCCGTGTCAGAAAGGGGTCGGGGCCGGCTCCGCATACTGGAAACGCCGCAACGGAGCCGGAACAGATACGGCCTGACAAGCCTAAAGTTGACAAAACTTTTTAAAAATGCCGTGAAGTTTTGCTAATTCTCACAGCAGTCACTTGCAATAACTCTGGGATTCAGGCTTCTCACCGATCATGAAACTTGGTCTATGGACCCCTCATAGACATTAGTGTTCTACTTGCGAACATGGGGGAAAATACAGCATAAACAATATTTCATGAAGGTGACAGCCATGCTTCAAAAAGCTTTTTAACTTTTTATTCATGCTGTTACATTTCAACTTTACATTATAGATTTACTTATTAAATCATTATCTCAGAATATTAAAGGGAAACTATAGTTGCCAGAACAACTACAGTTTATTGCATTTGTTCTGGTGAGTGTAATCATCCCCTGCAGGCTTTTTGCAGTAAACACTGTTTTTTCAGAGAAAAGACAGTTTTTACATTACAGCCTAGGGATACCTCCACTGGCCACTCCTGTGATCAGGGCCGGACTGGGGATTCCAAAGCAGCCCTGGAAAAAAAATCTATGTCAGCCCCATAAGTCATTGCGACATATATTGTCGCATGTAATATGTAAGGCTATGTCTTGCCACCCTAGATGATTGAGATATATATATACATATAGCTTTTTCCAATATAAAATATTGGTCCTTTCAGAGTAAAATTTTTAATTATACAGTAAGCATACTCACATGCAGACACAGACAATCTCACTGACACAAGCTGATTGATACACAGCCTCATAGACAAACAATCTCACTAATATACATAAGGTCATTGACATAAAAACACAAGCTCACTCAGTAGCAGGCACACACACACACATACACACACACAAGCAAGCCCACTCACTAGCAGGCGCGCACATACACACAGCTTAATGTAGTGGCTCTGGTGTCTATAGCCTGTACCTGCAGGCTTTTCAATGTAAACACTGACTTTTTAGAGAAAAGGCAGTGTTTACATTGCTTCCTAGTGACAGACACTCAGATGGTCACTAGAGGTGCTTCCTATGTCAGTGCAGATTGGCTGAGATCATCAAGCTTGATGATCTCAGCCGTAGAGGCAGGGCCAGTCGAGGGGAGACCAGCACGACGTGGGGAAAAAAAAAAGCTGAGTAAGAACACACATACACACACATACCATGACAGACACACACCATGACACAGACAGAACGTTACACAGACAAACACACCGTGACACAGACAGAAACACAGACACACCATGACACACACGCACACCATGACAGACACACACACACCATGACAGAGACACACACATACCATGACAGACACACACCTTAAAAAAGACACACACACACCATAACACAGACACACACGCATCGTGACACAGACAGACACACATTACATGACACAGACAGACACACACACACACACCATGACAGACACACACACACACACCATGACAAACATACACACACCATGACACAGACAGACCGTGACACAGACAGACACACATTACATGACAGATACACACACAATGACACAGACACACATTGCATGACACAGACAGATGCACACACCATGACAAACATACACACACCATGACACAGACAGGCCGTGACACAGACAGACACACATTACATGACAGATACACACACAATGACACAGACACACATTGCATGACACAGACAGATGCACACACCATGACAAACAGAGACACACACACCATGACACAGATAGACACACACAATGACACAGACAGACATTGCAGAACACAGACAGACACACACACACACACACCATGACACAGAGAAACACACACACACACCATGACACAGACGCACACACCATGACAGAGACACACACACCATGACACAGACAGACATACACAATGACACAGAGAGACACACACCATGACAGAGACACACACACGCCGCTTAATGAGACCGGGGCTGGAATATGACATCATATTCCAGCCCCGGTCTCATTAAGCAGCGTGCTGGGGAGGGGGAGCAGAGACAGAACAGCCAGCTCCCCCTGCGGCCGCAAGAACAGCCTGCAAACCCTGTGGCCGCCAGAAAAGCTCCCCCTGCGGCCGCAGGTGAGCCGGCTGCCTGCCCGGCCCCAGGTGCCGACGGGCCACTGGGAAATTTCCCGGTATCCATGTGGGCCAGTCTGGCCCTGCCTGTGATGGCTGCTAGAGGTGCTTCCTGGGGCAGAGCTGCACAGTGGGCATCACTGACATTCAGTGTCTCTACCCTCTGCATGGAAACAGTGAACTTTGCTCATAGAGAAGCATTGATGCAATGCATCTCTGTGAGGAGATGTTGATTGGCCAGGGCTGTGTTTGGCTTGTGCTGGCTCTGTCCCTGTTCTGCCTCCTTGACAAGCTCAGCCAATCCAATGTTTTCCTATGCAAAACATTGTAATTGGCTCAGAACAACACTTTTTAAGATGTCAGCCAAGCAGTCAAATCAGGGGCAGGGCCAGCACCAGCAGACTGGAAAAAATGTAAGATTGTACTATATTTAGGGGGCAATATGGAGCCAGGGTGGCTAGATAGTGTTTTTAACACTTTAGGTTCAGGAATACATGTATGTGTTTCTGACCCTATAGTGTTCCTTGAATATCATTGTAATGATTTACAATGAATTGTCAGCTTGAAAAGAGTAGATTTAAAAAATAGGGAAGAATCATCTATCCATTGTACAGCGCTATGGAACTTGCTGGCGCTATATAAATAATAAAATAAAAATAATAATAATTAGATTGTATAGACTGTTCACCATAAAACTCTCTTCATAAGTGATGCTTTCTTATATTCATATTTTTTTTTCAAGACTGTATTCATTCAGTATCTAAACTGTCATGTTAAATCAGAGTTTCAGAGATGGAAGCTAAGTAAACTTCAAATTTCTAATCAAAATCATATTAATCTACTGCAACAATAAATTATAATCTTACAGGACTAATTCAGCAAACCAGGCTTTGTGGAGAACTGACAGGTAAATTACGATATTTAGTCCAAAAGACCTGAGCTAAAATTATTGATGAATCTGAGAACTTTTACAATATGGCTAGTTTGCTCTAAAATGTATAATTGCCTTGCAGGTTTTAAGCAATTTAGTGAATAAACCACTTTGACTTTCAGAGCTGCATGCATTTATCTACTCCAGTGGTATTGACTGTTTATAACGTTCAAATGTTTAAAAATAAGGAAGAATCATCTATGCATACAGATTAGTTTTGTAATTCTTTGCAAACGAAAATAGTCACGTTTAATGCTAATATAAATGTAAGCACTCAGCAGTTAGCATTTCATTACTGAATAGCATTTTAATGTGTCTGTGAGTCTTAAATCATGTATTGATTAGCACGTATATTTAGCAATTTGCCTTAGTTTTCCCTGCCTAGGTTCAAGTATCCATACATTAACGCTATGTAATAGAATTGGAAAAACACAAGCTGGTTTTAATTGTTTATTTATGATTCAGAATCTAACTATATTTAATATTCACATTTTCAATGCCTCGTTACACCAATAAGCAATATGAGTGGTTTAGATCCTTAATGAGTACTTTGGGGATTTAAAAGAGTGATTTGCTTATGAATATTTTAAGTAAATTATGAGAATATAGCAACAGGCATACATTTACCAATATGATGTAATCTATGAAATTGCATTCAATACCTTAATTAGGAAAGAATAAGCGATTTGATAAAGAGTATTTTTATCGCTGTTGTGTTCTCACACATACAGAATATTTCCAATAATGCTACATATTTCAGAAGTAAATCGTAACTCGATTCTTTCTCTAGGGGTCTAGTCATTGATTAATGTAAATGTTTCTATAGGATTTTTACAGAACAAATGTTAGATTCCAATGAACTCCCCTAAGAAATAGAATAAATGATGTAATTCAATGAATCCCCAAAGGAAATGGTTGATGCTATAAATAAAATAAAAATATTTATGGGCAATCGGAAATGGGTAGAGCTGACATTAAACCACAGCCCATCTTAAAATCTAATTCTCTCAGACACTCGGCAAGTACCTAATGAGAAATTTAACTCTGGGTCATTGTGTAATTCAATTGTTAAAGTTTTGTATTTCACATAGTGGAACATATTTTAAAATGAAAAGTCACTAAAGACCTATTTAGATGTTCCAGTTAAGATTTGTAAAGGTTTACCCGAATGCCATTAATCAGTTTATTATCCATGTTGAACCTAAACAGCATTGGGATGAACGCCACATCATCATTTCAGCACAATTTTGCTTGTTTGACTTAACATTCTAGGAATGGCAGAAATGCTACTTTTAGCGTTTATTTTGAAAAACATTTTGTTTTGCTTGTTTACATGGCAAAAAGATCTTTTGTACGTTTTGCTGAATAGTTGTCACTATTCAAAATTGTACATTCGTGATTTCTATGTTCTTTTTACTCTTGGCTTTGTTGATTACGATTATTTATTTATTCTTAATAAATAAATTTATTTATTCTTATTGCCACGCTAATCTGTGGCTTGCAGCTCTGTTAACATTCGCAGATATCGCTGTGGTTGTTCTATATCTATACATAGCTACAATTGGACTTTCCACTTTTTATATTTTCCAGTTCCTCTTTTCTGTTTGCAAGAGCACACACAAGAATTATACAACAAATATGTATATGTTTAACATATTAGGACATTATTATTACTTTACTTTTTAAAATCAATTGTATATTATTTGCATCTACATTTATTTATAATGTCATAATAAACTCAATGGATTTGAAAAAACCCCCAAAACAAACCAAATAAACAGATGTGATTTGCAAGCTTGGCAGAAAATAAACGTTTTTCCCAGAATACTCATCAATCTTAAAGAGAATGCTTCACAGACCTATGCTAAAGAGCATTGACTGACACATTTCACATGGTTATCACTTGAAATATTACTTGCATGGGACTTGTCCTTAAAATTAGATTTCTCTCTGGTACAAACTGACATAGTCCCTACTTTGACAATGTGTGTGACATCAATCGTTTGGGTAAGTTGAAACCTTCATGCAAACAGGAACCAGTTATAATGATTGTTCCAATGTCCCTTTTCACAAGTTAGTAATGAGATCAACTAATGAGCACCTCATTACAGGGTCTACAGAGATTTTACTTTACCTATTAGCACATTGAGTTTCAAATATCACTCTGGGTCTTTTTTCTATTTATATATGACCTCAAAAAAGTGTTATATATGGCTATCTACAAACTGCTCTATAGGATTCTTGAAAGATGCTACAGGTTGTATTTGGTGTACTTATAAAACAAATATATATTAGAGTGGTAGAAGAAAAAAAAAATTATAAAACAAAAACAAAAATACATGTAAAAATAATTCCTAAAACACGGATACAATCCATATTATAATGTACTAAATGAGTACCATCTGAGGTTAAAACAGTTATTGTTAAAAATATTAATATAATTAGTAACCCATCCAAAGAACCAACATTTAAAACATAAAAAAAACACAAAATGCGTGTCATTTGGAGTTAAAACAGCTATTGTTAACAGTTCCCCTTTATTCCTATTGCGGCCCGTGACTTTTGTTAGTACCTTGTCAATACTCTATGCCAACACAATGTGGGTTGCGTTAATTGAGGTGTCACAGGTGACACAAGCCAATCAAGAGGACCTATAAGCCTTGACCTGTATTTCTGGTATTCCCTAACCCTTGGCTCTGTTTTACTCATGAAACCATCTTTCTCCAATCCTGACCCAGGCCCGTAGGTGATTATTCCATATCCTATACTTTCCTTATATGTGAAGCTGGGCAACTCTAAGGTCCAGTAATACATCCTTTCTCTGTATAAGGTTCTACTTGCCTTATTGTTTGCGTGTTGGCTAGTGATGTCCCGAACGGTTGGCTGAACGGTTCGCGAACGGTTCGGGGCGAACCGTTCGGGACATCACTAGTGTTGGCATGTCTATTTATGTCTGCCAAAGAGTATTAAACAATACAGCACAATTATAAACAGAATTGATTTTGATGGATGACAGTCTCCGAGTATCCATGAATAATAAACTACTGTAGATAATTCTTGGGTGTGGTGGTTCTCCACAGGTTATGAAACTCAAAGAATACCCCCAAAAATATATGTTAAGCTGGGCAACTCTAAGGTCTGGTAATACATCCTTTCTCTGTATAGGGTTCTACTTGCCTTGTTATTTGCATGTTGGCGTGTCTATTCTTGAACAATACACCACAATTATAAACAGAATTGAATCTGATAGATGACAGTCTCCAAAGTATCCATGAATACTAATCTTCTGTAGATAATCCTTGGGTGTGGTGGTTATGAAACAGAAAGAACACCCCTAAAAATTCTAATAGTGTAATATTTTGAAATACCAAGGGTAAGATTATACACAGTAAAAATGGTAATCCAGTCATAGACTTCGTGTTCTTGTGATCAGCTACACCACACTGACGTGGCCCAAATAAGGCTAATGCAATCATCTGGGGTAACTGTATCTTTCTTTCAAAGAGGGGCTGCCAGTATTTTGGATCTGAACTGCTCCTGTGGGTGGGATGATTATGATATGTGACTGGTTAAGGTTCTCTCTGTTAAGAAACATGTGAGCAAAGTTTTGCATGTGACCATAGCGTTGACTTCCTAAGGGCAGGTTATTAAGTGTTTGCCCATTCTTAGTATACGCATATCTTCACATTTTAAATCAAATGGTTATTTGTGTATGTTCTTCTATAACATATGCACTAAATATAACATTACTGTTTAAGTATTTAAAACAATAATCTCAATTACTAAATAGGTAAAAATAAATACCCAATAGCACCTGTTGTTAATGTTCGCCAACACATCACAACTTACTATTTGGTGAGGTTTTTTTTTTTCCATTGAATAAAAAAAGCATTCATTCTTATAATCTGCCAATGTGTTTTACATTACCGGCCTTTCTTTAAACTGACAACATGCATACAATGCATATCTGAAATGCAGTCCTATATTCACCTTTGACTGTAATCCCTTAATATCTCAGTAATTCTCACAGCATACCAGTTTCTATTAAGTGCAAAGGGGAATTCCACGTTGAAAATAACAAGGTGAAGTCATATATTGTTGCACTTAGCTAGCAGAAATGCATGAAAATTTCTTCTTGGAACAAAATACACAGACAAAAGAAATGTTCAATCTCGTTAGGTATTGTATTATTACAGGCAATATACCAAACATTTTACAGTTATTTACTAAACTGGGAATCATCGGCAATTGATCAAGGGATTTAAGATTTTCACGTTGGATATTTTAGCTAATATATGCAATATCTTCATCAATTACAGACAATTTCTAGTTTTGTGCAAGAATATTGCACATTTGGATATTTAAATCTACACTAATCCACAATAAATGAGCACCAGATAACACTGTAGCGGAGTCCTAGTCCTAGTAGTCACTCTCCTCCTCTAGTTACTCCAAAATGTACTAAGGAACAAGTAAAACAATCCAATGGAACAGTCAGGCACAGCAAAATACTCCAAGAATCTACCACCTCTTCCCCAGCAACTGGACGACACTCAGCTCTGGGGGTATAACTGAATTGTATTCACACATGCATTGCTTTTATGCCATCTCCCATGCAAGGGATCTCACAGTCAGAAAATGTCAGGGTTTTAAGCCCAGGATCCCTTGTGCCTGAGAGATAATATCCTGAGTAAACTCCTCCAATTTAATTATGTCTCAGGTACAAAAGAACCCAAAAATATCACGTACCCCAAAAGTCCCCCAACCATACATAGGAACCCCACAAAAAGTACATTCCCTGATAGCCCTGATCTAAGTGACCAACATATCCAAGAATCACTCAGATCAGTTTGGTAGATTTGACGAACCAGAAACGAGGTGGTAGCCCAAAATAGTTCCAGGAGAATAGGTGCCCTTGCCGGTCTCTGTTTGTGAGGTTCTTGTGCGAAAACCCTACAAGGGAATCTCGTACTTTCATGATACGAATGCTCCCCTTGTTCAATACTTTATATCTCCCGAACACGTAGGTATAGGTGGTCGGTAACAGGAACGGGCAGTGGTCGACAGAGTACTGGTGTTCACTTGAGTGCCAAGCCGAAAATAGTTCCAGGCACTTGACGACCAAGTACCGCTAACCTCGTTCGGGAGACAAGATGGCCACCATTCTCCCAGCCATGTGTTCAGTTACACGAAATGTCAACCACCCAAGAGAAGCACTCATTAATTGTTTCCCTTGCGGGTTCGCACTTTAGTGGTTGGTGTTAATGTTCTAATGCGGTACAGGGGTGGTCCTTGTTCGGGAGACAAATGGACTCCATTCGTATGAAGTCGCCCGAACGGCCCAAGAAGAACCACACTACATAACTGGGGCAAAATACACAAAATAACAGGGGGAAGATACTGACAGCCAATATATGGGATAAAAGTAGTTTGCAAATGTCCATTCCGCTATAAACACATTATCGAAAAAAGTCAAATAAAGAATCAATAATGGAATCCTACTAAATGAATATAGAGTTCTGTTTTATATGGAATTGAAAAAGTGTAGCAGGGCTAAAGTGAGTACTCAACGTGAACTTCAAATTTAAGGCCAGTAGCTAAAATGGAGGCATAGCTGCATATTTCCAGTATCTCTATATTTACATTGAATTTAAAACGTTTTGGGGATGTAAAGAAAATTTAAAACAACTGCCATTTGGGTCAATACTGCCTAATAAGATAAAAAAAAATTTAAAAAAAAATTTACGATTTGCTATTTCCTTGCAACTCTCTACAACTTTCCAATTGATTAAATACTCTTAAGTTATTTCCTTGTAAATGTCATCGTAATTAATTGATCCTAGTCTGTGAAGTAATATTATGATATTGACTAGTTTAATATTACAGTGCTTGTCCGTTATAGAAAACACATGCTTCCATGAATGTTCGGTGAACACAGGACGTTAGCAGCTAATTTCATCATCAGTAGTATAGCAGAGAGTCTTTGAGAATACTCTGAAGGTGCCAAATTGCAAATGTACCATTCACTCTTGGCTGACTGAAATAGGATTATGGGCTGGATTTTCTAGGCAGACAATGAATCCAGTGTTATCACAGCCCCAAATCTGAACAGCACAGCCTTTGCTTGCCATGCAGGTCTCACAGTCGTGGCTTAGGGTAGACACATGTCTCTAAGGTAATATATAACTTTATACTGCTAGGTTTAGACACTGAAGGTCAGCAGAATTATTTATTATTGCATAACGTGATCGTAGGATACAAATATAATAATTATACTGTGTGTCCCTTGCTGAGGCATATATTCAGAATATACTTACACTATTTATTTTAAGTACATCTTAACCTTTATGTGGCTATGCACTGCATTAAATGATTTGCCTCCTGTGAATGACTCACAAGTTTGTTTTTCCAAGTTTTACTAAAAAAACATTTTTTCTTGCATATATTGAAATCATTAGGTCTACTTTTATTGAAATTCTACATAATAAAAAACTCTAAAATTTAGAAACTTTCAATTGGACATATACGTCAACAGGTTCCATAGAAGAGCAATGTTATCCATATAAAATGAGCGTGGGACATTTTGCGATCTTGCCTAGAAACTCATTAGGTTCTGTACCCAACTTGAAAAACAACTTTTTTTTCTCTGAATTTCATGTAGACCATTGCATTAAATATTTGAGCACATGTTACATAGGAACTGAACTCTACACTGGAACATCTGAAGTTGTTTTTAATTGATCTGCAGGAAAAAGGGTTTCCTTAGCCATACTTGGTATGGCCCAGCCGCTTACCTTTCTTGCATAAGACCAGGTACCAAGTTCTATTATACATATTGACAATTTGATGGAATGTGGCACCTGTTTAATGCTTTGTGGAACTGTGATCTCATGCCAATTTTAATTTATCTTTGTAGCAGTGATTTCTTGAAATTAGAAATAAAACAAGTTGAATTAATAGCCAACAAATAAACACATCTGGAGTTTGTAGGATCCCAGGATGTTATGAGAG
This sequence comes from Pelobates cultripes, assembly GCA_933207985.1. NCBI lineage: Eukaryota > Metazoa > Chordata > Amphibia > Anura > Pelobatidae > Pelobates > Pelobates cultripes. Next base: position 337,631,955 of record OW240913.1, read on the forward strand.
AGCACTTCTTTAGCTGGTTTTGATACGTTTGTGTGAATGAGGTAAGAGTTAACTGATTAGGGGCCCTGCAAATGGTCCATATTCCTCCCTCAACTCCATGTGCGTTAGGGGACCTAGGAGACCAAAAGCCCCTCAAGGACAAAAGTGGCAAGTGAAGTATCTCAGGGTTCTGTCCTGAGTCCATTACTCTTTAATCTGCTTATGAAAGATATTGAAGAGGGCATTGAAAGTCCTGTTTCAGTGTTTGCTGATGACACAAAACATGATGTAATTTCTCTAAAGAGGGATTGGGACAATTTAGGGGAACTGGGTAGGCAGGTGGCAGAGGAGATTCAATGCAGACAGTGGTGTATCCTGGTTTTGTGCTGCCCTAGGCATGACAAAACTCAAAGGACTTGGTAACAATTATAGTTAACAAACTAGGCAACAGTGTGTAATACCATTGCAAATGCTAGTATGATGCTGTCATGTATAATAAGGAGTGTTGATTCATGTAATCCAAATATAATTTTGTCTCATAAATCAATGGAATATGAATATGTGGTGCAATTTTGGGCACCAGTTATAAAGAAGGGTGGTGCAGAACTAGACAATGTGGAGAGATGGGCTACATAATTTTTTTTTAAAAGTCTGCATGTGTTTTCTTTAGCTCAAAGGCACCTTAGAGGGGACATGATAGCACTACACAAATATACATGTTGTCAGTACACACCGCTATGTGCGGACCTGTTCTTTAGCAGAATTATATAACAGGCAAGAGGTCACCCATTGAGACTGGAAGAAATATGTTTTTGCTTACAGTAGTGGAAAGGATACTTTGCGAGATGTGACATTTTCTACCTAAAAAGGTTGTCTTCCAAGATTCTACAAATCATTTTTAAAATGGTCTTTTTTTTTTTTGTGCAAAAGCAGAATAGTCAAGGATAATTATTTATAAAATATTTTACCAGGAAAGATACATTGAGATTTCTCTCATTTTCAAGTATGTCCTGGGTCCACAAAACATTGCATTGATACAATATGGTAGAATAAAAAAACAAAAACAATATTAATACACAATATATAAAAAATTTAACAGGTAGGAAATATATAATCAAGCATGACATGTTCATTCTGTTTTGAGATACATAGAGAGGGATCACTTAAAGGACTTTAGGCTTGAAAGTGTGAGGGAAGTTGTTATATAATTGCTGCGCTCTGTAGGAAACGGTGGATCGGGCTGCTTTCTTTTTGTATTGAGGTAGGCTAAATGAAGTGCTGGTACTGGATCGGAGGTTATTGGAGGTGGGAGCAGCCGAGGAGGGCATTCTGTTCAGGTAGGGTGCCAGAAAATTTGTGTGTGAACAGGATGATGCTCAATGGAAAAATCAGATTGCAATTATGGAGCCAAGAAGCAATGTATTTCCCATTTTGTGGCAAACTGAAAATAGCTTTTAAAGGTTGAATTCGAAGTACTTGAGTCTTTTTTCAACATAGATTACTATGTAACTATGTAAAACATGAAGACATGTTGGTAACCTTAGCTAAGCCCCAATCCTGTTCGTGATAGTTCTTCTTTAAATTGCATTTAATTATTTTTCTTTCTGTCTGTCTGTACTTAGAATTAATGGCTAAACTGTGTAAAGCACTGCAGGGAAGAGTACTACCAAAGAATTGCTAAATAAATAAATTTTATTTAAATTTTATTTTATTTTATTTAAAACTGACATCTTCCTTACCCAGTGCAATATGGTACGTGCAGGGTAGATATCACATATATCATCATCTACCCTTAAACCTGCTTTATCAAACGTTCAGCAAATAACTGAATTTTCAGTGGGTCAGGAAGTTGGGTAACAAGTGATCTGGCATATCTGTACTGTCTCTACGTGGTATAATAAGGAAACCAAAGACTGCAACAGCCCTTGCATTTTACTGCGAAACTCCCCAACGTTTTTCTTGATTAGCAATAATGTATCTCATAAAATATGCACAAATTATTGCCTTAGAATGTATCTATCCATTGTATGTGTGTATATATATATATATATATATATATATATATAAAAATATATATAATAAAAGTAGTTGCTTGGCACTCTCCTTGAAGAGATAATAACAAAAATCTTGGCTGGGTGCTAATCCACTTGCGTCCAAAATATAGAGAAAATCTATAATCCTGGATTACTTTTTCTCTGTGTATATATATATATATATCATGGTACAGTGATTGTCTACATACACACTATAGTTTTTAAAGCTACGAACATTTCACAAAAAAACTACAAATCATTTAGCCAAACGAACTGCCCATTTTCCCTTTTATTGTAAAATCCTAGACATTATTTCATTCTAGGATTTATTACATAGTTACTGAATCTGTTATATTTATTCCAGGCATTTTTGGATGGTTTAACTAAGCACATTTGGCCTATGTTTGTGTGAAGTCACAACTGTAATTTCTTTTGAGTTAATATAGATGTATTTTCCAGATGTACATCCTTCTTTGCTGAGAAGAATGGGAGTTGCAGATTGCAACAGCTGCAGAGTCTATTCCACATCCTGGATTTGCTTGACAATTATCCCTGGTATAATGGTTTCAGGAAAACTCCAAGTCATGGGATAACCATATTATTATTATTTTTTATTTAACTTTTGAGGTATTATACAAATGTCTTAAATGTACCAGTGCTTGGCTCTGGTTTGAGGACAGACGAACAGACCACCTCTGTGCAGTCTTTACCTTGTACCCTGGATACAAACTGGTGCATATAGTTTACTATTATGTGTACTTTTGAATTGTGTGTACCAGTTGTCATATATTGTCTGAACGTCAGCGTAAAGGTAAATTACATCTCTGAAGTAAGTCTTCATAAACTGCAGAGAAAGTATGTTTTTTTTCAATATACAGCGAATGGTGTTATTAAAAAAAAAAAATGCAAAATTCAATACAATATGTGAATAATTCCAATTCAGCTATTGTGACAACTTGACTAATTTAGCCTCTATTTTTCACTTTGGTTTTAAATTCACTGCAGATTATATTTTAGTAAATAAACCAAATGTGCTTATTACATGTGCCTGTAACAAAAGTATTTTCATTTTGGGACATAATAACAAATAGAGCACAGTCTTGATTCACAGGCAAAATAAGGCACTGGATCCCTTAAAAAGTCATTAATCTTGGTGGCAAGACCATTGTTACTCCTTCCACTGCACTAGACAGAGAGGCTTCGGCCTACGCATACAAACACATAAAAACCTTTAGATGTATTTGTGGTTGGACCATGGTAGAACGTAGGCTGGACATTTATGAAAGCAATCAAGAAAATGCATGTAGTGGGCGTATAAACAGCTACCATTTTGCCTTCCACACCATGATCTCATCTGTGTCCACTCTATGACATCTTGCCTTTCCCTGCCTGTGCTGACAGCCAGTGACCAGTCAGTCTGACTATTTATATTTTCTACACAAATGAACTACCACTATTTAACAAAGTTTTTGGTTTTTCTTGCAACAACAGAACAAGGGTTGTTTTGTAGATTTTTTTTTTGTTTTGACTTGAATGCAACTCTTGAATAATTTTTCCAAAAAATACATAAAATTTTCACCAAATAATTTGTTTTTGCCTTATGAACGCATTGCGTTAAATGTGTTCCAAATGAATAAAAACATAAAATATAGAAGAAAAAAAATTGATAAAACTCTAGACTGTTATTGGCATACTGGTGGAAAGAAATGATGTGTTATAAATCTGTTGGATAAATATAGCAGGGCATTAACATATAAAAATAAAGGCACAAAGCTCTATACTTACTAGTAGCATCTGTCTTGCGTTTGATGTGCACTTCTCAGAAATATCCTAATGCTTACTGCTGCTATATTTAAGTAACCTTGGTTCTCCAGTGCTGATCGCATGTCACTAGTCTTATAGTGTTGATGTTGTTGCTAAGCCCTCACCATGACTGAGTACTCGTTTCCAATTTTGTAAGGTTAAACTTTTAAACCATATTTTCCATACAATGCACAGTGTCACGTGGCTACTGCTCTTTATTTACTTGATTAATGTGTTAAGGTTTTCTGCACTACCCAAATAAAATTAATACATGAAAAAATAAGTGCAGTTGCCTACCTGTTTATAAATCACGATGGTTCATAAACATTATACTTTGCATTGTTTGTACTTTGTATTATGTATTACAGTGATAAAAACAAAATGAGTTAACTGGAAACTATCATTTAAATAACATATATCCGGTATAATTCAATTGGGCTAAATGTTTCTCTGCTGCAGTTTATACATGCAGAATAGATAGTCATTATTTGGAGCCCTAGCTCCCGTGCTCTTCTCTATTCAACAACATCCTTATAACCTAGCAACCCAGAATATTTGGTCTGTGTGCATGTGTGTGTATGTGTGTGAATGACAGAGCTCATAAGAAATAATACTGACAATAGTGTGCAAATATGTCTTATTAAAAATACTTGTGTGGAGTTCCAATTACTTATTAAGTTACATAAATAGCGATAAATTATCGTCAAGTCACCCACATGTCTTTGGAATTGACACACCCACTGTTACACCTCCAGCAAACTCTCTGACACAAAAGTGCCTCTTTGTGGTTATTTGAAATGTTAGAAAGAGCTATTTTCTCACCTCCTCACATGTTTGTCTGCAGTTTCCATAATGCTCTGCAATACAAACAAAATTTGGAATAAAAAATCAGAATAAACATGTCTAGCCATGGGTGCCTGGTCTGGGTTGAGAGGTCAGGAATTCAACCAATCCCCTGATCGGTGTTTGCCTGAGGTCTAATGGCTTTGGTATTTGGGAGAGATTGGAAGCCTCAAGTCATTTTCTCCTGCTCACCTCTCTCAGCCTTACTAATCAATGCTAGTATTTCAGTTTGTTGGGTCTGTCTAGATACCTGCAGTCCACTTGCTTATTTTTTTTTCTGCTAAAAATGTCTTCTTGATGCCTTCTGAAGATTGAGCACAATGTTGTCATCTCCAGGATTTTTAGTGCAGTGTGGTGACGTTCTACTTTGTATTATGGTTGTTCAGAGAAGTCTCTGTTGCATCTTTGGGGCATTTTGCTGATTGTGTCCTTTTGTCTATGTGAATTGTGTTATCTGTCTTACCTTATATGTCACCTGAGACATGTGGTCCTTAGAACCATCAGTATCAGTACAAACATTGTGTTTGCTGCTTTAAGAAGGTTGAACTTTTTTTTTCTTTTACTGAATATTTTAAAGAAGATGAAATAGGAGATGCTGGGATATTTTCCAATTGAGATATATATTAGGGTTTGCTATATAGTACTCTAAATTTTCTTTAATTAACAGTTGTTGCCTAGGTGTAGTTCCGGATACACTATTTGCTGAAGTAAATCCAACATCAGTTCAGGATCGATAAAATTAGCACAGTCTGGGTAATAAGAACATCTAGATCCCCAGAACATATTAGGAATCTAAAGACAATTGCCATACATTTACTAGGTGACATAAATATCAAGCAATTATCACAGCTAAAAGACTGGAGTTACCATAAGGTGAGTTTAAGCAGCCACCCAGGGGCCCCGAAATTTGACATGTGGTTCGAAGAAATTTATATATCTTGGCCCTATTCACCAACATATGTGAAGAATGGAAGGGGTCCCAGATCGGTAAACTGCCTAGGGCCCAGTGAGATTGCAATCCTTTACTTACGTAATGATATAATAATTTAAGGTACAGGGGCCTTATAATTTAAGGCACAGAAGATATAAGGAAAAGAGACCCAAAAGGGAAAAAAAATGACAGAAACCACAACACATTGCTAAATATTGTTTGATGTCTACATCTAATAAAGTAAAATGATAGTTGAAATGGTATAGCAGACTATTTGCTGTAGATTTGAGTGGGTGACTGGTTAAAGTTTATAAAATCCTGAATATTTGTAATGGATAAGCTAGGATCTCTGAGTTTCCCTTCTCAGTAATAAACAGAGAAGGGAATTTCTGCTTTAACTATCCCCACTATACTAAAAACACTTTCAAAGTTCCATTTATTAATATGAAGATACATATACAACTATTGGTATATGTTTTAACTTTAATCGGTCACTACCCTCTGCTGGTCATTGTAGATACACAAGATTTATTATTATAGTATATATAGTATATGGTTGCTTTATAGGATCACTTTTTAGGATCTAAGTCCCATATAATCACTTTTAGCACATCTGTGCAAAATTAGACTTGTATGTATTTAATTTAAGAGATATATCTGAAACAACACTAATATATATACACTGATCAGCCACAACATTAAAACCACCTGCCTAATATAATGTAGGTTCCCCTCATGCTGCCAAAACAGTTCTGATGCATCAAGGTATGGACTCAACAAGACCTCTGAACATGTGTTATGTGGCACCAAGATATTAGCAACAGGTCCTTTAAGTCCTGCAAGTTGCGAGTTGGAGCATCCATGTATTGTAGTTGTTCTTCTAGCACATCAAGTTGCGAGTTGGAGCATCCATATATCGGATTTGTTGTTCTAGCACCTCCCACCGGTGCTCAATCGGATTGAGATCTGAAAATGTGGAGGCCAAGGCAACACCTTGGACTCTTTGTCATGTTCCTCAAACCATTCATGAACACTTTTTGCAGTGTGGCAGGGTGCATTATCCTGCTGAAAGGGGCCACTGCCATCAAGAAACACCATTGCCATGAAGGGGTGTACGTGGTCTGCAACAATCTCTAGGTAGGTCGTATGCATCAAAGTAACATGCCTATGAATGCCAGGACCCAAGATTTCGCAGCAGAGCATTGCCCAGAGCTTAACACTGCCTCCGTCGGCCTGCCTTCTCCCCATAGTGAATACTGCTGCCTCAGGTAAACAAAGTACATGATCCACATGATCTAAAAGCAAACGTGATTCGTCATACCAGGCAACCTTCTTCCATTGCTCCATTGTCCAGTTCTCATGCTCACATCCCCATTGCTGACAGGTGGGTGTCCTAACATTAGCAATAAGGGGGACACAGAAACTCACTTGACACTCACAGAACTCTATAGAAAGATTTCAAAGATGCAAACAACTGCAGACACTATCATAGAAACAAACACAGATGCTCTTTCAGAAACAATCACAGACATTCTCGAAGATACAAACAATCAGAGACATTTTGATAGATACAAACACACACACTATGATAAATCCAGCAAATCACAGACACTTTGACAGATACAATCACAGGCGCTCTCACAGATATAGACAATCACAGACGCTTTTACAGACACTCTCACAGTTATATAATATTCACACTCTCAGTTTAGATATATACTCTGTTACTTAAATTCACTCTTACACTAACAGACACTCTCACAGTTATATAATATTCACACTCTCAGTTTAGATATATACTCTGTTACTTAAATTCACTCTTACACTAACAGACACTCTCACAGTTATATAATATTCACACTCTCAGTTTAGATATATACTCTGTTACTTAAATTCACTCTTACACTAACAGACACTCTCACAGTGTTAAGGACAATCCATACACATCAGCATACAGGTAAACCTTGCAGGTGAAAACCAGACACAGGCTTTATAACTGTGGTGGTGGCTATGTTTCAATGCCTGAAATGGAGGTGCCAAACGGTGCAACAACTGTTGTTGAGCTATAATGATTATCTAGATATTTCTATGATAGCTTTTCTCTGTGGCAGACAGTTGTTGAGGTTATAAGCTAAATGAATGTACAAAATGTGTTTGAGGATTCAGAATCCAATATTTATTATTATCACTAGTATTATACACAGAAAGGTCAGGTTTTATCTTGAAGGCAAGCATCGCATACCGGTTTCTTAGATGTAAATGTTTATTTTTATGATGGCCATAATCAATGATAATACAGCTCAGAAAGGTCCCTGAGAGAAATACATTGCTGGGAAGTGAGAGTATCCAGCCTATTAAATTGCTTGTCAATCTGCCCATTCAAATTCTGAATGGAATGCACAGTCTCCACAGGGAGTCTCTAGAATATGCATTACAAATAATAAATAATGACTTGATGTGCAAAGAGTTTAGGAACACTCTGTTACGTGCTGGCTTTATTGAACCAGAATCGCTGGGCCTGACCGTAAAATGGTCAAAAAATATGTAAATATTTTCAGGTTGGGTGTACAGGTACAGATTCAGGAATACAGATAATAGTGTTTAGTGTTAGTGTTAGTGAGCACACAACTCAGAGATCCTAATTCAGAAAACAACAGAAAATTTCACAATGGGGTGTTTTATTTATATGTTTGTGTCTAACAATTGTAACCATCATTTTTTTGCGATACGGTTGCAACAGATTGCTATCTCCTGCCCTACTGTGTTTTATATCCCACCTCCTCTAGACTGTAAGCTCGTTTGAGCAGGGTCATCTTCATCATATTGTTCATGAAAGTTTTTTGTAATTGTCTCATATATTGTTAAATCTCCTTCTCCAATAATTTTGTAAAGTGCTATGGAATTTGTTGGCGCTATATAAATGTTAATAATAATAATAATAATAATAATAATATTAAAAACAGGATATTCATTTTTACTTTGCCTTTTTTTGGCTGAAAAAAAAAGATGGAAGATGAAAGAAGACATTTAATGGTAAGTATGAATTATTATAATTTTTTTTTTTACACAAATTAGTTTTATTGACTCACCCTCAGTAGTATTGCGGGTGAAGGGATGGATAGTTGTTGTTTTTTTTTTTTTTTTAATTGGGGTGTGGCTGGGGTTCTGGAGAACTCTAGCTGCCTATGGGAGGGGTTAGACATATTGTTTTTAGACATGCCATTTTCCATCCCCTTTACTACAATTATTTGGCTCATGGCTGGGGGGCTGGGTGAACACTAGGTCCCCCTCTGTCACCTGCCTGACAGCAATATAAGGTTCCCCCTTGGTTTATAAATTAGAGCCCCCACCTGCCAGTACGGGCACTAATTTCACTGCTCACTTTAACTATGACCCCCACCCAATTGTCACGGGTGGCAGAACAGGGGCAACACTATGTCTGCACAGTGTGGACATAGGGGGCAGAGGGGGGTCTTGACAGTGATCTGTCCAATCACTGTTCTTTAAATTAAAGCCCCCACCCAATGCAGGAATGGAGGAGTGTACTTTACTAGCATTTGGGTAGCAATAGCTGATCAGTCACTAGTCTTTTTAATTTTTGTACTAAGACAATAATTATTTTTTATTTTGTTTTGCATAGTATAAGTGGGACAACATCATGCATACAATGTTTACAGTTTGTGTTTTCTAACATTTGCACATTACAGATATAATAACATGCATTTATATATGCAAAAGTAGCTAAAAGTTATATTCCAAAAGTTTAGTTGTAAAATCTGTCTTACATTAGGATAGTTTTTGAGACATCGAATTACATGCAACATGAACTGTATAACTCAGAAAAAAAGAAACAAACAAATATTTACTTCTGGGTAAGCTAAAAAGTTGATTGTATATATATACAATATAGGGATATAGGAAACTGGGAAAGTCAGACATCCTCTGGCCACAGTAGATTATCACGTTCCAGGGAGCCGAAATAACCCTCTATCAGGATCTGTCTGGCCTAACCCTGGATACTCAATTCGCCCTCCGACCCACGACTGCGGTTCTGTGGGATAGAGGAATTGCATATCGGTGAGGTTTCCCTTTCAGCCTCCAGGTGAAAAGAAAAAGTGCTCTGTGCAGTGTATAAGGCACTTAATGATGAATATACAAAAGGATATATATATAGCAGCTCAACACACATGTAAAATATCCCAAATTTACACAAATAGGTATACCAGAAAAGAGTGGACCCGGTGGAACACACCACCAAAGAAAGACAGACTCAGTGGAGCACTGATAGAATATGCTTACCCTATCATATAATAGGGGAGTCAGATGACAATATTCTCCCACTTGTAGGGGCGTATACAGACAATGTTTTCAAAAATGGAAAAATTCAGACAAATAATGGTGCAATATGTCAATGAAAAGAGGGTATGGTGTATAAGAGATATGGGTTAGACTCACATGGTATAGAGCCTTAGGATAGGCTTAGGATAGAGCCTTACTAGGATAGGCTCAAGTCTCAAGAGCAGGGGTATGTAAGGTCATACCAAACCTTTTCCAGATTCTTGACCCAGTGTTTTTCAGGTATGTAGAGACAAAAAGAAAACAAGATACTCTAGTGCAGGGTTGTAAAGATGAAGTTGTATCAAAAAATAGCTGTACAAGGACTTGCTCACCTTGAATAGAGCCAATCATACAAGGCTCTAAGTGTCAGGGCATAAGAGACTTTAAGGGAGAAACTACCCTTCCTGTATACAGGAAACAGTTGAGGGTTCACTGGATGGTATTGATAAAATAACACTTTATTACTTATTATAAAATAAATATAAATATAAAACTCGGATCAATAATACCAGTCCCAGTATTCTGTAAGGTGGACTCTTCTCTCATTCTGAGACGCGTTTTGCTGGTAGGCTTTCTCAGTTGGATTGTCTGTTTCCTGAAAGGGTTGTGTTAAAATGTCCGTGATCTTAATCCGATTGGTCGCTGTGTTCCTCCGGCGGCCATTCATAGTGCAGATGTTCGGAGGTGTGTGTATTCTCTGCTGTTGCTAATCTCTCTTACATCTGAGCCCGAAAGTGACGTGGCGGACCGGTGGTGATGTGCTTGAAGCCCCGCCCCTCCTGGTCTCGTAGTGCTTAGTGCAGGCATACCTTATTGGGATTTCACGCACTGCATCTGCGCACATGTAGTTAAAAGCTCGGGCGGTTATCTTGCATATGGGCAATTTACACAAGTCCAATCACTAGCGAAATGCACATATAGTCCATACATATATGAAATGAAATAACAATGCACGGGAAAAAGAGGAAAAACTGAAAAAAGGTTATATTATCAAAAAAGGGAAGGCACAAAATGTCTCATTAAATTCTCATTGCTTATAGCAGAGGATTTTTTATATCAGCATATGCTTAAAAATAGTGGCATTTGAATTGAGTCAACAAATTTGAGTATATATACTGTATACCTTAATATATGAATCACAGCCAGCACACATTTAAAGGATCTGATTAAAAAATTAGCACATATATTAGTATCTGTGAATATCTAGTTATTCTAGGAAAATAATTGAAGCGTATCAATCTATGAAATTAAGTGAAATGTATATAGGAATAATAAAATATAAATCTAAAAAGACATATATCATATGTGGAAAATATAAAAAGATATACTGTATTGTATAAAAAATTATATAAAAAAAATATATATTCAAAATATATACATTCTAGGAGATCATTATTGTAAAAAGTGGCAGAGCTCAAAGTCGTTATTCCAACCATTGGGTTGCATTGTGTTCAAATGAAAAATCCACTTAATTTCTGTTTGTCCTATTTTTTTTAATGACATCGTCTCCCCTCCAATTAAAGTTAACATTCTGGATACCCATAAAACTAATTTGGCTTGGGTCACTGTTATGCTTAATTTTGAAATGAAGGGATAAACAATGTTTCATGTAACCATTTCTGATGTTATGTACATGCTCCTGTATTCTGACCTGCAGAGGGCGAGTAGTACGTCCGACGTAGGTTAGATTACATATACATTTGGTCATGTAGATTACATGCTTAGAATAACATGTGATAGTCTCTCTGATTTTAAACTTATGGTTTGCATCCTGTGGGTGTGGGAATTCTTTTATATTACTTTTTGTGTTTCTATAGGCTCCACACATCCCACAGCCATAGAAACCGTGAGATTGCATGGGAATGCCTGGCTCTACATGCGCTCCTCCTCCCTCTTTCTCAACCACTCAACCTCCCACCCTTTATTCTTCCTACCCCCTCTTTCTTCCTCCTCTTCTTTTCCCTTTATTCCTTTTTCTCTACTCTGTTCTCCTTCCCTCTTCCTTCCTCGACTCCCACCCTTGTCTCGACCATCCCTGCCCCTTCCTCCCCTCTGTGTCCCCTCTGTGTCAAGTGCACAAGGCTCCCCGGGGACTGAACGCACCTCTGAACGATAAGAGGTTCGCTACGGGATATTTTGCTAATCACAAAGACTACAAGAAAGCGGGGGTAGCCATTCTCTTCGCCAGTCACATACCATTCAATTGCACGGAGGAAAAGACAGATCCACATGGAAGATACATATTTCTAAAAGGTACTATAGCAGACAAGAGATACACATTTTGCATCTGTATATGCCCCAAACTCCAAACAACACCGCTTTATCTCCAAAACCATAAAGCTGCTGGATCAGTTCCGAGAGGGACTACACGTACTAGCGGGCAAGCTAAACGTACCCCTATACCCACGAGTAAACACCTCTAAGGTACGCAGCTCACTCCCAGTGGTCTGTCTTAAGGTCACCCAGAAAGCGCTACATGACACCGGAATGACTGACTGCTGGCGTGTGATGACTTCTCCTACTACTTGCCCATTCATTGCAGCTACAGTCGGATTGACTAGATCCTAATCTCACAAGAGTACCTGCACCTGCTTCAAACGTGTGACAGTCTCACCTCCGCCTGGTCGGACCGCTTATGTAGTGGCTCTCCTAACCTCGCCACTACATAAGCCCAATGGCAGGCAGTGGAAACAAAACAAGCAGATATTAAACGATAAGCTGGCAATGGAAGAGACCAGAACGGTGTTATGAAACTATTTCAAGGAAAACACCCCTACCGAGACCCCGCCGTTGACACGCTGGGAGGCCCATAAGTGTGTAGTTCTGGGCCATTTCATAAACATATGCACCACTCGCAAGAAGGACCATAGCAGGCAACTGGTAGTCTACCCATCTGGCAAAATTAGCAATTGAGAGACACGTTAGTGCACACACGCACATAGAATGGGGGTCTCAAACCCGCATATGCGTCAACCTTTTAACAGTGCATGGTACCTAGGAATGTAAACTGGGATCGAATAAGGTTGACCCACCGGGCGCGGAACAGGATGTTAGATGACTCTTTGATGTTATTGATCTGTTTCCTACTGTTATGCCTTGCTAAATGAAAAATAAAGATTGCCAATAAATGTTAATGTGCTCTCCTTGCTAATGCTTGCAATTAACTTGGTGGATTTGGCTGTGGAGCATGTACAGCGCCACTTGTTGGTTGCAACGATCTAGCAACAGCTATATGCAATTATGCACTACCCGAAAAGCAAGGCTTGATAATTTGCATATTCGGGTAGATTTGCATATAGCTAATTCTGCAGGGAGGAGAGATATTTTCTGTTAATTATTGTCTTTCCCACCCCTTTATAAATATGTCATTATGTTATTATAAATTCCTGCATGTTGTCTAATGTGATTTGACTGTTTGTATTTTTATTGAGTTGTCACAGTAATCTATATGTAATGAACATTTGGGATAGTTCCAAGAAAAATAAAGTTTGTACGTTAGTTTCTTTTGGAACTTGGGTCCTGTAGGGATTCCATTGACAGAGTCATCGGACCTGTTTGCTGGTTGCAGGATCCCTCTAGCCCTGGGATAAAGCAAGAGAGCTAGGCCTGAGAGTCACAGTTGCCTTTGTAAAGACAATAATTATAATAACTGTATGCAGAGCTCCTGAGGAATAGGCAGAGGGGACGATACCTGTCTGGAAGGAAAGCTGCAGAGCAATAAGCAGAGGGGACAATACCTGCCTGGTAGATGAGCTGCAGCCTTGTTGGGAGGAAGAGCTCTGGAGAGACCCCAATCAAGCATCAGTGACTGGGGCTGAAGCATTCCAGGGTCCCTGCAAGTGGCTAGGAAGTGGAATTGGCGGAGGTACTCGGTCTGAGGGCATGGGGAAGCTATAAAACCTCTTTGCACTAATGTGCGAATCATAATGACCAACACATACAGTTTTTAACTGTTTGCCTCCTGGCTACTAGTGTGCAAATAATTAACTCCAAATCCCAAAGCAAAGATTTACTGGCTAATTTGGTAGCTTCGATTAGGACATGTGGTGCCTCGGATTTTGGTTTTCAGCAGAGTAAAAAATCAGCCCATATTCCTCGGAGCTGTACAGTAGGTGGACGAACAAACAAGTATTTGAACAAGACAAATTGGAAGTGTATGAACAGAGGGTGCTGAGGGCCGTGCTCAAACGAGCTTGCATTCTAGGAGTTGGGTAAAATAACACAAGAGGTAAGAGTAAGATTTAGTTCATGTTTGGAAAAAGTAGGTTGCTAGAAGAGTTTACAAACTATTTATTGAAAGACACACTAGCAGCAGAGAAAGCAAGGTGGGTTACCAAGGTGTGTGGGGGGGAGAATGCTCTTCTTGAAGGAATGGAGAATGGGTGAGAGCCTAATACAGCACGATAGATAGCTCCACAGGAACAGTATAGCTCTAGAGAAGTCTTTAAGGAAATATAACAAAATTGGTGGAATTTACTATGAGGAAAACCTTTACTTTTTAGATCACTTTAATGAATATGATCAAAATAATGATGGAGTTTAACTATCACTTTTCAGAACACTTTGATAAATATTTCCCACAATCTCATCAAGAACTCTGAGAGGGAAAATTCTCCTTACTTTGCATTCTATTTAATCGACTAAAACATTTTTTTTTCCTTCCAGAAACATGATCATTTTGAACTGGATTGAAGCACATAATATTCTGGTAATATTCAGCATTTGGCAATATTATGAATAAAACTTCAGCTGCAAGAACTGTATTGTTTGCTACACTGAGAAACTGAGAAACAAAACAATTCTTTGTAACACATTGAATTCCACTTTAAATATTCTTAAGCAACTTCAGGTACAGTTAAAACAAAGTGCAGGGCCTTTACATGACATCCATTGACATGATGAAATTAGAGAGCTATTTCCAGCCCAATGTAAATATTTGCATTTTTTTTTTTAAACTCACTTAAACCATTTGAAATACCAAATCTGAAGTGAGTTAAGATTGAACTTGCCTCAGCCTGAGACTATCACTTTGTAAACATTAGGACATCATTCCCAGTCCAACAATGTCAGCCTGACAATGAGCTGATCGTGGAAGAGGTGAGTGAAATATCCGCAAGCTACATCCGAGATCTATATAACAAAAGCATTATTTTTCTGGATTATTAACTCTTACAACATTTTTGTCTGTTTAAGAGCTGTTTTGTCATTTGTTTTGTAATTTGCTCTTGCATCATTTTTTTTTTGTGTGTGTGGGTAGGAGGTTTTCAAGTTGCACAATCGTTGTGAAACTCACTTAAAATATTTATGAAACATAAAAGATAAATCATATTTTACCAAAGTAATACTAATATTAATTAATAATAAAAAAAAAATCCCAACATTTAATTCTGACCTACACATTGACAGGCAGTGAGGTCTGTTTTTGTGTTGACCAACTTTTTTTTTTTTTTGTTATCTTTTGTTATCTTATTGCTGCATCAATTTAGTATATTCATTTAAGTGTGTCAAAGCTTTTGGTTAACAGGAACACTGTCAGCACTAAAAATTCTCAATAAAGCTGTTTAGGGGAATGAGTGTCTGGGCTCCAAAACTATGTAACCCTGAAGTTAGTCCACCAGAGTAGTGACCCCTCTACCTCCTCTCTTCCTTCTCCTGACAGCCACATTTTCAGTAAGATTGCTTACACTCAACTATCACTGGCCAGAAATAACATGTACTATTTCTCCCAAAGTGTGGCCAGTGATTGGATGAGTGCATCAACTAATGGTTTCAGCCAATTAGCAGCATTCTGACTGTCACCAATGGTTACCATTGAGAGCATCCATTTATGCTCTTAACCCATCACAGGCCCTGCATTGAGAGAAATAATATGTATTAACCACTGGAAAATTACAGCGCTCCTGTCCACTGGAACATTACAGAGCTCCTGTCCTCATAACAACTTCATTAAATTGATAATGCATGCTATGCGTAAGTCTGATTCAGTTCCATCACCATCTTAATTGTTTGGATCATCCACATTCCATTCCTTCTCCAATATTTCTGAATTTCTTGCTGAACTTATTTATAACAGCCTTTTATCATCAGCTATCATGTGTATGTCTCAAAATTCTTTCTCAAATACATTATTCATTCTGTTTATTACCTATATGTATTTCTTTTTTTATCGTGCTATTATCTTCAAGATATCTCAAAAAGCTGTAACTAGCCCCATGAATGCTTCACTTTGCTCTGTCAGACACTGCCCCACTTTTTTTACCTATCTTCACCGATAACTCTGAGTATCCAGTACAAGGTGTCAAAGTTCTCACCGTGAGATCCAGACATGGTCGCCCCAGAAGTGGCCAACAGAGCATTTGAACTCTGTATTCTTTCTGCCTTAGTCCTGCTGTCTTGCCTCTGGACCACACTTTAGTTCTCCATATCTTGTCTCCAGCACTGGGGGCAGGACTTTACTCGTGGTTGCTCCTCTCTATCTAGCCCACCTGAAACAGATCATTAATTAGCTGGGTATAGAAGCACTGCCTCGCCCTGGGAACTTTGTCAGTTCATTGACTCTGGTTCCTGTATTTGTGTTTTTGATCCAGTGTTCTCCAGACAGCTCTTGACCTTGGTTTTTCTAATTGTTTATCCTGGCATCCTCTGACTTTGGCTTACCCTCAACTATCCTCCTGCTTTTTTCCTTACCTGTACTGCGACTTGGAGCTATATCCTGCATAGCCCCCGTGCACAGACTCACAGCCCAGGTGGCTTCTTATTTGGTCACCTTAGTCTGTGTTTATTTGCAAGAGTGAGCATATTAGTCACCCTGGACGTAAGCAAGATCTCAAAGTATTCAAAAAAGCATTGCAAGCTGTAATGCCTCCCCTGCGAGAACTACTAAAGCAAAGGCTACTGTAGGTGCTGTGTTTCCCATTAATCTGGAAGAAGGCCTGGATGCCTATGGGAGAACGTACCTTCTGCAAGAGGGTAACTCTGACCTGGAATGAAATGGTGAGCAACCAGTTCACACCCAGAGGGTGTTCTTAAAGGGTGGGTTCTGTCACAGTTCTCACTGTGACATCCAGACGTGGTCGCCTCAAAAGTGGTCAACAGGGGATTTGAAATCTGAACTCATTCTGCCTTAGTCCTGCAGTCTTGCCTCTGTGCCACACTTCAGTTCTTGTTTCTGCCTAATATTTATCCTCGTCTTGTCTCCAGCATTGGGGGTTGGACTTGACCTGTGGCTGCTCCTGTCTATCCAGCCCACCTGAAGCAGATCAATAATTAGCTGGGTATATAAGCACTGCCTCGTCCTGGCAACTCTGTCAGTTCATTGACTCTGGTTCTTGATCCAGTGTTCTCCAGATGGCTCCTGACCTTGGTTTTTCTCATTGTTTATCCTGACCTCTGGCATCCTCAACTATTCTCCTGTTTTGTCCGAGCTATATCTTGCACAGCCCCCATGCACAGACTCACAGCCCAGGTGGCTTCTTGCCTGGTCACCTTGGTCTGTGTTTATTTGCAAGGATGAGCGTATTACTCTGCACGTCGGACTCCACATCAGGTAAGATCCTGACACAAGGTCGCTAATAGACATAATCACAAAGCATCTCTATTTCCACATGTGATTGTCTGTCTTTGTGTAACTCTACATAGTAGTGTGCTAAGTACCTTCCCTTGTTGACATCTGGAGCTACAGGCTTTCTTTCCTAATTATTTATTTTTGGAGACTTGCAGACCCAAAAGAGAAATTCTAGTATGACTTCATTGAGGACCTGTATTTTATACCTGTCTGCTGTCTCACCAATCCAGGATGTGAATTCAGGCCACCCCAAAACAACACTTTTTATTCCCTTACCTCTTTCTTACTCGATTGTTTCATCTTTGTCTACCCCAGTTTTCTCTCCATTGTCATACCCTCTTCTCCTTTTTTATTTCCCTAGTTCTATCAGCTCCCTTTTCCTTCATCCTAGTACCCCCAACCTCCACTTCTCATCTCATCCTTTGCGTCATTTCTCAGCTGCCGTTCTCCATCACTTCATTCCTTTTAGCACACCTCCTTTTTATCTCCTGTCCCTCTCAGGCACTCTCCCTCTTCACCACTATTATCCTTGTAGCAATGTATCCAATATTGCATCACCTTGTATAAATGTTCTTTTTCTAGAATATAAACTGATTCCTAGAATAAAATAATCTTCTGTTATGGCTCCGCACAGTGTCAAATGCGTTTTCTAAAAAAAGGAGATGCTATTTATTTAATAAAATGAGAATGTGCTCAATCTGCACGTACAGATTTAGCAAACATTGCTTGATTATGAAAGCCTCCTGTACGCTGCCAAACTGCACCAGAGCCATGTTTCTGGACAGTCCCAGCATGTGAAAGGAGCATGTCAATCTCATTATTTTTCAAGCTTATGAACAACAAACTTAATGTTTGCTTTAACTATACTTGACCTGAAGATAAACTGCCGTGATGTGTTGTTCAGACCTGCCTATAAAAATGTATTACTTTGACACAAAATTGAAGAAAGAAATGGAAAGAAAAATGAAAGGAAAAAAAATCCCTGTATGAATTATAAACTGAAATAAGCTACTTTAAAGAAAAATGTATGATAATACTTCAGTTGTACAATTATCCATCAAAAAATCTGTATCATTGCTCACCATCCCAAATAACTCTGAATACACATACATAATTAAAACACTCAAAATTATTTCTACTACATATTGTGAGAAACTGGAAATTACTTTGCCTATCACAGCTTGACCAGTAATAAATAAGATCTTGATTTTGATCAGGAGCCGCTGGTCGTGGTGAAAGTGGACAACTGAATACAGTACTGAAGGCTCACACTAGCTCATTAATTCTAGCTGATGACCAAGCTAGCAAGGATTATTAGTTACCCCAATGTATGAACATTGTTAAAACAGGGGTTTATATAGAACAATTTGATCTGGCTGAGTTAGGGCAGGCCTTGTGACTAGGGCAGTGGTCTTAAACAGGGAATCAATGACCAGAAATGGTCAAAGGTCTTACCGATATCAAACTGGCATTCTCTAAGTCCTAGACACTGTTCTCTGAGACCTGATTCATGAACTATGATAGAGGGCAACCTTTACCCGTAGGAACCAGTCATGACAACTATGGTTTACTTAGCAGGTTTAGTGTTTTAGGTTTTCCTTCTTTTTCTACATTCTTAGTGTTCTCTAAAATATTTTCATAGTTTAGTACTGGCATCTGAACATACTTGTTAAAATAAAATCTTCCCGTTTGCTACATGGACAATCTAGAATTATTAACTTATATTCACCAATTGGCTATTTAAAGAGAGTGCATGTGGCTAAATTGACATTTCTTCCAGCCAGTCATACAGCTTAATTTTGTTATTAGAGGAGACAGGGTTTCTTTTCCTTATTAAATAGCAATTTTCCCAGAGATATCAATAGAACAACTGCTATTTAATACTATGAGTTAAAGGGTTACTCCAACTAAAAACCAATGTTTTAAGAATTCTGGTCTCCAAGCCATAGTTACATAGTTACATAGCTGAAAATAGACTTGCGTCCATTAAGCTCAGCCTTCCTCACATTCTTTTTTTGCTGTTGATCCAAAAGAAGGCAAAAAACCCAGTTTGAAGCACAATTCCTTCTTGACCCCAGAATGACAGTCAGATTTCTCCTTGGATCAAGCAGTTATTACCCTACATTGAAAGATTATATCCTTGAATATTCTGTTTTTGCAAGTATACATCTTGTAGCTATTTGAACATCTGTATGGACTCTGATAAAACCACTTCTTCAGGCAGAGAATTCCACATCCTTATTGTTCTTACAGTAAAAAAACTTTTCCTTTGCCTTAGACAAAATCTTCTTTCTTCCAGTCTAAACGCATGACCTCGTGTCCTATGTAAAGTCCGGTTTGTGAATAGATTTCCACACAATGGTTTGTATTGGCCCTGAATATATTTGTATAATGTTATCATATCCCCTCTCAGGCGACGTTTTTCTAAACTAAATAGGTTTAAATTTGTTAACCTTTCTTCATAGCTGATATGTTCTATTCCTTTTATTAATTTTGTAGCCCGGCTCTGCACTTTTTCTAGTGCCATAATATCCTTCTTTAGAACAGGTGCCCAAAATTGCACAGCATATTCAATATGTGGTCTTACCAGTGATTTATAAAGAGGTAAAATTATATTCTCATCCCTGAGAATGAATGCCCTTTTTCATGCATGACAATATCTTACTGGCCTTGGCCACTGCTGATTGACATTGCATATTGTTGCATAGTTTGTTGTCTATAACAATTCCCAAGTCCTTTTCGTGTGTTGTTATCCCTAATTCGCTTCCATTAAGGGTATACGTTGCTTGTGTATTCTTTATTCCGAAGTGCATAACTTTGCATTTTTCAACATTAAATTTAATCTGCCATTTGAGTGCCCAGTCCCCAGTCTATCTAAATCCCTCTGCAGCAAAGTAATATCTTGCTCACATTGTATTATTTTACAGAGTTTTGTGTCATCTGCAAACACTGAAACATGACTTTCAATTCTGTCTTCAAGATCATTTATAAACATGTTAAATAGAAGGGGTCCCAGGACAGACCCCTGAGGGACACCACTTGCCACCTCTGTCCAGCTTGAAAATTTACCATTAATGACAACTCTTTGTACTCTGTTTTTAAGCCAATGTTCTGCCCAAGAACAAGCATTTTCATCTAGACTGATTTCCTTGAGTTTGAACACTAATCTATTGTGTAGAACTGTATCAAATGCCTTGGCAAAATCCAAATAGATCACATCCACTGCAACACCCTGATCTATACTTCTACTTACTTCTTCGTAGAATGCAATCAAGTTAGTTTGACATGACCTGTGATTCATAAAACCGTGCTGATTTTTGCTGATAACCATGTTCTTCTCAAGGAATTCTTGAATATTATCCCTTAATAACCTTTCAAATATTTTACCAGCCACAGAAGTTAAGCTCACAGGTCTATAATTTCCAGGCAAGGATTTTGAACCCTTTTGAATATAGGAACCACATCTGCCTTCCTCCAATCCTCCGGAACACTTCCTGAAAGAAAAGAATCTTGAAAGATTAAAAACAGAGGTTCACTTATTTCTACACTTAGTTCCTTAAGTACTCGTGGATGGATACCGTCAGGCCCTGGAGCTTTGTTTATATTAACCATAATGTGAAATAATTTTAAAAAGCTGTAACTTACCTCTACTCCAGCACTAAGGCCAAGTTATCACGTCAGTAAAGTTACTCAATGTGAATCAATTACTGCATTTTATTTCTTGATGCTTTAAAAAATTCCAGAATTAGGTTACTTCCTCATTAGGTCACTCAGAAGAACATTGTAATGCTTGGACTTCTTGTTCTTAGGATGTACATCTGATTACACAATGTCACAATAACAACATGCCCAACGTGCAATGTTAGATCACTCTTTGGTAAGGTATGAAACAGACATGGACATAAGTGTAATACCGATCCTTATAGGCAGGGTTTAACATCGAGAACAAAAAAGAGTAACCTGAAAAAAAGATCAAAGTAAAGTTGAAGACCAGTCAAGGTCTAGAATCACAGCAGGTAACAATAATTGTTAAACAAACCACTGTCAAAGATTACAGCATGGAGTATAGTCAAGGACAAGCCAAAGTCAGATTGCAGGAATCACAACTGAATAAGAATGAGCTTTCGGATCATCACAATGTAAACCATGAAAGAGCAAGGTAGAGAATGTTTAAATAGTCTTTAAAAAACTGTGATTGGTTATATCTACAACGCCAAATGGTGCCAGAGCAGAAATTGCACATGTAGGTGTGCATCAGAAATGTAACACTTGAAGTGCACTTGAAGTTTAAACAACCAGCAATCAAATTGCTGCCAGAAGATGCAGGATGCTAGAATGCATAGTAGGACTATACTCAGATCTTACAGCTACTGTGACATGCCACTGGTTTGCTGACTTTTAGAATTAATGTTAGTTGAACCATACCATTTTTATCATTGGTATATTGGTATAGAAAGCATTATGAAAGGTAATTGTTAAGTTTTGTGTAAACCCATGCTGGAACTTGGAGAAGAAAGACTGATTGGTTTAGATGAAGGCATACATTAAGATTCCATTAAGATTCCTGTTTTGAACAACGATATCTTTTGTGATCTTTTGATATATAAAGGGACAATCTAAGCACGCTAACTACTACAAGTTATATAAACTTATCGGAATTTGTCAGCATTAAATTAAACTTTTTGGCATCATGGAATTGACTATGTTTCCTGTAACACGTGTCAATTTGGTGGTGCTGTTAAGGTTAAAGGCAATTTGGCATAGATGAATCCTGCTTACGTGAACTATTTGGGATGCATAAAGAGAAAGGTTAAATCATTGCTGATAAGAATTTGTGTGATTAGAAGGAAGTGTGTAATCTTTGCCTTAGCCACACCATGAGTGAGGGTTGAGCTTGGGTGTCCAGGGACCCCCATCCAATGTTAAAATGCTTGAAAATGGTTAAACACTGAATTGAGAGGTGGAGCCAGAAACCCCAGGTAATAGAACCAATTCAATGAGATGAAATACAGTATATAGGTATGAGAGGCTATAATGTACAGTAATGTGTAGCATTGGCAATATAACCACAACTATTGATAGTAGTGTTTGGAATGGCCTATTAAATTTCCGCATTAATAAAATAGTACCTGTTTATTACTGCTCTCTTTGGACATGAATAGTTGCTAGTAACAAGCTTAGTGAAAGTTTATGTGTAAATTCACTAGGCTCATTAAAATTTCTAAAATGCAGGAGGCTGGATCAGTGCAGGTAACAAACTACTTAGCATCTCTTGGTATGGATTTTAAGGATTCGTAATACAAGGATACATTATCCTCATTATAACTATATGGATGCATCAATGTATTACAATTATTTATATAGCGTCAATGTATTCCACACAACAGGTAAACAAGACAAACATTTAATTAAAACAAAACACATAAGATATATGGGAACAGTAGGTGAAGAGGTGGCTGCCCAAACAAGCTTACAATCTAGACAGAAGAGGGACAAATACATAAAGGGAAGTGAGGAAAAGACATTAATTAGAGGGCCTGGCATCCAGTACTACAACCTAGCTTACTGCACAGGTAGAAAAGACACAGAGGTTGCCAGCCTGAGTAGAGGCAACAGAGAAAGTTAAAGGTCTGTGGTCTCCATAATCATTTCATCTCTTTGAATTGGTTATAGTTCCTGGAGTCCCCAGGCACTGTCCCACCATTCAGTGTGAATCCATTTTAGAGTTGTCTCACACCCACAGTCAGGCCCCTTCTGTAGGTGGGACTAAGGCAGAGAGTATACACTTCCTTGTTGTCATACCCTTCATACTGTCAGTTAGAGCTCTGATAGGATAAACGCAGTCAGCTGATACTCTTAGCCAGTCACAGCTGCCCATTGCTGCTCAGGCTAATACTTCCTCATTAGCCAAAGCAGCATTTGATTAATTTAGGTAGCGTTAAAACATAAAACCATTAAACATTGTTTACTGCTGCATGAAATGGCAGTAGCAGGGGACTCCAGACACTAAACCATTTAAATGAGATTAAGTAGACACAGTGCCTTCAGTGGCCCACAGTCATATCCTAAAACCCATATTATCACTTATATATTGATATTGCTTGATGACCATAAATATTGATATTTTTTCAGATTTCCATCAATTCGTTCCTTATGTTCTTTTCACAATGGCCAGATGATTTTACATTTATGTGTCAGTGTGTTTGTTAATATCTGAATAAACCAAAGCCCGGTCATTCTTTTACGATATGTTAGAACATCATGTGGATTTTGCAAATTCCTTCTTCTATGTTTGGGTAGGAGTTTTCTCCAATATCTATCCTTAAACTTACAATCACCCTCATTCATTCTTGTACTTTATTATTTTTTCTGAAACATTTTCAAGGCACGTTCTACTTAGCACCAAGTTATTCCAGACAAGTAGCAAGAGTATAAATCAACAACTATTCTTAATTGAAACATCTTAGTATGAAATGCATTTCACTTCTCAAATTTAACAGGTGTTTATATACCCCCTGCTCTTTTGACATTTGCCAATCGGGTATATTTAAAGAAAGAAAAATATTTAGGTATGTTGCCTAATACAAGTTTTTATTGGCATCATAACATAAAAGCAACATCAGTGGTTTCAACAACCAATACTGAAGATCTAACAATTTCATAGGTTTGCACTTTTTTGTGAAAGCTCTCCAAGCTTTAAGCCAAGTTAGAAACCTTTTGGGTATAATATCTATCCACTTGACTATCTTCTCAGGATCTTCAATGATCTTCTGCATCACCTGGTGGCCTTGTCTAACCAAAGTTATGTCGCGATTGTTGTATTCACTAGTATTGTCACACAGTCATAATATAATATCAGAATGGTTTCTATCTACGGAAGATATGTTGAGATCAACATACTTGCATATATACTCATACATATGATCCATAACAAGATGGTAAGTGATATTGTGCTGAAAACACAGAATCTCAATAGTCCATACTTTCAGCCAAATTATTTATTATGTTGGTATTTAAGAATGATACAAGAGAAATAGTCAGTTTATGCCAAAAAAAATGTTGTTACAAATATGGCAGGCCTGATTTAACTTGTTGCAGACCCTTAGTTTACAAATTGAGAAACTCTGTGGTACCCAAGTGAAGAGGTACTTTGCTCTGAAAACCTTTGAAACCACAGAGTATTGTGTTGCTTCTGCCTACTTTCACTTATTTAAGTACTAAAAGAAGACACATTCTTAATAGCAACTTCACCCAGACATTTTCAAAGGATAACATATGATATTTCAGTACAAGAGCACATAACACAACAAACCAAACCTAACTTGATTGAAGTAGAATCTCAATAATACAATCAATTCTATTATCTCATAGTGTCAATGATCAATGCTGGCCAAAATCAAGACTGAAATGGAAAATGCAAAGTAATCCAATCCAATGGAACATACCTAAACATCGTTACTAGCACTTGCTCGATCCACTTTTCCATCACTGAAACATAAGGAACCAAGCAATTTAGGATACAGACAACATGTTTACCCTTGAACTTACCTGCTAAACAGGAGGAAAGACTTTGAGAAGTCCTTGTTTAAGAAGTCCTTATGAGATGCATGAATTTGTAGGTAATATAGTAGGGCACAGTAGCTTATTTACAGCTTCTGAAACATGAATTGTGCCTTACACACTACTACTGAAGGTTATTACTATAATGGTGTAATGATCAGTTTGCAAGTATGCACATTTTGGATATTGCCAAACACTTTAATGTTGTCCATTCATCCGGCCTATTCCGTAGAAAATTCCAAGAGTGGAAAACTGTTTATTCAGAGTATTATTTCCCAATATAACATGCACAGCTAGTGACTGTTGGGCTTTATAACCACTTACACATTTAACCTTTAAAATAAGTTATTGTTTTTCTTTACATTGACATTATTAATAATACGTTGCTGATAAGAAGAGGAAATCAGTTGCCACCTTAGAATTTTTGCAACAATTTCTAACCATCATTTGCGGGGAGTTTTTAAATCTTTTTTAACAACAACAACTAAAATGTGCAAGAATCAACTGTATATTCACATATTCTCTTAACCTCAACCATTTTCTTACTATATTCTATATTCTGTTCGGTATAAGTAAACATGTAAACATGTATTGTGTAGTTTTGAAAACAGCAATGTAACTTTAAAAGTACATTAATTGTAGCCTCCGATGAACTTCAAGCATTGAATTCCATTATAATAAAAGCCTATACAACCTGAATGATAACTACTGTGTTGCATATATTTTCCATTTTTTCTGCTACTCTATGTTTGTCTGTTTTAATAAGTACATGTTTTTATATGTATTTATATATAATAAATAACACACATTCTTTTACTTTTTAAATAAAAACTGAACAGATAAGTGAAAATATATATATATATATATATATATTTATTTTTTTAAGGGACACTTTAGGCACTTTAAGAACTTAATCTTGTTGAAGTTGTTGTACTGCCTGCAGTCCTGCCCAATCCCCTCCCTCCACCCTACCACTCTACCACCCAAAACCCAATATTAAACTAATTAGAAGGCTTGGAAGCATGGCTTCAAGCCATGTCTCCAGGCCCTCTGTGTATGAGAGCTGGGAAACTATCAGAAGATACTGCGAAATCACGTGTGAATATAATGGTTTCAATAGAGGAAACGTAGGCGCATTGCCAATCTCGTCCATACATTCCCCAATGCTCCTCTATGTGGAGCATCGGATTGGCCCGTCATATTTTAGGCACACCTCTAGAATTACGCAAACCGAGGAGGAGGTCGTGACTGCACTGATGGAGACTCGTCACTGGAGAAAGGGTGATTAATATATTTATTATTTATTATTATGTTTTATTTGTGTGCAGTTGTGGAGGCAAATTGTTAAGGGACACTAGGACTGTACAGCTATTCCTAACACTACAGTGTTCCTTTAAGTGCATTTAAAAAAAAAAAATTCTGAACTATATATTGTAGTTGTCACTACTTTCTCATGTATTCAAAACCAACATATTCTTACTCCACAGCAGTGAATCAGAAATCATTGAGTAAAAAAAGCTATATGGCAATATTTTGCCTTAAATTGATAAAGCTGTTCTGTGCACTTTCGCAGTAAACTTTGCCTGAACTTTCAATGAACCATGAATAAGATTTGGCAGAAAATTAATCATAATTTTTATAATCAAAGATAACTATAGACAAGCTGTGTTAGCATTATTTTTTCTTCTCCCATATTCAGTCCCTAATTATAAAAATGATCTCCGTGACCTATAAAATGAACGTGAATTATTTTCTTGACTCAACATGCTACCAAGATTCTAATCCACTCACTCACCATATCCAGCTTTGATGAATACATCCTCATTCTATCTGGCAACCTTCTATGCTACCTTTCAGCATTCCAGTCCATACAAAATGCTGAATGAAGCCAGAATCACAAAGCTCACTCATCGAACTTCAACTGCCCTCTCTGCAAATGTATATCGACTTCTCATTAACTGAAAAAAAAATCTTCAAACTGCTTACCTTGTAGGAATTAGTTTGGAGTTAGAAGTCTTTATGCAAAGATGACAAAAATAAAATAAATGCTGGATATGTCGTTTTAAGATTAAGGAGGGATTATTAAGACTGCAATATGGTGGTAAATGGTTTTAAGCATTAATTGTATGACATTTTGAGGAATGTAGAGATGTCACTTTTCCTAGAAGTCCTGTCATGAAAACAACTCTTTAACCCCTTAAGGACCAAACTTCTGAAATAAAAGGAAATCATGACATGTCACACATGTCATGTGTCCTTAAAGGGTTAAATTACACTAGTTCCATTAATAGTTATATGTGCAGCAGAGTGCAGCACATAATTATTATTAAATGTATCCTTATTAATAAAATACTTTTTTTCTAATATGTAATACATTATTAGGAATAAACAAATGATACAAGTCAAAGGAACACTATAGTGTCAAACATGTATTCCAGACACTATTCAGGGAGTGCAGAATTATTAGGCAAGTTGTATTTTTGAGGATTAATTTTATTATTGAACAACAACCATGTTCTCAATGAACCCAAAAAACTCATTAATATCAAAGCTGAATATTTTTGGAAGTAGTTTTTAGTTTGTTTTAGTTTTAGCTATGTTAGGGGGATATCTGTGTGTGCAGGTGACTATTACTGTGCATAATTATTAGGCAACTTAACAAAAAACAAATATACCCATTTCAATTATTTATTATTACCAGTGAAACCAATATAACATCTCAACATTCACAAATATACATTTCTGACATTCAAAAACAAAACAAAAACAAATCAGTGACCAATATAGCCACCTTTCTTTGCAAGGACACTCAAAAGCCTGCCATCCTTGGATTCTGTCAGTGTTTTGATCTGTTCACCATCAACATTGAGTGCAGCAGCAACCACAGCCTCCCAGACACTGTTCAGAGAGGTGTACTGTTTTCCCTCCTTGTAAATCTCACATTTGATGATGGACCACAGGTTCTCAATGGGTTTCAGATCAGGTGAACAAGGAGGCCATGTCATTAGATTTTCTTCTTTTATACCCTTTCTTGCCAGCCACGCTGTGGAGTACTTGGACGCGTGTGATGGAGCATTGTCCTGCATGAAAATCATGTTTTCTTGAAGGATGCAGACTTCTTCCTGTACCACTGCTTGAAGAAGGTGTCTTCCAGGAACTGGCAGTAGGACTGGGAGTTGAGCTTGACTCCATCCTCAACCGAAAAGGCCCCACAAGCTCATCTTTGATGATACCAGCCCAAACCAGTACTCCACCTTCACCTTGCTGGCGTCTGAGTCGGACTGGAGCTCTCTGCCCTTTACCAATCCAGCTACGGGCCCATCCATCTGGCCCATCAAGACTCACTCTCATTTCATCAGTCCATAAAACCTTAGAAAAATCAGTCTTGAGATATTTCTTGGCCCAGTCTTGGCGTTTCAGCTTGTGTGTCTTGTTCAGTGGTGGTCGTCTTTCAGCCTTTCTTACCTTGGCCATGTCTCTGAGTATTGCACACCTTGTGCTTTTGGGCACTCCAGTGATGTTGCAGCTCTGAAATATGGCCAAACTGGTGGCAAGTGGCATCGTGGCAGCTGCACGCTTGACTTTTCTCAGTTCATGGGCAGTTATTTTGTGCCTTGGTTTTTCCACACGCTTCTTGCGACCCTGTTGACTATTTTGAATGAAACGCTTGATTGTTCGATGATCACGCTTCAGAAGCTTTGCAATTTTAAGAGTGCTGCATCCCTCTGCAAGATATCTCACTATTTTGACTTTTCTGAGCCTGTCAAGTCCTTCTTTTGACCCATTTTGCCAAAGGAAAGGAAGTTGCCTAATAATTATGCACACCTGATATAGGGTGTTGATGTCATTAGACCACACCCCTTCTCATTACAGAGATGCACATCACCTAATATGCTTAATTGGTAGTAGGCTTTCGAGCCTATACAGCTTGGAGTAAGACAACATGCATAAAGAGGATGATGTGGTCAAAATACTCATTTGCCTAATAATTCTGCACTCCCTGTAGTGGTAAACTATCTGTTTAGTTCCCCAGCCTCCCTCCAATCACATGGGTAAGATGTTTTTACTAAATGTTTTCACATGCAGCACCAGTCTTACCGTGGCCAGCCCCATCTGGCTGCGCCTCCATGACTTAAATCATCTTGGGAAACATTGGGAGACTATTGCGAAAGCACAGCAAAACGCCGAACGGTGCCAATCAGCATCTCTTCATAGTGATGCATTCATTTAAAGTATCTCTATGGGGAGTGTTCAGCATCTTCATGCAAAGCATGGAGACACTGAACATAGGTGCTGCAAAAAGGTGGCTGTAAAAAAAACCAGTGTTTCCATTGAGAGGCATGCAGGGACAGTCTATAGACACCAGAACCAATATATTAAGCTGTAATGGCTCTGGTGACCATAGTGTTCCTTTAACACAGAGGTTAGATCATCACTCTAGTTTAGCCTACCTCTACTGGTCCCTCGACTAACTTATTTAATATCTTGTCTTGCAATATTTGACCAACCTGATCCTACTTTCATAAAATTGTACAGTTTAAAGATATTCCTCGCATATCAACACTATATTACTAAGACTAACCATATAGTCGATTAGCTTAGCGTTTTTTTTTTACTACCTTAGCACTCTACTCACTGACATATGGTATATTAGTGTGTTCTTAATACTCTACTGTACCTCATCTTAACTTGTCGATCTACAATATCTCTTATTTACACTCTGACCTAGATATGTCTGTATAGCCTGTTTACTTAATACTACAAAAATTATGCATAACTATCGCTTGCCATGTACAGATTTACTATTGTATGTTACCGCGCTTGTTGCTGCTGTTGTGGCACTGCAAGTTTAAATGTATCTCACAAAATGCACAACAAAAATAAAGAATTATAATAAAATAATACAATTAAAAAAGAGGTTAGATCATTTTAAGGAAATTAATTGCATAGTAAGCTAATATGCTTCCATTATGTGTTTTAAAAGCTATTGTGGTAGGTTTCTAAATGGCCTGTGGCTCATAACCTGGGGATGTAGGGGTATCTCGGTACACCCCTACATTGGATCACTCGGGCAAGTTGTTTAAACTTTATTATGTTTCATGGTGTTATATATGTTGTTATATTGTTATGGTGTTTATGCTGTTAATGTTGGGATCATTGTCATTGTAATGTTGTATTAGGGGCAATGGGGGATATTTTTTTTAATGTGACACAGGATTTGTTTGACAATGACTTTTCATATTAACATACATTTTTTATTATATCAAAAAGCTGTGGACATAATTTTACCCAACAGATTGGTGTCCATGTATTATTGGGTATGTATGTTTATTTTATTCTTAATGCCCAAGGGGATGACTATTTGCCAGTTAAGTCCCGTAAACAAACATAGAAACATTGACAGATACCATCTGAAGGTTGTTAGCACAGTTGGTGGACTTGGATGGATTGTACTTGCTAACTTGACAGGATAAGTATTTTGTGGTAAATTGTTGGCGAGATATATAGGTCAGAATGAGCATTGAAATCAATTCTAAAGGGGTGACTATATTCATTATGGAACGTTGTGATAAAGGAATGTGTGATAAAGACCTATTTTGGAGATTGACTGGATTTACGGAGAGGAAGAGATAGCAGCATCAGCAACATGGCACTAAGACAGCAAACCACCAATAGAAGACATCCATCAGTCTGTCTCTCTGTCTGTATTTCTGTCTTTTATTTTAGAAACTAATGAAAATTAAAGACAAGAACAGTACACAGCCCCTCCAAGAGTCTAAATTTTTGTGGGACAGTTTCTGATTTCAGGTTTCTGTCCCGTTGTCCCGATATTGTTCCCTGGTGTCCTGCATCTAGGGACACTAGGAAATTATCCTTGGAGCTGCACAGTGTGAGTGCATCATTAGACATATTTACAAAGTGAGTAGGCACTAGCATCCTGCAGAGATTGCTTCAGCCGCATTTTTTGCAAGGCTCTGTAGGCTGGGGACCTGCCAGATAGGCTTCTTTTCCAGAGAGGCCCACCACCCATTATGGGCATCACAAGTGACACGAGTTGCGTCACTACTGAGTCCACCTCAGGGCCTCCCCACCTGTCCCCATCTCATGCCTACTTTTGTTCTTTAGAAAGCAATTGCGTGTTCATCCAAACTGAAAGTTCATTGTGAAGGTCCAAATTATGATTGTGTGTACTAAAAAGTACTCGGAACCAAAGAAGAATTAAAAAAAAAAATACAAAAAAGCTTTTACTGAGATCCATTTTTAATTCACTATTTTATTGATAAAGGGTGAATATATTGCTTAGTTCTGTCCAGTGAGTAAGATATATCAGTACTTGTCACAAAATGATTTGGGACACCAGTACGAGAGTGGGCCCTGCTCAAAGTGAGTAATGGGGAGACTCTATTCGGTGTGCTTAGACACAAGCCAAACATGTGTTGTATGTAACTATGGAGAAGTTAACTATTCAATTAATATTATTTTATTACATTGCTTGCATTTATTGCATCTACAAATATCCCCTAATGTTCACTAGCATAAACCATAATATGTGAATAATGGCTTACACACAATGATTTACATGAGAGAAGAAAGGACAGTTCAAATAGAATTCATTTTGGTGTTTTGTAATATATAGATGTAACAAGCAGACCTATACATTGTATTACACATGGTTATTATAATCGTCTGTTTTTTATTGCAATGTTATATGATCTACCAGGCATACCTTTATTTCTGTCAAGATGAAAATGTATATTATATGCATATTTAGTAATGAACAAAATAGATTGGACTGTATTGATAAAGAAGTGGTAAGTTACTTAGTGCATTATTAGCCTCTCCTGTGATACAGATTACTGATGAGTAGTAGAGCTAAAGTACCAAAAAAACAAGCACATTTTCAATCATTAAGAAATAAAAAGACCATCTGGGCGGAAAAGTCTTAGATGTTTTAATCTCAATGATCAGCCAATTGATCTCTCCTTCTGTAATCTCCTTACCCAGATCTTAATTTTCTGCTGGAGAAATACTGTGCAAATAAATGTTTTCTACAAATTCATCAATAGTGTGCCAAGTTGAAAGTCTAAGAAGCCTTGCACAGATTAGGAATTAGGCAAAGTGGAATTTTAAAACAATATCCCCATTCCGTGGAATGCTACACAGGGTGATGCAGTTACATTTTCTGCAGTCAGACAAAATCTTTCTGTCTGTCTGTCCGTCCGTCTGTAAGTCAGTCAGTTTGTCTATCTGTCCATACGTCATTCCATCTGTCTGTCAGTCAGTCAGTTTGTCTATCTGTCCATCCATCCGCCTGCCCATCTGTTTATCTATCTAGACAAAGAGAGAAAGAAAGAGGCAGAATAAAGACCATAACAATTAGAAGTTTACTCTGTCCTCTCATGGTTTTCCTCTTATCTCTCCCAACGTTTATTCAGCGTCTCCTTTTCTAACGATACCTCCTCCCCTAGTCCTGTTTCGGTTGGAGTCCCCCAAGGCTCTTTCCTTGGTCCCCTTCTATCTTCTCTTTATATTGCCTCTCTTGGCAAACCTATTACTTCTTTTGGACTCCACTACCACCTGTACGCTGATGACACTCAGATATATCTCTCCTCCCCGGACCTCTCACCTGCTGTCCTGCAACATGTCACTGCTTGCCTTTCTTCCATCTCTGACTGGATGTCCTCCAGCTTTCTGAAACTCAATCTCTCTAAAACTGAGCTCATTGTATTTCCTTCTCCTAATACTGATCCTTCTCTTTCGCTCTCCCTTCAAATTAGTGGTATCCACACAAGTCCATCCTTGTCTTGGTGTCATACTTGATTCTGGCCTCACCTTTGAGCCTAACATCCAGTATGTTGCCAAATCCTGTAGATTAAATCTTAAAAACATAGACACATCCGCCTCTTTCTTATGCAAGATGCTACCAAAGAGCTTGTCCATGCTTTAGTAATTTCCCACATGGATTATTTTAACCCTCCAAATGCTGTATTGCCCCACTACAGACTGATTTTCCTCTCTAGTCAGTCCTCTCACACCTCACCCCTCTCTGTCATTCCTAACATTGGCTTCCTGTATTAATAATTAATAAAGCTGTGGACTAATATTTCAAACAGTATAACCTGTGTCCGTGTCTTAACGGGGGTTTGGGTAAGGTTAGCGCATATGCTGGCAAATCCGACTGTACTCCTGTCATGTTGTTGGTATGAGCAAGTTTGCAACAATAGCCTGGATGCAGACTGTGTTCAGATTAAAATGTGTGATTTTTCATCCGAACCGTATACAAAGCAGAGGATTCAGAATATTCACAAAGCACCAACTTTAAACAAAATTGGATCCAATTGCATGTGGCAGGCTGCACGTTCACAAATTATTGTTTACTTGCTTTTTACCAGTGCATGATTATTTCAAGAATTATTTGCATGTTACTGGCAGCACTAGCAGTCAGCAGGCAACTAGTTAAAATGCTAATAAATAAAAAATAAAAAATCTCAGGGGATGAATGAGAACCCCATATTACTAAAAGGGAGGTTTTAAACCTCTCAATGCCCCCACTTGCCTTGAGGCAGGAAAAGCATATCTACTAAATATTTAAAACTAGCAAATGGGCTGCAATTGCTGCTCCGTTGCTAGAAATGCCTGTAAAATAAGTCCTCCAAAAAAGGTCAAATTAAATCCACAATACCACGATGCAACTATTGAAAATAAAAAGATTTGTGAAAAATCTGACAAAAAATTAAACCAGCACAATAAAAATCGATCTGGCTTCACTCCACGTAGAATGAGCTTCAAGGCTTGGAAAGCCTTTATGAAGGCTCATTACAGTACTGTGATTGGTTGGCTTGTAAATCAGCCAATCAGAGAGCTCTGACAGGCAAGTGTAATGTCACTGAGCTCTTTAATACGTTCCATTGCACTACCAATGTTTGTCTATGGAGATTTCACGGCTATGCAGTAGAGTTTATGCACCTGTAAGCACTGCGTGAAGCTACAACCCCTGAAATCAATAATTAGTTTCCACATACTTTTGACCATATAGTGTATAACAGAATACATGAAAGCACTGTATAATTGTGGAAAAAAAAAAAAATTGTGTTAAAAGTAATTTTTTTTTAAAATCTTTGATGTGATTTATGTTTAAATTTAATGTTGGACACTTAGACTTATTGTTCTTTTACAGTTTATTTATTCTTCCTATCTCCCTATACCTTCAATAGTGATCTTTTTTTCAAAATTCTGTTTCTCATTGTCCGTCCCTCCCAATCTCCCTCCCCACTCCCTCCCCTTGCCAGCTCAGATTACATGTATGTGCTCTAAGCCGGCAAAATGATCCAATCAAAAGCTTCTATGTGAGAAGCCTTTAATTGCATCACACAAGGCATTTGTTGATGTCACATGGATATTTTAAAAAGGCAGTACTGGGAACTTCCCAGGTAACAAAAAAAGGATATATTTTACAGATTTGGTGCAAAATGTAGGGGTGGAGGGTCCTAGTTAATAGTGCCTAACAAGGCATTTTGAAAAGAAAAACATCTCCTTGCAAAGAGTTGGATCAACCCTTTAATTACAAGCAAGCATTGGCTGGCTAAGAGTCATGGAAGCTACAATCCAAACAACTGTAAAAAATATAATTGCTTCTCCAAATTAGTACATGCCTATTAATAAGAAAAAAAGCTAAATAAAAAGAAATATCACAAATTACATTAATATACAATGTTTACTAAACATGTTTCAGCCTGTTTAAATGTTGTTTTCAAAGTTTGCGTAATTAGAAAGACAGTGCATAAATAAATATATTCTTTCAGACTGAAAGGTCAAGGATTACCGGTTTCACAGATTGAAAGAAATATGCTCCTATCTCAGCTATTTTCCAATTAAAATAAAAATGTTAAATTAGTGGCATTAAACAACTGATTTAATGGACTATGAAGAATAGATGCTGCATTGAAAAGGGATTACATTCTATTGGAATAAAGTGCCTTTAAATTAACATATTAAAGCTGAGTTAATACATAATTTAGAACTATGTAGTATGGAAACTGAAAGTACAAGAATGAAAAAACCGAGTGCTTGACAGAGCGCAGAATTCCAATTTTTGAGATGGAGGGATGGAAAGATTTCAATGTGTTTTACCTAGAGTATTTCACAAATGTTTTTAGCAATTTAATTTAGTGTAATTTCTTTTCTGAAACGGGAAAAGGGCCGAAAAAAAAAATCTATTCAAGCTGAAATATAAATTCAAAATAAGCGTGTATATAAACCCATTCTTCGCTGATTGTTCTTCTTAATGTTTTCCAGACCTGCTTTTTGGACAGCTGAAAGGGGGCTGGGAAACTGTTTACAATATTTTCACATGATCGTTGTGGCAGAGATCTTGCTCTGTGTGAAAGGCCTTCTGTTTTCTGGTGGCATTGAAAGTTTACCGTCTCCCTAGACAAAAGGAAGAGGTTTTTTTTTTTTTTTGCCAACAGATGAGTAATAGGCATGGTCACTGCACAATAACTTCAATCTAGCCCTAAATCTACTTGGTGTTCCAATAGCTTCCTTCTTTCTCCAAAGCAACCATTGTCTCCGATCTAAGGGCTCATCAGATGAGTGGTAAACGAGCCAAGAGGGAAAAGCTCGGTGACAATAGTTGCTCAGTGCGTTATACATAGTATCTTACCTCTTACTTCTCCAATAATAGTTGGAAAAGCATCAACAATTGGTTATGCTTTACGTATATATACTGTAGACCATCTGTGTTGTATTTAGTTCCAGTAGAATCTAGCAAATCATGATATTTTAATATATTCCTCTGCATTCAATTAGCCTGATGAGTAATAATATATAGGAGCAATTGATGGAAATCGAAAGACGGTCTATTGTTACATTTTGTATTTCTTTCCCCAAACAGAACAGAAAGTTGAGATTTAGTTTTTTAATTTTTATATTTAAATTCAATCGATATTTCCCTTTTAGTTTTAACATCTGCATCTATTTCACTATTAAAGGAATGTTGTGCTATGGAGAAATTACAGCAATGCTGGGAGAGAAATTTGTGCTACAGGTAAGGTGACTGAGCAGTCCCTTTAAATAGAAATGCTTATTAAATATTCATATTCCAGGCAGTGAGAAATGCAATGTATTATTGCATCCCTGCCATATGCATTTTTCTTTAGAAAGTTTCTTTTCAAAGTTGAGATGTGATCATGTTACCTACAGACTAGAGTCACACTTGAGACAGCAACATTCTAATCATGGCTTAATTAATCAAAACGTGGTCACATGTGCAACTAAGTTCACATAATTTAGTTTCCGTGTAACACTGTTTCCTTCTGGAGACAATTCTTCTGTCATCATAGCAGAACACATCCATTATGTCAGTGTGATGTCATTTAAAGCTCTCCAGCTGTTGTCAGACTGCAAATCATATACATACCATATCAAAATAGAGCACATAGACTCATTGATTTCTTTTTTTCTTATAGTTTATAGAAATATCCAAAGATATAATAAGGTATATTTACAGAATTGCACATTTCATTTACTCATTTATCTTTTGTATTGAAATATTAAATTGTATTAAAATTGTTTGGTGTCTCATTTCTTGAAATATTCCAGAAAAAAACAAAATACCATTATTATTTTTAACATACAGTAAGTATAACAAAAATGCAAATACAAATTATATTTTTATGGGTATTAAAAAAATGTATGCGTCTGGATGATTTCTGTACAGTGTGCATAAGTGCGTCCAGAGCATTATGGAGATTTGAACACAGACTCGTAGTAAATGTGTTTTTTTTACTTACTGTAGGAACAAGGAAATGTCACATTCAGAAAAGTAAAAGTTCTGCTAAAAGGAACACATAACAACTTAATCTAAGTGAAGATGCCACGGTGCGACGGGGCACACAGGAGCTCTTTTACCTTAAGTTTTTAAATTATTCTCAAACTGTTTAACCTCAAAGGCTGCCTCCAGTGCTATATATCCAGGACCCCTAGCAGCAGGGGCTCTGCTGATTGGCTAGAGTGATCAGATGATACTCTTTGTCAATCAGTAAGTCCCCATTCATAAAAAAGGTACGCACATTTTTTACGAATGTTGAGCTACTGATGGTGATTGGAGTGTTCCTTAGAGCAACTTTTGGTTGGTTTAAGCCAACCAATATAAGAATGCAGAGCTACCGTGTTTCCCCGAAAATAAACCCTACCCCGAAAATAAGCCCTAGTCGGATTTTCGGGGTGGGCTGCAATATAAGCCCTACCCCGAAAATAAGACCTAGGCATTGAACCTTTGCGGCGAGACTTCCTTCTTCTACTGTAGGAGGAGCGTTGCGGGCCGCGGCATCGCGCAACGTGATGACGACATTTCGCAGCGCCGTCAGTCTGCCTTCACGGATCTTCAGCGGAAGGATCCATTTCCGGGCGGTGAGGCACCCAGTGGTCGGACTCGGCAAGGAATCTTTGAAATGTGAGTACCGGTAGATATTTTATGTCTGGGACTGAATTAATTAAAGGGGGCGGGGGGTGAATTAATTAAAGGGGGGTGAATTAATTAAAGGGTGGGCTGGATTAATTAGAGGGGGTGAATTAATTAAAGGGGTGGTGAATTAATTAAAGGGTGGGCTGGATTAATTAGAGGGGGGTGAATTAATTAAAGGGGTGGTGAATTAATTAAAGGGTGGGCTGGATTAATTAGAGAGGGGGGTGAATTAATTAAAGGGGGGTGAATTAATTAAAGGGGGTGAATTAATTAAAGGGTGGGCTGGATTAATTAGAGGGGGGTGGATTAATTAAAGGGGGGTGGATTAATTAAAGGGGGTGGATTAATTAGAGGGGGTGGATTTATTAAAGGGGGGGGTGGATTAATTAGACAGTATGGTATTTTGATCCCCAGACAAGATGAGTGCAAAGAGAAAGAGCTGTACATACTGGTAACGTAAATAAATAAGCCCTACCCTGAAAATAAGCCCTAGTGTGTTTTTTGTGACTACAATTAATATAAGACCCGGTCTTATTTTCGGAGAAACACGGTACGCTAAGCAGCTTTTGAAAGCTATAACTTTGTAGCAGTGTAAAAAGAATGCAAGAAGAAAATTAAGATACCACATTATATGTTAGTAAATAGTGGATAACTGCTTTAGGCATGCACAAAATATTATTTACAAGGTACAACACAATCTAGAATACAAGAACAAAATGTGCGTCATGGTAGAAGAACTGAAAATAAAGTTTATCATTGTAGCTTAAAAAACCCAAAATGACTGTTCATTACATTAGAATCAAAATGCAAATTGCAAATCCAAGGATATAACACAGTCTGTTAAGTTCCATTCAATTAGACTTAGCGCCAGGTTTAGATGAAACCTGGTTTTATGGGGACTGTACTGTACTATTAACCTATTAAAGACCAATAATGTTGGTCTAAGACCCCACTGATGTAGTAGAATAAAGGAAAGAGGTTCAGGCACTCTTTGGTTCAAAATAGGCACTTTATTAGAACCGCAGCAACGTTTTGACTATTTTGGTCTTTTTATAACAGAGGGGAGTCAATAAGCTAGTTAAAAAAAACAACAAAAAACAACAACAACAAAAAAAACAACAACAGAGCAGGGCATGCAAGTATATAGCTGCATATATGTATGTATATACATCGATCCCATAAAGGTGAAGCGAGAATATTGAAAAAGAACTATAAAAGACATTAAGATGGTGTTTATAAAAGGTTTTGGTAGTGTGTGAGAAAGCCAGTCTACATTAAGTCCTTCATTTCTGGTGTTGAAATGTGTGATCATGTTCATCTCAAAGGTCTTTCGTTCATGAGAGTTTTTGAAATTCCTTTTAAAAACTTTAATCCTGAGGATTTGGATGGAGTGACCAGTCTGGGTGAAATGATGACCAACAGTAGTACAATATCCATTTCCTTGTGGTTCTTGATTGTCTGTGTAGATTCATTCTGAGATGCAGCTTAAGGCCAGTTTCTCCAATGTAGCAACCTTTGTCACACATTGTACACTGTATCATGTACACCACATTTGCAGATGTGTACGAATATGATCCCTTAATGTTGGATGATTTGTTACTGTGTCTGGCTGTGTTATCGCCACATATATGTTGACACAGTTTGCAGAGTGATTTGTTGCACCGTACAGTGCCATTCTGTGTGAGCTCCTGTTTTGTGGTCTATTTGCTGTGGACCAATCTCTGTCTCAGGTTGGACGGTTGTTTAAATACTAGTATGGAGGATCAGGAATATTTTTTTGAGTGTGGGGTACTCTGAAATTAATGGTTGTAGCTCTTTAGTAATTTTACGTACTCCTTCTAGAGTTGGATTGTATGTACTAGAGGGATTCTTGTTTTGTTTTCCTTTTCTTTGTATTGTAGGAGCCTTTCGAGGTGGTGTTTTTAGGGCAGATTTAATTTTTTTAGATATTGTCCTTTCCTTGTAGCCCTTTTGCCTAAATGACTGACAGTGTACTCAGGTCCTGATCTCTGTCTTTTGCATCAGAGCAAATGTGGTGATATCTGATTGCCTGTCTGTTGATGGTACTTTGTTTGGTGTGATTGGGAGTCTTTGAAATTCCCTTTAAGAACTTTAATCCTGAGGTTTTGGATGGAGTGACTAGTATGGGTGAAGTGATGACCAACAGTAGTACAATATCCATTTTCCTTGTGGTTCTTGATTGAGTGTCTGTGTAGATTCATTCTGAGATACAGCTTAAGGCCAGTTTCTTCAATGTAGCAACCTTTGTCACACACTGTACACTGTGTCATGTACTCCACATTCGCAGATGTGCACAAATATGATCCCGTAACCCCTTAACGACGAGTGACGGACAAGGTCCGTCACTCAGGGGATTGCTATAACGACGAGTGACGGACTTTGTCCGTCACCCGTTAAAATTAACCCCGGATCGCCGCGATCGCCGGGTTAATGGTGCTCCGGTCTGCTTCTGTATTAGAGGCAGACCGGGAGCACCCGTTCAGGCTGCCCCAGCACATGTGCTCGCTCTGACACTATGTCAGAGCGAGCACATGTGCTGCATATACTCACCTTCCGCCTCCCTGCACTTCACACAGAACCAGGTGAGTGCTGATACTGCCCCCTGTTAAAAAAATAAAATAGAGTTTATTTAAAATCCCACCACCCTTTACTCATTTTAATTAAAAATTAACCCCTTCCTGCCAATTGATCACTGATTACAGTGATCAAAATATAGATCACAGTATTATACTGTGATTTAATTTTTTTTAACCCCTGAGGATTAACTTTTATTTATTTTTTAACCCTCAGGGGTTCAATTTATCTAATTAATTCATTTAAATATTTTATAATTATATATTTTGCTAGCTGGGTGGGTGGGAGTTATGGGGAAATGGGGAATTTACTGTTAGTGCTGCTTACTGCTTGTTAAGGGTTAACGGTAAAAAAAAAGCTTAGAAAAATGTTAAATCTGTAAAAAAAGTTTTAAGAAAGTTTAAGAAAGTTTAAAAAAATTAATAAGCAAAACAAAAGTTTAAAAACTAGTTTTTAAAAGTAAAAAAAGTTTTAAAAAGTAAAAAAAATACATTTAAAAACGCTCATTACCACTACACCTGGAACAAACTAGAGAAAAAATGATCCCACGCTAAGGTTCAAAATATGCCTTTTGTATTACCCCAGGGTGTATTCTTTAATAAATAGTATGTGTTTGTGGGGAAGTTTCAATAACCAACTGTCTAAACTACTCCAAATTGGAACATGGACACAGCGTAAAACTTCAAAGTTAGAAAAAAACTGAATGGCTGCGTCTCAAATGTGCCCTTTCAACATCCACATATACCTGGCAAAGGTACATACGGGGGTATTGCTGTATTCAGACGACATAGCTGAGCAACATATGAAGTATTATACAGTCGTAGCACACATAAGGTTTGCAAAATATACTGTGCAAACTCACTTTGTGTGTCAAAAAGGCAGAAAAAACACTTATTACTACTACACTTGGTACAAGCTAGCGGAAAAATGATCCCACGCTAAGGTTCAAAATATACCTTTTGAAATACCCTGGGGTATCTACTTTAAGAAATTGTAGGCCTTTGTGGGGTAGTTTGAATTTAAACCCTGCTAAGATGCTTGGAAATTGCACATAGGCACAGCGTCAAAATTCAAAGTTCGGTAAAAACTGATATGGCTTGGTCTCCTATATGGCACTGTAGCTTCACGAAATAGTGCCATAGACATTCATTGGGGGTGTCTTTTTACTCAGAAGACTTAGCTGAGCATAATTTGGGGGGTTTGAACTTAGTGGCACATGTGAAATATACAAAATGCCCAGCAAAAATGCAATCCATATGTAAAAAAAGCACAAAATTATTTTTTATCACATACTTTAGCATATATTGGTGAAAAAATGGGGGCATGTTAAGGCACAATATGCACCTTATGAGATACCCTGGTGTGTCTACTTTTACAAATGGTAGGCCTTTGTGGGGTTTTTTTGAACAGTTAAACTGTTATAATACCCCAAATGGAAGAATAGGCTCATTAAATCCATCTCTCAAAAATCTACTGTGAATGCTGAAAAGGACAGGTCTCCTATATGGCACTGTAGCTTCATGAAATAGTGCCAAAGACATACAATGGGGGTGTCATTTTACTCAGAAGACTTAGCTGAGCATAATTTGTGGGGTTTGAACTTAGTGGCACATGTGAAATATACAAAATGCCCAGCAAAAATGCAATCCATGTGTAAAAAACAAAATTATTTTTTACCACATACTTTGGCATATATTGGTGAAGAAATGGGGGCATGTTAAGGCACAATATGCACCTTATGAGATACCCTGGAGTGTCTACTTTTACAAATGGTAGGCCTTTGTGGGCTTTTTTGAACAGTCAAACTGTTATAATACCCCAAATGGAAGCATAGGCTCATTAAATCCGTCTCTCAAAATTCTACTGTGAATACTGAAAAGGACCGGTATCCTATATGGCACTGTAACTTCACAAAATAGTGCCAAAGATATACAATGGGGGTGTCATTTTACTCAGCAGATGCAACTGAACACAAAATAAAACTTTGTACAGGAATAGCACACACCAACTTTACAAAATAAACATGAGAATTTCTTTGTCATAAGTTTGTGGGCCAAAAACAAAAAAAACCCACAATTTTACTCCAATATTTAGCAGAGTTTGGAGGAGAAATGGCTACATAGAAAGTGTCAAAAGAACCCTAGGTAAATAGCCTGTGATGTCTACTTTATATAAATAT
The DNA here is from genome assembly GCA_933207985.1 of Pelobates cultripes. Classification (NCBI taxonomy): domain Eukaryota; kingdom Metazoa; phylum Chordata; class Amphibia; order Anura; family Pelobatidae; genus Pelobates; species Pelobates cultripes. The sequence continues at coordinate 337,674,246 of OW240913.1, forward strand.
ATACTTTTGTGTGGCAATTTTGTTTTCTTTTATGGCTATTAAGCTTACAAGACAAACATACCAAATTCTAAAATCGCTCCTTGTTAAAAGTTTATTTTACTCCTTGTGCTTTGTGACCTGTAACTACCAAAAAAAAATTAAAATCCCAGACACATTATATATTCTGTAAATCAGAACAACTAAATGAATTTATTTTTAATTACTTTCCTTAACCTGCACTAATTATGCACACATTATTATTGCAAGAACTGTAAAAAAAACACAAAAAAAATCATTTTGTTTGCATTTTTCTGTATTTGTTTATAATAAATAAGCACTTATATATATATGTGTGTTACATCAAATTAAAGCCCTTTCTGTCCTTTAAAAAACGGTATATAATATGTGTCAGTGCAATAAATTAGTAAAATGCAAATTGCAGTTGAACGCAAACAGCAAAAAATGAACAAAATGCTGTTGTCATTAAGTGAAAGACAAGCTTCTGAAGCTCTGTCCTTAAGGGGTTAATGTGTATTTTTTTTATTGTGTCTGGCTATGTTATTGCCACATATATGAATACCCAGGACTTGATTACAGAAGGGAATAGACAGTTGTCCGATGTAAACTACTACAAAAAACTGGACAAGGGCCCCACCAAGGAATATACAGCTAAAGTCGCAAAACTTATCAAATCATTTCCGAAACATACAGCAAGAGTTAGAAAATCTGATACCTTCCAATCCTCAGATGGGAACCTTCTACGTGCTGCCCAAAATCCACAAGCCAGGAAACCCATGACGGCCCATTATAACAGGTATGGGAACACTCACTGAACAAATATCTGGCCTAATAGAAAACATTCTTAAGCCTCTAGTGACAGTGACAAATGATAGGGACAGCGATGGGTACAAAAATGTCACCCAAATACGCTAATCTTTTCGTTGCTGACCTAGAAAACTGATTTTTATGTGCACAGCTCCACAAACCATATACATAGTATCGTTACATCGATGATATTTTCATAATATGGACAGAAGTAGAAGAAAGCCTTATAGACGTCCATAAATCATTCAATTAATTCCACCCGTCAATAAACCTTAAAATTAACTTTTCAAATCACCGTGTCCGTTTCTTTGACTGCTCAATAACTGTCACCAATGGCATTCTTCATTCATTTGTGTACAGAAAACCCACAGACAGGTACAGCTACCTCCACAATTCCAGCTTCCATCCCAATCACATCAAACAAGGTATTCTCTACAGCCAGACTATCAGATATCACCAAATTTGCTCTGATACAAAAGACAGAGATCAGGACCTGAGTACACTGTCAGTCATTTAGGCAAAAGGGCTACAAGGAAAGGACAATATCTAAAAAAATAAAATCTGCCCTAAAAACACCACCTCAAAAGTCTCCTACAATCCAAAGAAAAGAAAAACAAAACAAGAATCCCTCTAGTAGTTACATACAACCCAACTCTAGAAGGAGTACGTAAAATTACTAAAGAGCTACAACCATTAATTTCAGAGTACCCCACACTCAAAAAAAATTTCCTGAACCCCCCATACTAGCATTTAAACAACCGCCCAACCTGAGACAGAGATTGATTCGCAGCAAATAGACCACAAAACAGGAGCTCACACAGAATGGAACTGTACGATGCAACAAATCACTCTGCAAACTGTGACAACATATATGTGGCAATAACACAGCCAGACACAATAACAAAGCCAGACACAATAACAAATCCTACACTATTAAGGGATCATATTTGTGCACATCTACAAATGTGGTGTACATGATACAGTGTACAGTGTGTGATAAAGGTTGCTACATTGGAGAAACTGGCCTTAAACTGCATCTCAGAATGAATCTATTGTTATTATTATGATACTTATAGAGCACCGTCAAATTCCGCAGCGCTTTACAATGGGTGGACGAACAGACATGTAGTTGTAACCAGACAAGTTGGACACACAGGAACAGAGGGGTTGAGGGCCCTGCTCAATGAGCTTACATGCTAGAGGGAGTGGGGTAAAATGACACAAAAAGGTAAGGATAGTATTAGACTAATGACAGTTGCAGAAGAAGAATCAATCATGAGCTATTAACAGTTTAATTGATACGCTTTTATGAAGAAGTGGGTTTTTAACGATTTTTTGAAGGAGTGGAGACTGGGTGAGCATCTAACGGAGGATGGAAGCGAGTTCCACAGGAACAGTGCAGCCCTCGAGAAATCTTGAAGGCGAGCATCAGAGGTGGGAGTACGGACAGAAGATAGACTTAAGTCTTCAGCAGATCGTAAGGGCCTAGACGGGACATACTTGTGTATAAGGGAGGATAGATAGGTGGGAGCAGCATTATGTAGAGATTTGAAAGCAAGAACCAAAATTTTAAATTGAGCTCTATATTTTATAGGAAGCCAATGTAGGGACTGACAGAAGGGTGAGTCATGGGAGGTGCGGGCGGAAAGGAAGATGAGCCTCGCCGCCGCATTCATAATGGACAGTAACGGCGCTAGTTGGGAGCACGTAAGACCACTGAGAAGCGGATTACAGTAGTCAAGGCGAGAAAGGACAGTGGAATGGACCAACACCTTAGTCGCATCTGGCGTTAAGTAGGGGCAGATGCGCGCAATGTTTTTGAGATAGCAATGACAGGATTTGGCGATAGATTGAACATGAGGCTTGAAGGAGAGGTCGGAGTCAAAGAGAACACCTAGGCAGCGAGCCTGCGTGGTGGAGCTGGTGGTAGCACCGTTGACTTGGAGGGAGACAGACACAGGAGTAACAACACTTGAGGGAGGAAAGACCAGAATTTCAGTTTTGGTCAAATTTAGTTTAAGGAAGTGGGCAGCCATCCAGTTAGAAACAGCAGAGAGGCAGTCAGAGACACTAGTCAAGAGGGATGGGGAGATATCAGGAGAGGACAGGTAGATTTGCGTGTCATCTGCATAGAAATGATATTGGAAGCCAAAGGAAGCTAATGAGTTTACCAAGGGAGGCAGTATAGATGGAAAACAGTAGGGGACCAAGGACTGAACCTTGGGAGACACCAACAGAGAGGAGTTGGGAAGAAGAAGCAGAGCCAGAGAAAGAAACACAGACACTCAATCAAGAACCACAAGGAAAACGGATATTGTACCCCTGTTGGTCATCACTTCACCCAGACTGGTCACTCCATCCAAATCCTCAGGATTAAAGTTCTTAAAGGGAATTTCAAAGACTCTCATGAACGAAAGACCTTTGAGATGAACATGATCACACATTTCAACACCAGAAATGAAGGACTTCATGTAGACTCTGGCTTTCTCACACAATACCAATACTTTTTTATAAACACATGTCTTAATGTATTATATAGTTTTGTTTTTTTCAAAATTCTCACCACCTTTATTAGATCAATTTATATACATACATATATGCAGCTATATACTTGCATGCCCTGCTCTTCTATTGTCTTGTTTTTTTGTTTTTCTTTTTAACTAGCTTATTGACTCTCCTCTGTTTATTTACTTTTTCTGGCTATTCTCAGCCAACCTGCACCTTTCACTTTCAGGCACATCTTCGCTATTTATGACACCATTCTCCTTCCCCCCCCTCCCCCCCCCTCCATCTCCCTCTCCCCTTCTCTAACATCAGTTGTTTTAAGTGTTAAACTCTATCAGATTGATCTGTATTGCTTCAGACCTGAGGAAGAGAGGAAAACTCTTGAAAGCTTGCCTTTAAAATATTATGTTAGTCCAATAAAAAAAAGTATCATTGCATACTGCAATACTCTTGTATTTTGGCAGTTATATATATATATATATATATAATTGTTTTATTTGCTTTTTTAAAATTTTCAGTTACTCATTCAAATACTTCCTTTTTTCAGTTCAATTTTTTCAGTTACTCATTCAAATGCTTCCTATTTTCCAAGATACGGTTTAAGTTTCTGGTTTCTGCAGAGTTAGGGTGACTGAGCATTATGGAAAACAAGTTCGCAACCATCTCTTCTGGCAAAGTTAGAAACCACTGATTTAGACAATATCAACAACACTTGTTATTATCAATCAATTTGTGCTTTGCTTCCACAAGGAAACATATGGAGATTGTTGATATATACCTTTAACCTTTTCAACTCTTTTTGGCCTCCGGGAATAGAATCGGATTTCACAGTCAATGCATTATTTGAATCGAACACTCAGAAATTCTCTATAATAGAAATGGACAGAACTTTGGATATGTACACATCTCAGTGTGGCTCTGACCTCCATGTTCAGCATATTATTCTAAAGATTTATAGTTTTCAGCTGAATTAGAATACTGGTCCTTATTTATGTTCTGAGAAGTTCATTTAAAGATGTATAAAGGAATTGTAAAAAGAGAGAATGATTTCTTTATACCTTTTTGTTTTCTGTATAAATAGGTGCCCTTAGGGTAAAATAGTATAATTAACATAAAATATACATTTTAGGAACTCTAAAATACACATGTAAAACAATGGACTCCAATCCAGAGTTTAGATTAAATCTGGTTTTGTTTAACTAAATATATACATATGATGCATTGTATATATTTTAGATACATTCGGTAAATGACTAATGAGGATCTGTGATTAAAAAACAAAAACAGTTACTTTATTGCCCCTAATTTTTTTTCTGTTTATAATTTCTAAATCCATATTTATTTATTTCAACATTGATTATAATTCTCAATGAGCGCAAGGCATATGTAAATGCAATGATATAGATAACATGGCCTTGCAAAATCTTTGCGTCGTTTATGATAAAGGCTAAAGGTAAATGCACAGCCAAACTATTATGTCCACACAATTATGTACTTTAAACACAATAACATTAATTTACAGTAGTTCAACAAGGATAGTTTTGCTGGTGAAAAAGCAAAAAATGTGAAGCTAATAATTAAATAAAAACAGAGTAAGGGCACAGCGTCCCCATCATGAGCCCAGCCATGGTCACTTGGATGGGCCTATAATTAAAATAGGGTTTTTTGATAGAAACTATTAAAATAGAAAAATGGATTACGAAGAAAACCCAGAAATAAAAAAAATACATGAAATAATAATAATAATAATAATAATAATAATAATAATAATAATAATCCATGTTTGCTCTGGGTGGGGGGGGGGTTAAGATAATGTATAAGCCAGTGAGGTAGCTCAGTTGGTAAATTCCCTGACTACAAAGCCTGTTCAAAAAGGTAAGGTCACAGATTTGAAACTCAGCTCAACCCTTCATCCTTCCAATAAAATGAGTACCATCAATTGGGTAATAATAACATCTATTACTATTCAGCTGTCAATTTGATTAATTCTGAGAGCATGCGCTGAAAAGTGCTTTGAGTCCCAGTGGGAGAAAAGCGCTATAGAAATACTAGTTATTATTATAAAACTTTCCTTTTACATAGTGACCGCCACAGGCAGTTTTAACTATTTGTATGCTGTCTGCTAGTGTTACCAGCAGGAAAACCGTTAACCCCTAATCCTGAAGCAACTGGAAATTGATAGGAATAACTGCCAGACTCCAATCTTTTACTACAGAATGCAGTGAATGGTGGCACATTGTGCAGGTCATGGTCAATATTCCTGCAGACTTATTTATTTATTTTTTAACTATATAATATGGTACTGGTCAGCCACCACATGATAAACCCTGGCAACACCACAAAAAAAGTCCGGTCCAGTTGATTTTCAGTTTTCCAAAAACATTTCGGCTGAACTGACACATCCTCGAATGCCAGAGATACCAAGCAAAATTTTCCATTTGAAATATTTTACTTTGGAAAAAATTAAATTTTTCGTCCTGCACAAGCCTATTGAGTAATTACATAGACACTATAGTCACCAAAACAACTACAGCTTAATGTAGTTGTTCTGGTGAGTATACACAGTCACTTTTAGAAAAAAGGCAGTGTTTACATTGCCCCGTAGGGACACCTTTAGTGTGCAGGACAGTGAGCAGCAATGCCGATTAGTGTCTCCACGCTCTGCATGCAGAAGCTGAACTCTCTTCATAGAGATGCATTGAATCAATGCATCTCTATGAAGAGGTGCTGATTGGTCAAGCTAGTGTCAAGCCCCGCACCTGTTCTCCCACCTTGCCGCTCTCAGCCAATTCAATGCTTTCACTATTAGTCTAGAGAGATATACATAGTTCCAGACAGACGCAGATGGCAGAGAGAGGCACAGACACAGGCATGCACACACTCAAAAACAGACACAGGCAGGCACACAAAACACAAAAGACATACTTGCATACCATAAATAGGGATACAGTCTCTCTTGCCTGATGCTTGCAGAGGGTGGTTAAAAGGCAGGGGGCCAACAGGTAGCTGTGTTAGGGTCAGCAACCCCAAGTCTCCTGTAGAGAGAGCAGGCAGTGCAGACCTCTTCATCGCACAGCTCACCTGTCCACTCTACCTTGCTGCAGCACGCTCTCCCTGATTGGTCTCCTCATTTCGTTTCCGCTGGGACCTGAAGCAGCACAGAAATAGAGATGCAAGAGAATATGAGAGAGCGTCATATCCCCTGCATCTCTATCACTGCTCTGATTCCTCTCCCGGCTAACTCCTATCTAAGGATAGTGGGCATGGAGAGCAGTGGAGTCAGTCAAAAAAGATCCAGGACTACAGGGCTGAAGTGTTTTATGTGTCTGGAGTCTTTCATATTTGTGACAGTTTATCAAAGTGCTAATTTCAATAGAAAGCGCCACTTTTATAATTGGGGCAGACATACAACCCTGGCTTCAGTCAGACAATCAGAGAGGTTTTCTACTGCTTCTGTTAGCTCCATGAAAGTGGAAAGCACACTGGGCTAGCGCATTCCTTCCTTGCCCATTGTAATACAGCTCATTGGGAAACACAGGAAAGCCCTGATCATTTGAGCTTGCTCGAGGCTCCAACACAGAGACTTCTCAATGAGGGTGGGTCTTGCAAAGGCTGTAGACAGCAGGTCTGCAGCTTTTGTAAGCTGTTTTTTTCATATACCCCCCCAAAGAAAACATGTAAAAAAAATACATAAATGTTAGGCATGTGCATGGGAAAAATTTTCGGTTCGGCATTCCGAAATTCGGGTCTTCGGAAATTCGGCACTTCAACACTTCGGAACTTTGGCAACTTCAGCACTTCGACACTTCGGAACTTCGACACTTCGGAAATTCTGTAATTTCAGACCTTCGGGAACTCGGCAATTCGGCACTTCGGCAATTCGACACTTCGGCACTTCGGGACTTCGGAATTTTGGAACGTCTCTTGCAGCCGCTTGGTAGATGACGCCCTAATTCCCACGGTATTAGGGAGTTATCTACCAAATTTACTAATACTAAATAAAAATTACTTAGTATTAGTAAATTGTGCCCCTACTCGCTATACCGCGAGTAGGGGCATGTCTATTAAACAGTGAGCAGCCAGTGGGTCCCCTGAGTGGCGGGTGGGGGCCCTAAAGTAAAATAATGGGGGGGACCTATTGTCCTCCCCCCAGCCCCCACCCCTGAGCGGCAGGTGGGGGCCCTAAAGTAAAATAATGGGGGAGACCTATTATCCTCCCTCCAGCCCCACCCCTGAGCGGCGGGTGAGGGCCCTAAAGTAAAATAATGGGGGAGACCTATTATCCTCCCCCCAGCCCCCACCCCTGAGCGGCGGGTGAGGGCCCTAAAGTAAAATAATGGGGGGGAACCTATTGTCCTCCCCCGGCCCTCACCCCTGAGCAGTGGGTGGGGGCCCTAAATTAGAATGTGGGGACCTAATGTCCTCCCCCTTGCCCCCACCCCTGAGTGGTGGGTGGGGTCCCTAAATACTAATTGGTGGGGGACCTAATATCCCATAGGCTGCTCACTGTTTAATAGACATGCCCCTACTCGCGGTATAGCGAGTAGGGGCATAATTTACTAATACTAAGTAATCTTTACGTAGTATTAGTAAATTTGACTGAAAGACCAATTTAGGTCTTTCAGCCTTTTAGTAGATAGCTCCCTAATACCGTGGGAATTAGGGAGTTATCTACTTATTCATTCCTGCCATTACATTGATTGACTAAGTAACTTACATTTTATATGAATGTATGTTACTTGATTGTTGTAAGTGTTGCAAATGTGTACAGCTGAATCCTGGCTATGTTTGTATACTTTTTATTTAAAATTGTATACAGTGTAACATTCTTCTTCTTCCAATGGGTAAGTATATTGGTACTTAGCCAATACTGTGCTTTGGAACTTCGGCAATTAGAGCTTCGGCACTTCAGCACTTCAGAACTTCGGCACTTCGACACTTCGTAAATTCGGTAATTTCTGAACTTCGGGATCTCGGCAGTTCGGCACTTCGGCAATTCGGCACTTTGGCTATTCGGACATTCGGAAGTACCCGAATGTCCGAATTTCCTGAAATTCATCCAAATTCATATTCGGCCCGAAACGAATTGCACATGTCTAATAAATGTGTTATTTTGGGGTGGATCTTACATAGTTGCATAGTTACATGAAAAGAGATTTACGTCCATCAAGTTCAGCCTTCCTTACATATGCTTTTGCTGTTGATCCAAAAGAAGGCAAAAAACCCAGTCTAAAGCGTTTCCAATTTTGCAACAAACTAGGAAAACATTCCTTCTTGACCCCAAAACAGCAGTCAGATGTCTCCTTGGATCAAGCAGCTATTACCCCACTAATTAGAAATTATTTTCCTGTATGTTATGTTTTTGCAAGTATTTAGCCAATTGCTGTTTAAATATGAACTCTGATAAAACCACCTCTTCAGGCAGAGAATTCCATATCCTTATTGCTCTTACTGTAAAAAAACTTTTCTTTGCCTTAGATGAAATCTCCTTTCTTCCAGCCTAAATGCATGACCTTGTGTCCTATGTATAGCCCTGTTTATGAATAAATTTCCAGATAATGGTTTTTACCGGCCCCGAATATATTTGTATTAAGTTATCATATCCCCTCTGAGGTGCCATTTTTCCAAACTAAAGAGATTTTAATTTTTTTAACCTTTCTTCGTAACTACAATGCTCCATTCCTTTTTTCAATTTTGTAGCTCGTCTGTGCACTTTTTCTAGTGCCATGATATCCTTCTTTAGAACAAGTGCCCAAAATTGCACAGCATATTCAAGGTGTGGTCTCACCAGTGATTTATAAAGAGGCAAAATTATATTTTCATCCCGAGATTTTATGCCCCTATTTATACATGACAAAACCTTACTGGCCTTAACAACTGCAGATTAACATTGCATATTGCTGCCTAATTTGTTGTCTATAACAATCCCCAAACCCTTCTCGTGTGTGGTTATCCCTAATTCACTACCATTTAGGGCGTAAGTTGCTTGTGCATTCTTGACCCCGAAGTGCATAACTTTGCAGTTCTCTATGTTATCTGCCATTTTAGTGCCCAGTCCCCCAATCTATCCAAATCTCTCTGCAGCAAAGCAATATCCTGCTCACACTTTATTACTTTACAAAGTGTTGTGTCATCTGCAAACACTGAAACATGACTTTCAATGCCTATTTCAAGATCATTTACAAATATGTTAAATAGAAGTGGTCCCAAAACAGAACCCTGAGGGACACCATTTACCACTTTTGTCCAGCCTGAAAAGTTTCCATTAATGACAACTCGTTGTACTCTATCCTTAAGCCAATGTTCTACCCAAGAACAAGAATAATCATCTAGACCAATTTCTTTTAGTTTGAAGACTAACATATTGTGACGAACCGTGTCAAATGCCTTGTAGATCACATCCACTGTAACACCCTGATCTATACTTCTACTAAATTGTTTTTTTTTTAAAAACCACACTTTTCGATGGAATGTTTCTTTAATATTTCTATGAATGTAACACTTTGGCAGATTGGCAGAGGGGTGTTCAAAGGAGTTATTCACTATTTTTGTGTTTACAAAGTTTTACAAAGTTCTTTTAAAACAATCAAGACTGAAAATAAAACCAATTTTTCAAAATATCACTATTCGGCCTGCATTTCCAACTTGAATGTTAACTCATGGCTTAGAGAAGAAAAACAAAAAAAATGAAATGGCTAATTGTTCTGTGCATAACTGCAAGGGTTAAATGTCAAACAGTGCTCTTTTCTAAATGATAAAAATGCTATTTTAGTTTTTAGGGATTTTTTTTTTTTTCATGTGTTAACCTTTGTCATCGACTAATAGACCCTCTTAGTATTAAGGTTATTCTTTTCTGCCTGCAGAAGAGAAAGATAGAATCCCTTTTGTCCTAAAAAAGAACAGTGCAAAGGGGAGTAGACACTGTCTAGTTTTAAATCCAGCTAATTAAAATCTGCATGTGCAGTATAGCCCAGAAAACGTTTTCACCCACTACTTTCCCACAGGCAAAATATAAAGGCATTCAGTACGGCAAAGTCACTAAGACTTCCATCGGAGAACAGAGCCTACAATTCATCTCAGTTCTTCTTATCAACAGCTTAGGGTTTTCTCTCTGCGGAATAATTTATAAGAGCAAGATTGATCAGTGCAATGTCACCTCTGGAATGTTAAAGTACTCAATAATTTGGCATGACTTATTTGTAAATGCGAGGGGTAGATTTTTCTCATCCTTTGCTAAAAAGGAGAAATTACATGGTAAATGTGTTCCAGTAATAAAGCTAACTCCGTAATTTGTTTCGCTAATGAACTGAATACGTCTAGGTTTTATTTTAGCAACTGTTTAGCTGGTATTAATATAAAAATGTGTAAATAGCATCCAAACCGTTAGATTATATCTCTGCAATTAAGAACGCCTTGGTTCTACATTTATAGAGTAGTAAACTAGACAATAAGAATAGACAATGTAAGGTCTGCATAGTGCATTGGGGGACTGTATATCTCCCAAAAAAGGACAAAAATTATATGCATTATTTTATTCTCTGAAAAATACAAAAGTACCAGTTTTAAGACATAGTGGATTTTGTGTATATTTTTATAGTATAAAATTTTATTTACAAAAAATACTTTGTGAATAACATGACTCAGCCTGACCATTTCCACAGACAGTGCACACTCCTACTTCTAACTGAGACACCCTACATTAAAATGTGTATCTCACCTTGCTATTAGCATCCCAATACTCTGTTTGGTTACACTCAATTATCTTTTATGGTAAAACGAGGGATCTGAACTACAATCTGAACATAAGGCACAACACAGATAAATTCCATGACTGTTATTACAGAGACTTCCAGTATTATGTCCTGGACCTGCTCCCTTTTTATCCTCTTTTTTGGGAGTATCTCTCTAAGATGAGTTGCGCATGATCCTTCATCTAGAATATGGTTCCATTCCATGAAGAACACTCAAAGGAACCACCATGTTACCAGCAAGAATTGGTTAAAATCCTTCTTTTTGACTCTGCATATACCTATTTGTTTTTGAGTGCTTTTGGAAAAGTACTATCTAGTATTTTTGTTGTAATTTTAAATAAATGTGGCTCAATAGTCCACAAACACCTCACCAAAATCCACACAGAATTTTTTTATGGCTCTCCTCTTCCATTTCATTGTTGGATTTATACAATATATTGTTGTTGTGATAAAAAAAGGTGACATTTTTAATGATTAAAGGGGCACTATAGTCACCTGAACAACTTTAGCTTAATGAAGCAGTTTTGGTGTATAGAACATGCCCCTGCAGCCTCACTGCTCAATCCTCTGCCATTTAGGAGTTAAATCCCTTTGTTTATGAACCCTAGTCACACCTCCCTGCATGTGACTTGCACAGCCTTCCATAAACACTTCCTGTAAAGAGAGCCCTATTTAGGCTTTCTTTATTGCAAGTTCTGTTTAATTAAGATTTTCTTATCCCCTGCTATGTTAATAGCTTGCTAGACCCTGCAAGAGCCTCCTGTATGTGATTAAAGTTCAATTTAGAGATTGAGATACAATTATTTAAGGTAAATTACATCTGTTTGAAAGTGAAACCAGTTTTTTTTCATGCAGGCTCTGTCAATCATAGCCAGGGGAGGTGTGGCTAGGGCTGCATAAACAGAAACAAAGTGATTTAACTCCTAAATGACAGTGAATTGAGCAGTGAAATTGTAGGGGAATGATATATACACTAAAACTGCTTTATTTACCTAAAGTAATTTAGGTGGCTATAGTGTTCCTTTAAGGCCTGTTTTCCAGGCATCATTTTACAAATAAGATGGTGAAATGTCACAGAACATATGACATAAACATATGATATACAATACCACAAGTTTTAAGAAGGCTGTTGCAGAAGTGGAAAAACTGCAGAGGCAAGTTATACAACTAGTAAGGAGGATGGAAAACATTAGTTATGAAGAAAGACTAGAACAACTCCATTTGTTTCCTTTAAAAAAATAGCATCAGAGAGGACATGTTAGCACTATACAAATATATACAGGGTCAATAGAAATTGTAATGTGCTAACATGTTCATTAGCAGAAATATACAAAGAGGTCACCCATTGAGACTGGAAGAAATACATTTTTGCTTAGCAGGGGAAAGGGTTCTTTACAGTAAGGACAATAAAGATAAGGAATTATCTGCCTAAACAGCTTTTGCTATCAGATTCTATAGATATTTTTAAAATAAATTCTAGGATGCTTTTTTTGCATAAACAGAATATTCAAGAATATAACTGATATGTATGTAAATAGGTGATCCAATGAGAAATCTGATTGTCATGATGGAGTCAATAAGGATTTTCTCACTTTTTGAGGCATAATTGTAAATGGCTACAATTAGGTTTTTTGTGTCTTCTTTTGGTTCAACAACATAAAAGAATGGGCTTCATGGCTGAACTTGATAGACTTTGGTATTTTTTCAATCTAGACAACTAAGTAACAATGCAACAATATATCAGTTTAATTAAAATTCAGTTTGAGAGAAAGATTAATTCAGTGACAAACGTTTTGCTTACAATCTAATACATAGGGTATGGCATGTATTCAATGAGACAAATATGTATTTTTCTTTCACTTATTGATATATAGTTTCTTTTGAATATGGTTATCTCGTATCGCCTCCGATGTTTAAATCCTAAATATAAAACATAACAGTTTTGGTTTGTTATCTATTAATTCCCATAAAATGCTATGGCTTTTGGTTTTTAGTATCCGTTTTGTGAATGTAGGACAAATCGTTACAGAATGTTATTTTATTATAGGGAATGTCTCATGTGCTATATGTATTGCCCTCATGAACAATCCCGATTTTCAATATTCTTTCATTGTGTCTGGATGTAAGCAAAAAGTGTTTCTTTGTATCCCTTAAATTGAACTTTGTGCCATTTACTCCTACACAGCGATGTACATTTAGTCAATTTTGTAAATGTGCACAACCACCCACACTCTTTTCTTTGTCATTTAATTTGCTGTTTTTCTATGCTTCTTATATGAACAAGGTCTGTTGCCATTGTAAAGAATGAAAACCTGCTATTTTTGATCCTATCCCTGACTCTGACCCCTGTCTAAACATTTAGCTCATGATCCCAACCATGACACTTGCTGCCCACCTTGACCTTTTTGCCTGTGGCCTCTAGAATGAGTCCTTCTGCCAACCTTGACCTTTTCCTCTCCCATAACAATGTCTATTCTAATTGCTATAGGTTTCTCTGTCACATTGAGGATTCTCTTATTGGAGGTAGTTAAGGACATTAAGCCTAAATGACTGGTTTCCAGTTGTGGAGAAACACATTTAATCACATATTTTGATTTTCAGTAAATGTTTGTCTCTTGTTTTTTTAACGTTTGCATATGAATCCAAAATTACTGATTTTAACGTACATATGAATCTGAAATAATGGGTTTTATTCACTACACACAAATTGCAGTGACCTGAAACCCAAAGTGCTAAATGTTGGCAAACGTAGCTGGTTTGAAAACATCCTCCCGTTCACTTATAGCAGTAACTGATTTTGCAGTTTGTCTTGCCATTCACTATATTTTGATGTTTAGAGAATAATAACTGTTGGAAAGAGATCAGAGAAAGGCTACTAAACTGGTTCATGAATTGCAGGTTAAACTTACCAGGAAACGTTAAAGGATCTTAACATGTATAGCTTGGAGGAAAGACGAGACAGGGGGATATGATAGAAACATTTAAATACATAAAGGGAATCAACACCGTAAAGGAGGAGACTATATTTAAAAGAAGAAAAACTACCACAACAAGAGGACATAGTCTTAAATTAGAGGGACAAAGGTTTAAAATAATATCAGGAAGTATTACTTTACTGAGAGGGTAGTGGATGCATGGAATAGCCTTCCAGCTGAACTGGTAGAGGTTAACACAGTAAAGGAGTTTAAGCATGTGTGGGATAGGCATAAGGCTATCCTAGATATAAGATAAGGCTAGGGACTAATGAAAGTATTTAGAAAATTGGGCAGACTAGATGGGCCATATGGTTCTTATCTGCCGTCACATTCTATCTTTCTATGTTTTTTTTATGCAATATACTCTAAAGTAACATTTTGTATTATTAATTCAAGTATTTTCTCTGTTACTAATTTCAACCTGAGATTTCTTAGCTAGAATTCAGGCTTCACTTTATTTAGTGTCTTTTTTTTTTTTTTTTAATTCGCCTTATTCCCTTCATCATTTTAGCACTGTACGAGATATAATATCGTATGTTAGTGCAAACACAATTTCTTTAATGCTTAGGTTCATTACAGGGTTAGAGAATTCCAACATGTGGCTTGTTACAGTCAGATTATGGGGCTACATTCCATATTTTAATTAGGATAGTGTTTTCAGCCGGAGTTATTCTATAAACTAAGAACTGAAGGTGAAATCAATGTGAAATTCAAATTGAAGAGCAGGAGAACTGAAAGCACAAATGACTTAAAGAATGTTTCCAGTTTGGCTATTTTTACTTTGAATTCTCACTTTATGGAATACCCTTGATAGTCTCAATGTGTTGTTCACATCTCTAATTTGTGAACATCTGTGCTCTCATTGCACACTTGTTTTTATTTATATATTTTTCCTTGCTGTAAATGCCTTAATATGAAGATGTATTGTTAGTTTAACTATAGTTTCAGAGAGTGTTTAGTTGGGAAAATAAATCAGATGTTTTAAACAATTTATTACATCTCTATTTTTAGTACTTAACTATAGTCACCTGAACAACTTTAGCTTAATGAAGCAGTTTTGGTGTATAGAACATGCCCCTGCAGCCTCACTGCTCAATCCTCTGCCATTTAGGAGTTAAATCCCTTTGTTTATGAACCCTAGTCACACCTCCCTACATGTGACTTGCACAGCCTTCCATAAACACTTCCTGTAAAGAGAGCCCTATTTAGGCTTTCTTTATTGTAAGTTCTTTTTAATTAAGATTTTCTTATCCCCTGCTATGTTAATAGCTTGCTAGACCCTGCGAGAGCCTCCTGTATGTGATTAAAGTTCAATTTAGAGATTGAGATACAATTATTTAAGGTAAATTACATCTGTTTGAAAGTGAAACCAGTTTTCTTTTTCATGCAGGCTCTGTCAATCATAGCCAGGGGAGGTGTGGCTAGGGCTGCATAAACAGAAACAAAGTGATTTAACTCCTAAATGACAGTGAATTGAGCAGTGAAATTGCAGGGGAATGATCCATACACTAAAACTGCTTTACTTAGCTAAAGTAATTTAGGTGACTACAGTGTTCCTTTAAAGGCTAAATACAATTCATTGGATCTCCCACATCACAAGGGCTGACAGGATGGCATCCCAACTCAGCTCCACAAACCCAGGCCTAGGCCTTCTATCATCAGCAGGCTCGGACTGGCCATCGGGCACACCGGGCAAATGCCCGGTGGGCCGCGGTGGCCATGGGCCGAGGCCGGCAGGAGAGGTCCCAGGATCTCCCCTGCCGGTCTTTGCAGGGCCGGCACTATCTGAGCGCCGGCCCCGCTGTATTCCATGGAGGGCCGGTGGGGAGATCAAAGCTCTCGCGAGAGTGTTCACTCACCACTGGACCACCAGGGAGGGGGGGGAGATTTAATGCCTGCTTAGTTTTTTTTTATTGTTTATTTTCCCCCTTAGTTTTTTTTTATTTGTTTATTTACCCCCCAACACACAACATTTATACACAGCACTCTCACACTCAGCATTATCAGCACTCACACAGCAATCTCACACATCGCAGCACTCTTATACACACATCGCAGCACTCTCACACACACATCATAGCACTCTCACACACAGCACTCTCACACTCAGCACTCTCACACACATCACACGCAGCACTCTCACACACATCACACGCAGCACTCTCACACGCATCACTCAGCCCTCTCACACATCACTCTCACACACATCATACACAGCACTATCACACTCAACACTCACACACATCATACACAGCACTATCACACACAACACTCTCACACACATCATACACAGCACCCACACACACAGCACCCTCACACAAATCAATCACATACACCCCCCTTACACACACAGCACCCTCACACACACAGCACCCTCACACACAGCATCCATCACACACACATACTGCACCCCTCACATACACACACAACCCCCCGATACACTGCATCACACACATACACAATGCTTCCAAACATATTTATATAAACTATATATATATATATATATATATATACACACAGCACCCCTCACACACACACTGCACCCCTAAACACATTACATTCCAGACACACACTAGATCCTTTGGTCAACTCTGGATCATCTACACACATACACACACTAGATCCCTATATACACTCTGAATCCGTTATATACGAAACGCTCACTAGATCTCCTATACATAGTCTGGGTCCTTCAAACACACACAAGACTCATATATACACATACTACATTTCCTGAACACACACTCTCTACAAACACTGCATCACCTATACCCACACACACACACATTATAGCCTGTATGCACACACTTGCTACATCCCCTATACACACATTCTCTACAGCCCCTAGCCACATATGCAATACATTACACCACAAACACAACACGACTAAAACCGACCTTATTACACAATACCACACCACGACCAGCTCACTCTGCACACACGCAATACCACAAGCAGGCTCCAAACACATGCACAATACACTTTCCTGGCCCTTTTGTCTCCTGGTATCCATTTATAGAGACACCAGAGACAAGTTGCAAGGAAACACAGTGCAAGCATGTTATTACATTTTCTTGCACTGTGCAGAACAAATACAGGGCTTTTTTCTCATGCTAGAGCTCTTCAGCAGAGCTCTGCGCATGGCCTGCCCTGGAAGAGCATTGAACCAACATGCTCACTTTGAGAGGGGGCGTGTTTGTCATGAGTGATGACAAAACACACCCACTCTGCCCCGCCCCCTTCTTAGTGGGCCGCTGTGATAAAAAAATGCCCAGGCCGAATTTTTTTCCCAGTCCGGCCCTGATCATCAGTGGCAGGGCCACGTTCCTGCTGATCCCCCCCCTTTAACAGACAGTCACATAGGGTTGTGGATGGCCAATAGGCATAGTACCCATCCTTGCTTTCATCCTAAAAGAGCTGTGCATTAGGACTTCACTGGAGGTTTCCATAGGAGTGGACAAGGTAACTGTTGTCATTGTCGGGACTCAATCCAGGGCTAGAAAGTCATGCAGAGTGCATCAAACGCTGCATGGAATTTGGATTCCCATGAGGAGATTGAATGTACACTAAGTCTAGCATCCTCAGACTTTGCCCTACATCAAGCATGTAAGCTGTCAGGCAGGTAGTTTCGGGCAGCATGCATAGCTCCTCTAAAATTCCCCATGAGGTTTCATCAGCGGTGGCCATCTTGACACCTTTGCCAAACCTCAGGTTTCAGTAACAGTCAATACAAGCAGGCTGAGGTTCCTTGGTGAAGTCCAGGACCCTAAGTTATAAAAAGCCCCAGAACCGATGTGACCAGTGTCCGCTTGGCTCTATGGTCAGGCCCCACCTCCCATCTTCAATCTTCTTTCCTCTATCTTCAGCCAGTAAATTAGGCAAAAAAACATCCCAAAGAAACTCATTTAAAATTAATTAAATCTGACTCCAAACACTATCCGAATATTAGAAAGAATGGTGAGAGCACTCAATACAGAATAATAAATTTTTACCCACTGATTAATAAATTTCTGAAAAAGAAACAGAAAAAAACATAGGGTAATAACGTCAAGTAAACCAAATGACGTAATGGGTTAATTGCACTCGCATACAGAGAGCCAACTAGGAGCTGGCTCAAGCTGAACGCCTTGAACAGAAATCTTCCTAAGGACTGGAACAAAACTTGTAATGGGTGTCTTCACAGAATTGATGCACAAGTCAGGAACGCAGGTAAAAGATTGAACAAAAACTTTAATATGAACTATGCAACTACATAAAATAATAAAATAAGGAAAGTCCCATAAATACAGGAGAGTCCAAAAATGTCCTTAGGATCCACCTTACGCGTTTCGGCACAAAGCCTTCATCAGAGGTGCTTTGTTCTGTTCAGACGAGAAGTCCCTTTTAAACCTTATTTGGCGCCGTTTTCGCCGTCTTCCCGGCACTTCACTTCCGGGTTTTGACGTCAGGACGCGTCCTGCGTCATCACGTCCTGACGTCACTTCCGGTTTCGGCGAATATGACGTGTGGGAACCGTCATAACAAAAAGTCCATACGGATTCAATATATGAAGATTAAAAACTTCAAAATACAAATAAGAAAGTAAAGGATAAAGAGAAAAAGGATAATAATAAAATAATAAATAATACTTAGATCTATAAATCACAAATGGTTATATAGGATAACGATAAGAGAAGAAAAATACAAAGTAGATAAAAAGTAATAAATAGATTAAAAAATATATGTATATAAAAAAAATGAATAAATTAAGGAATATATAAATAAAAGGTATATATATAAAAGATAGATTAAAAATTTCTATATAAAAATAAATACAATTTGTGGTAAAAAACTTTGAATATATATAGCTTTTATTTATATATTCCTTATTTTAGCACATATAGATGATTGTTAAAAACCCAAATATAGTTAAAATTAAATGTATTTGTTAATTTCAAAATCAACATTCAAACCATTTGGGACCATAGTGTCTAATTCAAACATCCACTTCATTTCTGCATATCCTAGAGTGTATTCTTTGTCTCCATCTCTCCAGTGGGTTTTAATCAAATCAATCCTTACAAATTCTATACCTCTAGGGTCTCCATTATGTACTTCTGCAAAGTGTTTAGATACGTTATGGTTGAGAAATTTTCATTTTATATTATAAATGTGTTCCCTAATTCCAGTTTTTAAAGTACGTATTGTCTTGCCAATGTATTGAAAACCACATTGGCAAGTAAGTAAATAAATTATACCTTTGCTAGAACAATTAATAAATGTCTTTATTTTCTATTCTTTTTTGTTTTTTTTCTGTTTCTTTTTCAGAAATTTATTAATCAGTGGGTAAAAATGTATTATTCTGTATTGAGTGCTCTCCCCATTCTTTCTTATTTTCACTTGTGCTTAATGTAGTGGTTATTGTGGCCCACTAATGTGATTGTAGCACCAGTGTTTGTTCTTTAATTTTTCACCGTGTGTTTTATTTTTCACTATCCGAATATTGCATGTGCAAAAAAACATAAAAAAAGTGAAAAGTAACATAAGTTTAAATTTAAGATTGATTTTACATTTTTGTTCGCCAAAGATCGTTGTCAAAGATACACATCTAAACTGCCAGACTTTACTTTATCAGTTTTTACTGTTTCAACTATGAGATTATTCACAATATCTAAAACATTTTATGTTAAGCAATATTTTGTAGCCTTTTGTCTTCCATCCTCTTTCTTGCTATGCTGTTTTGTTGCTATACTTTTTCTTTTAAATTATGGTAGTAATGTTTTTTTACAATTTTCTTTTTTTTAATGTTTCTATATATATCTAAATATTTATTTTAAATTTATAGCCCAGCCATTACTTTTTAAAGTACTAGCTGTTGAAATTCTGGATCTTTCGTAGTTCTTGGCATTATATTATGCTTCTTTTCTTAACTTTCCATTTAATATCTTTTAATAATTAGTTGTTTTGTTTCTTTCTCAGGAATGTCAACTGTATATAAAGGATTATTTTTGTAACATAATAATTTTTTTAGTGGTACATGACACCTAACATGAAGTGAGAACCTTGTGTCCGTCTATCCCTATTTCCCTTTTTCCCTTTGTTGTTTACTAAAAGTTCTAGATAATAGGCATTTATGCAAGATCATTCAAAAGGACATTAAATACAGTTTTAAAAGCAGTGCTTTATAAATTATTTTTAATTAGAGGATAAAATAAAGGGTATACTGGCATGTTTTTAATAACATTTCTTTCAAGTTTATACAAGGTGGGCCAAAATTCAGAATAAAATTGTTGCAGGCAGAGTCATAACGGATAATTTTACAAAGGAACAACAAATTATCCAG
Organism: Pelobates cultripes; assembly: GCA_933207985.1. NCBI lineage: Eukaryota > Metazoa > Chordata > Amphibia > Anura > Pelobatidae > Pelobates > Pelobates cultripes. Next base: position 337,694,603 of record OW240913.1, read on the forward strand.
AGAAAACAATTAATTTATTCATCAACTTATCATGTCTGACAAAGTTCATTTTCATGTAAATAGCGTCAGTAAGCAAAACTTTAGTTTCTGGGACACAGAAAATCCACGGATAATTAATCAGCGCAAATTGCACTCTACTAAACGCATCATCTAATATGGGATGACCATGCAGAATGTTATTGGGCAAAAAATTGAGCTCTTCGGTTGAATGCGCATGCACGGCAGGAGCCGCGTGCGCATTCAGCCAGTCCATAGGAAAGCATTCACAATGCTTTCCTATGGACGCTGGTGTCTTCTCACTGTGAAAATCACAGTGAGAAGCACGTAAGCGCCTCTAGCGGCTGTCAATGAGACAGCCAGTAGAGGCTGGATTAACCAATTTATAAACATAGCAGTTTCTCTGAAACTGCTATGTTTATAGAAAAAAAGGTTAATCCTAGCTGGACCTGGCACCCAGACCACTTCATTAAGCTGAAGTGGTCTGGGTGCCTATAGTGGTCCTTTAATAAAACGTTATTGATTCCTTCATTGAAATTGGTTCATTAATAAAAAGTTATTGCCTCCTCAAACCCTACTCTGAATTTTGGTATGAACTGTAATAACAGAAATGGAAAAAATAGACATGAATTACCAAGCCTTAGAATAGACAGAGCACAAATAATCTCAAAAAAGGCCAGAGGAAGTGTAGTCAAAAACAAGCAAGAATCAGGGAAATTACAGCAACAGATAAACACACTGTATCGGGATAATAGAGGTTCACAAATAATGAGAATTAGCCAATGTCAAAACTCGAAAATCACTTTAGAAATATAATGAATGAAACATTGGGTTCCATTACCATTAAAGGACAACAAACCATAGATGGCGTGTGTGTATATAGTTAATCAAGCTGTGTCAATGCTGTGTCACCAGAACCTTCACGTGCGTTGAAACTGGGTACATGCTGGTATCTCTGTATAGTAAGAATGATGCACATACCAAGGGGAAGGGCAAGAGTTAGTGTCGCAATTAACATCGACAGCGCAGGAAAGGAAGCAGGGTTTAGAGTCCCTTAAGTTCTGGTATGTAATGTTACACTTTTTCAGTGTTTTCTACACCGGCAATACTAGATGGCTAAGTGTAGGATTAATGATGGCTACCTAATCGTTCAATTTCCTAAAATGTAAGGAATATCAAATTTCAGTTGTCACATTTTGAGAGTCCACTTTTCTATGATACTGATAATTAAAAATTCAAAAGAAAAAAAAGAATTCCAAAAGAATGGCAACAATATCTAAAACTAAATGTAACCACATATTTAACCAGACTGACATCTAATTGCATCATTAATTGTTAACATTACACAGTATACTACACAATTCTATTAACCTAATAGAGCAGCTGAGTCTGATTACAGACATATCACAGACTTCACATGACCTAATCCATCACAAAATGATTTCTGCCTTCACAGAGAGCTGGTTCTCACCCTTATTTAGCTGCTTAGCACTAATATTCTCAGTAAGGAAATTGGAGTCGATTTAGTTCATTGCAATATATTTTGTTGTACATTTTGACCTATTTTCTCCATTAAGGGAGAGATTTATACACTGAACTAAATTAGTACAAAATTGGTCAAAACAGTTAATAAAAAAATATACAGACAGAGCCTAGCGCTTATTATACAACAAACAGAAATACTTATTGTGATACACTTTATACCATTTAGCTGCTAAACATTCATATGATCCCTTTCAATATCATCAATACAAAAAACAGATAAAAAATAAATGAAGAATGTAGCGCTTTAAATACTTTGTGTCACCTTTTATATTACTTGTGAGAGGGATTTTTCACTGATATCCCTGATTACACGTGTTTCTTTTTCCCTTAGTAGAAAGTAGTAATCAGTCTTTTGGTATTACTTGAGAGGAGATTTTTCACCAGTATCCCGAATTAGAAAAGAAACGTTTTTTATGCTGCTGGAGGGAAATCTTTTTCACTCGTATTCCAAATAGGCAATATATCTAGAAGATAATTATAACAACATAGTATAGCCCGTAACAAGTTTTAAAATGTTATAAATATAGAAATGACACACTTACAGACCCAGAGCTGAAAACTCAGCTCTAGTTGAATTCACTTCTGGGTCCCGACCCACCCCTCAATAGGAAATGATATTCAGTCCTGAAGGGGAATGGATATATAAAGAAAAATAGCGTAATATTGTTAAAATAAATGTATCCCTTATAAGGAAATCCCATAAATGGGTACTCACAAACGTGGAGTCTGTATGACTCTCTTATCGAACTTTATGCAGGCTAGGGGCTGCACTCCCATAAGGAATAATAAAGGTGTCGAACCAGGTAGAATAAAAAAATTAAATAATTTATTAAATCTATAAAAGAAAATAAGGAACAATGTCCCAATAAAAACCGGAACGCGTTTCACCACTTCGTTGTGGCTTCCTCAACCGGATAAATCAGCTGCACATATTCTGGTTCACCTTTCTGTTTATATGTATCATTCCTAATTGGTTAATTGTTACATTGTGTGTGTGGACCGCACACGCTATTACCATCTATCGGTAAAGCGTGTGCGGTCCAAGCCTCGATCATTCTGTGTGCTCCAATAGTGCAGGCGGACGCCCCTATTTGGAGCTCCGTCTGCCGTTTTTGTAAGTTTCCTTTCTTTTGGGGAGTTTGTTACCCTATAATAAAAGACTTTTTATTTCAAGCATTTTTAAGTGCAGACCCATAGATCTCTCCTTTCGGGTGCTCCCATAGCCTTGTGCATTTGGAATCATCCGTTTCCTTTTTGCTCTGTATCTAACTACAAGGGTTATCCCCTATAGGGATCTATGGACACACTCTAGACTCCTATTATTAGGATTCTTTTTTACTTATTTAGCATCCTCAAAGTAACAGACATGTAAAAAATACAAAGGGAAAGTATTCCATATCAGTTCTTGTCATTAACAGATTATTGATTCGATTTTTTTATATATATATATACAAATATCTCTAATTATGATATTAACACATACAGAATTTTAATATCCGTATATCTATATACAAATATCTCTAACTATAATATTAATGTATATAGGATTTAAATATCCATACCTCATATTTAAGGATTGTATTTACAATATTTATTGTTCAGATTAAATTCACTTAATTAAGCATTACTGATCTGATGTAGTTTGTTTCACTATATGATATTTATACCTATCAATTCCTTATTCTTAAAAAAAAAAAAAAAGGAACTTTATTAATCAAGTCTGTTTTATTCTCCAATATTTATTATCTACTGTTTTTTCCTAATTATGAAATATCAATTGAACTTGTTACATAATTCACATCAATCTGTTATACTTCATTACTCCTTACTTCTTTTCTCCTCTAATCTAAGTATTTTTCTTTACAATTTTAATGGGAACTTTTATAGAGTGGTTCTATAGGAAATGGCACAACTCAAAATCTGAGTTAAGGCCATATGGAATTAACGTATTTAACCTATAGATCCACTCCATCTCTATTTTACCCAGTTCTTTGATGAAGTCTCCTCCTCTCCAATTTTTCTCTAGTTTTCTTAATCCCATAAATGTTAAGCCTTCAGGTTTCTGATTGTGGATTAATTTAAAATGATTTGAGACACTATGTTGTTCAAAGCCCTTTTGGATTTTATAGATATGTTCTCTTATTCTTATATGTAATGGTCTTGTGGTTCGACCTACATACTTTAATCCGCATGGGCAAATTAATAGATAAATTACATTTCTTGAATAGCAAGTTATGAATTGTTTAATTGGTATCTTTATCTTTTCATTTATAGCTATATCTTTAATTATTCTTCTATTGCATCCTGATCTCTTGCAAGATGTACACATCCCACAACCATAAAAACCTTTTTCATTTTTACATATAGTTACTGCTTCTTTTTTCTCTTTAAATGAACTTCGAACTAGAGAATTTCTAAGATTCTTTACCCCTCTATAAATAATTTTAGGTTTTGGTGGAAGGATCATTTTCAAGGAGAGATCTTGTAATAAAATCGGCCAATACTTATTTAATATCTTACGTACTTGTTGATTATTAGTATTAAAATTGCATATGAAGGGGATATCTCGAGTATCATCAGTATTTTTAACCTTATATGTTAATAAGTCTTCTCTTACTTTGTGTTTTATCTCTAATCGGGAATTTTCCAATTTACATGTATTATATCCTTTTTCAATGAAATCTTTTTTAATTTTTTGTGACTGGTCTTCATATTTGACCAGATCACTACAATTTCGACGTATTCTTAAAAATTGCCCTTTTGGGGCATTTTCTAACCATGGGGAATAATGACAACTAGCATGTTCAATAAAACTATTACAGTCTACTGATTTAAAATGATTTTTAGTTTTAATTATCCCTTCTTCTATATAGATATCTAAGTCTAGGAAAGACACCTCTTCCTTGCTCCAGGTGCTAGTTAATTTGATACCCCAAGTGTTGTCATTTAGAAAATTTAGAAAGGAGATTAGATCTCCCTCCTCTCCCTTCCATATAAATAAAATATCATCGATGTAACGGCCATAGAAGACCAGGTTCTCCCCCCAGCCATGTTCCCTAGAGACAAATGAGTTCTCCCAGAATGACATGAACAGGTTGGCATAGCTGGGGGCGAACTTGGTCAAAACAGTTAATAGTCAATTATCTAAGATTGTAATTTGTACTATACGTTCCTCATGCGTAAAGCCTATCTGGTCCTTATGAAAAAAAGGACATTTCTAAGTCATAATAATAATAAGAAAATAATATTAGTGATTTTTTACTAATGGTAGTAGTAGTGTTTTTAGACTAAAATATTTAGGAGGCATACAAATAAAAAGGTTATTTTAGCAAATTACATTTTATACTTTGTAATGATTAGACAAGAGAAATAAATATAAAAATTTACTGTTTCAAAAAATAAATAAAAAATCTTAAGAATTTTCACATGAAATGCATTCTTTTGATAACCCATTTTTCGAAAGAAATTAGCAATAAATTAAACTCTGCATTCCATCGTGTGTGGCCATTAGGGATGTGCCTGGGCAAAAAAATTGGTTCCTCCTAACCCTACCTCTAACCCTACTCCTAACACCTAACTCCTAAACCCTAAGCCCTAAGCCCTAAACCCTAACCCACTTCGGAACTTCGGCAATTAGGAACTTCAGTAATTCAGAACTTCGGCAATTCGGTTCGGTTCAGCACTTCGGAAATTCAGCAATTCGAACTTCGGACATTCGTAAGCATCCGATGTCCGAATTGCACAAAATTCGTCCGAATGTGCATTCGAAACTAATTGCACATGTCTAGTGGCCATATGGTGGACTAAATCCCCATAATTTGCTGAGTTTTTAAAACTGTATTTTTATGTGTGTGCTGCTCCTTAACCTTCTTCCTGTAATAGCACCACACATTATTTAAAGTCCCCTCTCATTGGTGGGGCTGGTGTGGTACCTTCCCCAGATACACAGACCGGCTCCTGAAACTCTATGATTTGAGGGAGCAGAGTTATGATGTCACAACTCTGCTCCCTCTCACTCACAAAGGAGTTCAGAAGGCCAATATATATGTGAATGTGTATATATCTATGTAAGTATGTTTGAGACTGTGTGTAAATCTGTATGCAGTTGTTTGTTGTATGTAAGTTGCATGTGAGTATGTATAGTGGGGTAATAAACTGAGGGACCTGGGCTGATGCACTTCGGAAATGGTAAGACACACTGGAACTACACCAGTGGACAGGAATAGATAGAATGGGGAACATAGGGGCATGGAGAAGCATGAGGAGATATTGTGGGTGACATGGAGAGATAGAATGAGGAGCAAAGGTAGATACATCAAAAATCATGGGGAGACACACAGGGAGCATGGGGAGAAACACTGGATGACATGGAAAGCTAGAATGGGGAGCATAGTGAGATACATCAGAGAATATGGAGAGATACACCAGGGGACAAGAAAAGATAGAATGGGGAACATAGGAGCATGGGGAGACATGGAGAGATACACTGGGTGACAATAAGAGATAGAATAGGGAACATAGGTGATACATCAGAGAACATGGGGAGATGATCCACTAGGGGCTTGAGGAGAAACACTGGATGACATGGAAAGATAGAATGGAGGGCATGGGGAGATACAATGAGTGACATAGAGAGATACAATGGGGGCAAGGGGAGATTTACTGGGTTATGTGGGAACATTCACTGTAGGAGATGTCTGGACTTTGGTAGGATATTGGTAGACAGTGGAAGGGGACACAGCATTGTGTTTATGGACCCAAGGAGCACAGTGTCCTGTGTTAGACCCAGTACCAGAGCACACTATTATTGTGAATTGCTGTATTGGAGCTAATAATTGGCAAACTGTAAACCAAAAGCTGCTATATACCATTTAGTAACATCTATACATTCTGTACAGCTTTATATTCCTGCTTTAAAATAGAAACATAGAAACATAGAATGTGACGTCAGATAAGAACCATTCGGTCCATCTAGTCTGCCCAATGTTCTAAATACTCTCATTAGTCCCTGGCCTTATCTTATAGCTAGGATAGCCGTATGCCTATCCCACACATGCTTAAACTCCCTCACTGTGTTAACGTCTACCGCTTCAGCTGAAAGGCTATTCCATCCATCCACTACCCTTTCAGTAAAGTAATACCAAATATTTTTTTATACCTTTGCCCCTCTAATTTAAGAATATGTTCTTTTGTTGTGGTAGTTTTTATTCTTTTAAATATAATCTCCTCCTTTACTATGTTGATTTCCTTTATATATTTAAATGTTTCTATCATATCCCCCCTGTCTCGTCTTTCCTCCATGCTATACACATTAGGATCTTTTAACCTTTCCTTGTAAGTTTTATCCTGCAATCCCTGAACCCGTTTAGTAGCCCTTCTCTGAACTCTTTCTAAAGTATCAATATCCTTCTGAAGATACCATCTCCAGTACAATACTCCAAGTGAGGTCTCACCAGTGTTCTGTACAATGGCATGAGCACTTCCCTCTTTCTACTGCTAATACCTCTCCCTATACAACCAAGCATTCTGCTAGCATTTCCTGCTGCTCTGTTACGTTGTCTGCCTACCTTTAAGTCATCAGAAATAATCACCCCTAATCCCTTACCTCAGATGTTGAGGTTAGGACTCTATCAAATATTCTGTACTCTGCCCTTGGGTTTTTACATCCGAGATGCATTATCTTGCAATTATTCACATTAAATATCAGTTGCCACAGCTCTGACCATTTTTTAAAAAATGTACCTAAATCATTGGCCAATTGGCTTATCCCTCCTGAAACATCAACCCTGTTACATATCTTTGTATCATCAGCAAAAAGACATCCCTCACCATCAAGAGAATGGGTGCAAGTACAGAGCCCTGAGGTACCTACTGGTAACAAGACCACTTCCGATAATTGAACATTTGCAGTATCATTGTGTCTTTTCTTGCCTTAAATAATGAAATATTGTTCAAAATAATTAATCATATAAACATTTTAAGGAAGCCAAGACTAATGCGTAAAGTTGTTAAGGATACATAAATACAATATTTTTATATATATATATATATATATATATATATAAGCATTATAGGACTGCTTGTTTTATATTTTATAGCACAGACTTGATACACCGCAGGTGTTTACCTGTAATATACCATATAGTTTAGATATTCTGGGACCTGTCATACGTAGAGTAAAAACAACAATTTTACAGTATTACAGCTTGTTTGAAAATGAGATTTGTTTTTCATTTGCTATTACATGGCTGGGATGGGACGATCATTTGGCAGCACATTGTGTTGTCTTCTTTAACACTTAGAAATGAATGCTGACTAAAGCCCCTGTAACATTCATTTAGCATAATTTCATCACTGGACTGTGCCGTCAGGGAGCCAGTTGACGGAGATGCCATAACAAACACCCAATGCGTTTCACTCTAGACTCATTGCTAAGTATCACTAAAGGCACCATCACAGCTTTAGATAATTGTAAAGGTGATGGGGCACTGGACTCTGAGCCAACTTTCAACTCTGGGATTGACTCAAAATTGCTGTGATTAGTAAAAATAATTGCAGCTTTAAGCCTGCCTTTCAGAGCTGTCAATTAGGCAGGTTTTCTGCGTTATGTGTTTGTTTGTGCTACACGTAAATAGATTTACTATTGTATTTCAAATTTAGTCTTATGGAACCAGTCCATAATATGATAACATTCTGCAGATTGGAGATGAGTCATTTTTGCTTCAGAGTCAATTTTCAAGATGTCCTTAGGATTCGTGTAAAACAAAATCTGCCTTACTCGAGGTTTCGAATCATTTACATATGAAATGCATGATGATTTTGCATTGGAAAAACTCATTTTATTTATATTAGAAAAGCTGTCACACTGATTTCATCTCTGAACTAAGAAAGACTTGCTGTCCAAAACGACATCATCCTGACAACTTGATGTGCATTTTTACATAAGCTTACAAAATTATGCATTTGCCTGCATAAGATCCATGAAAAAGATATTCCTTTAGGAAAAGAAAAGAAGAATTTCATATGTAAGTAATCAATTTGACAAGTGAAGTCAACTGCTGGCAATGCTTGGAGTTCATACAAGAAGAGTTCAGGGGGAAGTGAAGGCTTTTACAGACTGTATTTAAGGAATATTTGAAGAGTTGGACACTGGACAGGCATTAATGTACTGCAAATGCAAAAAGACATAATATATCTATATGACAGATGCACACGCACACAAATGTACGCCCACACTCACATTTATAAAACATTTAATTTCATTAAAGGCAGCCTAAATCCCCCTAGCATTAAAATGTAGTGAAATGACTGTGCAGTTAACTTAAATAGTTGCACATTATTTAGAAAGGTTAGGAAAAAACGGGATAGGTATGTTTGTATGTCAACCATGAGTTAAAATGACTTAAATATTAAGCAAGTGGAATGTGACGAGGAAAATGTGGAAGCTTTATGCGTAATTATCTCGGTGGGAGCATTTTCCTGGTACACATGAAAGTAAAAAAAAATACGAGGGCACTGCAACTTGGATGCAAAAAGTGCACAATAGTGCTACCAAAATGTATTGAAGGACATAGAAATGACAGATCATTTGTGTTCTTCCCCTATTGCTTTTGTCTAGGTAGTAGTAAAATAATTGTGCTTGATTTTTCAACCTCTGCACACCCCAACCCATGGCGCATGGCAGTGGGGAAAATAGCGATGGTGCAGCCAGTGCGGCTTCCCACAGGTCCATCAGGTGGCCCATGTACTTACGCCCACCCTGTGCATATCTTTGATACAAGTCACTTCCTCCCAGTGTACCAACGAGCCACTGTACCCCAAGGAAGCCACCCTACGGCATCAAAAAGGTATGGAAGCAGGGGTGGCAAAACATATGTAATGTGATCTTTGAGTGTATATGTTTTATCTGTGTATATGTTATGTGTGTGTTCTTGGGTATGTGTGTGTCAAATGGCCACAGTACATACAAACACACAACACATCACTGCACATAAATACATCCCTACATTCACACACGAATACTCCATACAAAAACATGCTTACATTCAAACATACAAACACTGCTCAGTGCTAAGTACAATCTGAGCTTGTATGACAAGCAGAGACTTTTTTTTCATCCTTGCAATAGGGGGCCCCAAAAATATTCTTGCACCAGGCACCTCCAACTTTAGTTCTGCCAACGCTACTTGGTTTCAATGATTTATATTTTAGCTATTTTTTGCAGGCAGATTAATGATGCAAGTGGGCGTTTTATTGAATTGATTTTTAAATAGCAGAACTGTCACTTACAGAGAATTATACCATGTAGCTCAGCCCCTATCCAGAGTTTCACTCATAAAATGTTGATGAGTGGAACTGCTAAATGGTTTGATAGCAGCCATACCATAAATGCTATCAGTTAACTAACAGCTTCAGTCATAGATTTATGTATGGGACTGTGTACAGCATTCTCTTGAGTTGATGACCATGTGTGCACACAGCCACAGCTCAAGGGGACATTGATGATGGGGACGGTGTACACTGATCTAGTTTGTGTTCAATATACATGTATGTTTAATGCAAGGTCGGCGCTTCCTATAGACGACTTAGGCAGTCGCCTAGGGCACCCCTTAGGGAGGGGCGCCACCAGGAGCGCCGGCCCCCCTCATGCTGCAGCTGCCTGAGCGCTCTATAGAGAGCATCAGGTGACTGCAGCACTGCCTGGGCTGGCCTGTCCATGAGGGCGCACCGGCCCAGGTGCACAAGATATGAGGGATCAGTAGGAGGGAAGTACAGGAGTATCCATGGTACAGGAGTATCCGTTTCCCGTCCCGGCCGGACTGAAAGGAAGTGCTCACTGAGTGAGCATTTCCTGTCAGTCCAGCCGGGTACAGGAAACAGAAACTCCTGTACTGAGGACCGGACCAGAGCTCGGCCATGCTACACAGAGTAGGAGGGGGGTGGGGTGAAGAGAACGGGGGCATAGATCGCTGGGGGATGGGGGGGTGGAGGAAAGACCTCTATGGGAGTGGGGTGGTGATGAGAGACCACTAAGGGAGGGAGGGGTAAGGAGAGACCACTAGGGGGTGAGGAGAGACCACTAAGGGAGGGAGGGGGTGAGGAGAGACCACTAAGGGAGGGAAGGGGATAAGGAGAGACCATTCAGGGAGGGAGGGGGTGCAGTAGCAACAACTAGGGGAGGGTGGGGGTGGAGGAGAGACCACTTGGGGAGGGTGGGGTGGTGGAGGAGAGACCACCAGGGCTGAGGGGAGAGGAGAGACCACTAAGGGGGAGGGGGGAAAGGAGAGACCACTAAGGGTGGGGGGTAGGAGAGACCACTAGGGGAGGAGGGAGAGACAGGAGAGACCACTAGTGGAAAGGTACGGGAGGAGGGGTGTGTTTTGTCATCACTAATGACAAGCACGCCCCCTCTCAAAATGAGCATGTTAATTCAATGCGCAGAGCCGTGCTGAAGAGCTCTAGCATGGGAAAAAGGCCCTGTATTTGTTCTGCGCAGCGCAAGCAAATTTAATAACATGCTTGCCCTGTGTTTGCTTTTAACTTGTCTCTGGTGTCTCCATAAGTGGGATAACAGAGGACAAAAGGGCCAGAAAAGCATATGGTGCATGTGTTTGGAACCTGCTTGTGGGATTGCGTGTGTGTTGAGTAAGCTGATTGTGGTGTGGTATTGTGTAAATAGGTCAATTTAATTCATATTTGTGGTGTGTGACTAGACCAATCTCACCACATTTGGACTATGGCCCCCTGTTAAAAGACATCTTTTTCCCCTGCAGAAAAGACTTATTCGTGCTTTTCTGCCGGGTGTTCGGTAGATTCAATCTACCGAACAACCGCACGAATGACTGGACCACCTGGGAGCTGGAGTGTGCCGGCAATTAGCCTCCCTGAAGCTGCGGTTAACCGCAGCTTAATTGACGAATGCTGGGTGGGCGCCATTCGTACCACGAACACGAGGTCGTGGCCATTTTAAACATGCGAACGCACAGCGGTGTTCGACATTTAATTCATGGAACTGAAATCGGACACAGTTTTGCGTGAACACAGCTGAAGCCGCCGACCTCCCTTCTTGTTCAGTGAAAGTGCACGAATGGCCCGGTGTTCGGTAGTTTTGCTTGAATGTGTTATACCCCAGATAGGAATCCCTTGGAGCCCATTCGCATGAAACTGACTGTGTAAAGATTTTAGCTCCATGGCGATTAAACTGTATTCGTGTGGTCTGAGCGCCATTCGCTTAATAATGTGCGCTCAGACCTGAGCTATCTGGGGATATGTTAAATGTATGCTTTTAATGTTATGTGTCTTACATAGTGCATTTCAATAGTAATTCCTGTGTTAGTATCCCCACGTGCATAATGGCGATTTGCCTTTGTCTTGGGAGATAATTGAATTACTTCTCAATTATCTCCAAGGCAGAGGGGAGGAAGCCAGGATGCATTGTGGGAATACAATGTGACTGTGTGTCCTATTTTGCTGATTGTCTGTCCCTTGTCACAGTCTCCCATTTGGTCCCCTAGGGGAGTGTCCACCAGGTGGGAGACCTGCATAAATACTGGGCAGGTAGCCCTCATTAAACAGACCACTGCTTGACCCTCAACACGGAGCCTTGTCTCGTCTTTGGGGGGATTTACTGAATGCTGATAGAGACTGATTGCTAGGAGTGTAAGCCGCTTGGGTGCTTTTCCTATTCGTCTGCTAGCAGTGATTCGTATGGTTCCAGTTTGTGTGTTTGGAGTGCTATATTGGATGCCGTTCGGGAGTTTGGAGCATTCCCTTATTGGCGGTTCGTGAGTTTGGTATTCTACAATAGCTGTGCCTGCATCTCTGGAAAGGGGGATGATCGCCTAAACGGTTTTTACCCCTTGTGTGCAAAACGGTCCATTACATGGTGTAATATGTGTGGCTAGGGGCTGTAGTGAGTGTTTTAGGGGGGCATAAAGTGTATAGGGGATGTAGTGAGTGTGTGCATACGGGCTGTAGTGTGTGTAGGGGTTGTAGAGAGTGTGTGTTTAAGAATGTAGTATGTGTTTGCTTACAAGGAATGTAGTGTGTGCATATGGGATCCAGAGTTTGTATGTCAGGAATGTAGTGTGTGTAGGTGGTGCAGTGTGTGTAGGGTATCTTGTGTGTAAAGGACCCAGAGTGTGTATAGGAGATTGTGTGTATGTGTGTGTATAGAGGATTCAGAGTGTATATAGGGTAAGGGATCTAGCGTGTATTTGGAGCGTAATGTGTGTAGTGGTGCTGTAGTATATAATATTGTAAAGCGCTACGGAATCTATTAGCACTATATAAATGGCAATAATAATAATAATAATATTATGCTTGCTGAACCCTTCACACATACACACAGCACACACAACACACTGCGCCCTTCACACATACAATACGTCCAAATATATATACACTGAAATTTGGATGTATTGTATGTGTGAAGGGAGCAGTGTGTTGTGTGTGCTGTGTGTATGTGTGAAGGGTGCAGCATGTGTGTGAGAATTGCAGTGTGTGTGTAAGCGGGGTGCTGTGTGTGTGAGGGTGTTCTTATCTACTGTCACATTCTATGTTTCTTTTTTTTTGTCTGTTAACTTACTGAGGGTTATTTTATATATTATACATACGTGTGTGTGTTGTATATGTGTGAGAGTGTGCTGTGTGTGAGTGTGTTGTGTGACTGAAGGTGATGTGTGTGTCTGAGGGTGCTGTGTGTGTGTGTGTCTGTCTGTCTGAGGGTGCTGTGTGTGTGTGTGTGTGTGATGTGTGAGTGAGTGTGCTGTCTGTGTCTGAGGGTGATGTTAGTATGAGTGTGCTGTGTGTGTTTGAGGGTGATGTTAGTATGAGTGTGCTGTGTGTGAGTGCTCTTAGTGTGAGTGTATATAGCACAGTGTTTGTATCAATATGTTTTGGGGTTTTTTTTATTTAAAAAAAATAAAAACTATGTTTCCCACCCCCTCCCCCTTCCTTCTTACCTTTAGCCTGGGAGGGGGTGGGAAGCTGGGTTTCCATGGGGAGGTGCTGTGCTGCCATGGAGGGTGCTGCCTTCCCTGGTGGTCCAGTGGTGAGAGTGAGCTCTAGCCTGCAGGCTAGAATTCACTCTTGCGATATCTGAACGTTGCCGCGGTAACACGGCATCTCAGTGCCCCTGGGCCGGTGAGGGAGATCTTTGATCTCCCCACCGACCCATGAAGGCACACAGCGGGGCTGGCGCTTGGGCAGTCACCTGATCCTGTGACCTCCTCTGCCGGCCTCGGCCCCACGGTCATCGCGGCCCGCCGGGCATTTGCCCGGTATGCCCGATGGCCAGTCCGGGCCTGCAATTTGGTATATTATTAGTGACACTAATCTCTAATTTACCTCACGTTAAAGGGACACTATAGTCCCCAGAACCATTGCAGCTTAATGTAGTGGTTCTGGTGTCTATAGCCTGTCTCTGCAAGCTTTTTAATGTAAACAAACACTGTGTGCAGCACTGCCGTTAGTTCATATGGCAGATCATATGGGTGGGGTATGTCACATGGCGGGGGGGGGGGCAAATTTTTCTCTTGCTTAGTGCAGCAAAAATCCCTGCACCGGCCCTGGTTCAATGGATTTGAATGACAGTGGATGATATATAACTTTCTCCTCAGAAGTTTTTGCAAATTTCTACAGTAGAAGCAACCAGTTCAGAGACGCAGTGAGATAGAACTTATTTGCAATGTATCCTACCTAGGCCATAACCATAGGGTATGGCACTTAGAACGAGCCTTCAAAGAGCTCGGGTTCCGTCACTAGAGGGAGAGTGACAGATCTAGAACTGTAAGGATATGTATGCAGGTATGTGCAATAGGAAATAGTTGGTATACATTTAGATATTTCATGCAATATTTCCTTTTTTTGGGGCTGTTTTTTTATTTTTTATTTTTCATTTCTCAGCAAGTTATTCTTCACATCTCTCTCTCTGTCTTCATTCTCACATGAAATCTCACAAGATTTAATTATCTGTATGTTTTTTTCCCCCTTTGTCCTTTCCTTGACCTTCAATTTTATGCCTCATGGCGACTGCAGGTCCTTAACTTTTTAAAGCACTTTATAAAATGAGAAGGATTCTTTTTTAGCAGCCATAAATTAATGTTCTGTGGAACAGCTTTCAATAAGATGATATTATGCCCATTCTGCCCTGGGGATAAAGACTTTACTATGTGTCTTTGTCCACGAAGAGTTCAAAGAGAGATCATTTATTTGTGATAGGGCAGACAGTCTATAAATGAACTGAAATCGACACATCAAATTGTATAGACGTGCTCTCTGAATAAATGGCGATGGCATCACATACAATCCAGAGGAAATATTATTATTGAATTTGCTGGATATCAAATTATTAGTATTATTTGCAATACAGGACTTGAATCTGTCTTTTTAGCAATCTGCTAAATGCTGTTCCCGCTTTAGGAATCCAACAGATTCATACACTGAAATGTGAATTATCAGAATTCAGAGGTCATTTCAAAATATAGCTCATAATATACAAACCGTAAAAATTCTCCAAATCAGCTGTTTTTCAGTTTGATATTTTGGCCTGCAATTTGAATGAACACACACAAACACACACATACATTTTTCTGTATGGTGTTGCAGTTAAACAATGACATATAAGTTCCTCAATTTTGCAGGTCTGATGGGGAAATTCAGGGTCTAATTCCAAAGACAGTTAGTACACGAAATACTGGTAATTCCTCTAATTCCAATGGACAATGCTGAATTTATTGCACCTGCCACGTTCATCACTACATTAATTTCCTTGATATTTTACTTTCTGGTGTAGTTAATGAAATTATTCTACTAATGACACCATCTTTAAAAGGAAACGGTATTCTGGATTTGAACAATTCTTCTTAATGCATTATATAGGCAATGTAAAACATAAGAAATATATAAACACACACATGCACACAATAAATCGAAGAAATTAAAGTCAACATTTGACATCGTGGTACTGTATATGCAGCAAAACCCCAGGCTTTGCAGCTTGTGCAGTTATCCCTCACCAAACCAGGAAGTAACTCAGCCAGACATGCTCATTTGACTTTCTAAAGGAGGGATAGACAACCTTCGGCACTCCAGATGTTGTGGACTACATCCCCGATAATGCCCTTGATGCTGGTAAAGCATCATGGGAGGTGTAGTCCAAAACATCTGGAGTGCCGAAGGTTACCTATGCCTGTTCTAAAGCATTGCTAAGCTTATCCCGTAAGCACTAACCAGTCTTTATAGACATAGCAACTGTTTCTAGGAGTTGCAGTTTGGTTTTCAAACTCTTGTAGAAAGCTTGAACTACAGATCACAGATACCTAAATTATCAAATCATGCACATAGAAAGTAGGGAAACATGGCAGGTTTAAAGTAAGGGAGAATGGTAGACTAATAATGATTAGTAAAAAGTCAAAGAAGAATTAAAAAAAAAACACGACACACTAAAACATAACCTATCCTACATCTCTTACCAAGAGAGATATGCTCCTTTATAAACTTCCGCAACAATGCTGGTAATCATATAATGGTAACAACATTAAATATTTATTATGTAAGTAAAAAAAATAATGTGAATGGAAAAATATTCATAGGTGGGTCATTGTGTGGTCGATTATATATAGAACCTAAAGTGGAATTAGGAATAAAGCTCAAGGCATAACAAAATATATAAACAAGGTAATGTAACAAAAGTCTGACAGAATGTTCTCTATGTTGTCTATGTCAAGGGTCTCTTGGATGGTGTGCAATGTTTACTTGAACTTTGACTTGCATAATTTAGGTCAATTCTCACATTGACTGGTGCACATCACCTGCATACCCCAAGGAAAACAGAAACAAAGTCTGTTTCAGACTTGGCTTTTCTCTGCAGAGTAATGGTTCATTCTGCTTAGTAAATAGAAATTCCTCTATTCACGTTTATGGGAAAATATAGCTATTCAGTAAACAAAAACCTTATTCTGTTACGAAAACCCAGCCCTATGTTTTGGCAATATTCTCAGCATATGGAAATGGTAGTGGATTCAGCGCTTATTGTCTCAACGGAATAGTGCGGGATATGAGTACAGGCAGCAACCTAAAGTAAAGACGTTCCCTCACAGTAGTCAGAGAAATGAAGAATCTAAAAGGAATATTAGGTCGCACCAAAAAGTAAATATAGCAAGATAAAAAAATAATACAGCAGTCAATAAAAACTGAAATCTTTACATATAAAACAAGTAAAATACATATGGATAATATGGTAAGTACTTACAAATAGCAGTACATACAAAGAGAAATAGATAAACAGTCCTAAAATAAGCAGGGGATGGTCACATCCGCTTGAGGGAAGGAAACAGTCCTTATGGGATTGGAGAAATGGATGGGACGTCTTGTTCCAGGTGCCAATATGCAAAAGAAAACAAGATAAAAACTCCAATGGTGTAGTCTCTTCCGCTTCTTTATAAAAATGTAAAGTGAAAAGGTATCACACTCACCTATATTAGAGCTAAACCTAGCTCGGGTGTGCTTCGCATTCAGTGGTACTGGTCCCCCACTGGTGGGATGTAGACGTATATACGTGGCAGAGATCCTCGGGAAAGAAGAGGATAACACAGGATAGTGCTCACTGTATAAATGTGGTACTTAGATAGGAATAAAGTGTGTATAAAATACTCACATTTGGGTGAGCAGGAAATACTGCTCACTTGTATGGCATAGGTGGTATCATCCCCACCTAGGATTCTTGAACGTGAGGTAATAGTATAGAATAATAATAACCAGGTCCAAAAAATAAATAGAATATAATAAATAAAAAGTAAATAAAAATGTATTATCAAGGCTAAAAGGTAGAATATAGGCCAATAATCCTTTATTGATAAAATATAAGATAATATAAAAAGTATAAGATAGCCAAAACGCGTTTCGCCACACAGGGATTTTTCAACTGGCAATAAGGATATTCTCAGCATGCCATGTTGAATATGACACAGGTAGGTATCACTTTTGCAGACTTCCAGCCCACATTTATGCAGGTTCCCTCAGGAAGGACTTATTGGTTTAAAAGTAACAAGGTTATTCACTAAACCAACTTCGATATAAGGTTTTAAACCTCCCTATGCCTAGGAGTGTACATCTAAATAATATTTCAAAATAGTGATTGGACCTGTAAAATAACAGGGGAAGCTCAGTGCCCCCACCCATAGGTATTGGGTAGGGAACTTTATATTAAAAATGGGGAGTGGACAGATATTTGTCCACCTCCCTGCCACCTCCATTATTAGTGGGTGGGAGCTCTAATAATAATATAATGGGGGAGATCTAATGTCCGTTGGTAATGGGTTAATAAAGCTAATTCCTGTAAAATTAAACAAGTATACTTACCATCAGAAGTATTCTTTCTTCTAAGTCTTCTTTTCTTCAGTCCCCAAAAAACCGCCAAATTAAAATTAATAAAATGCAGTGCATCTTTTAAAAAATACAAAAAAAAATTATAATTTTTATATTCCCATGGTGAGAATTCTCACTCAGAGCATTGTGATTGGTTGGCCTAGTGTGTGAAAACCTTTATAAAACTTTCTGAATCTTATATTTTGTATAGGGTTAGGATGCATGTTAAGAACGCTGCTATTTCAGATACCTGTTTGTTTTCAGTCCTCCCAAACTGCTAAAGGCTACGTGATTATAGCTTTCTGTTCGGGTGTTGATTCGAACGTTCTCCAGAAGGAAATGCAGTATCCAGGTAAATTCTCCCAGCAATCAGACGTATACCCAAACATCAGCCTAAACTAGATGAAGGGTACAACAGGAATGAATTAATTCAGGCCAAATGGTCGATTTATATGCAAGACCACATGCAAGGTTTTTTTTGTGACATATTCCAGTGGCATTCCCCATTGGACATGAGAGGGATGAATGGCAAAGTACACACTGTAATTACATTGGCACTCAGGTCCAGGACACTCCCACACAAAACAGGATAATCCCTCCCCTGTGCCTGTGAGATAATTGAATCAGGAACTGTACTAAACTCAATTATCTCCAAGCACAGAAAACATACATTTAAACAACACACTGAAAGTGCCCCCAAAACACATGGAAACCCCACAAAAGTCATATCCCCTGAAAGCCACAATCTGGGGGACCAACATATCCAAAACTCACCCAGATCGGCTCAGGGGTTTGAGATTTCCATGGAAGTCATAATTTTGACCGACCGTGCACATGGTCCTATGACCAAAACAGTTACGGGAATAAGGATTCACGCCGTGACATCTAGTCTGCCAGACGTGGTCGCTCCGGAAGCGCCCGATAGGGGATTTGAACTGTGGTTCTTCTGGACCATATCCTGCTGTTCTTCCTCTGAGCCATTTCAGGACTTTGGATAACTCATGTTTATTCTTGTATTGCCTGCAGCACATGGGGGCTGGACTTCACCAAAGGCTCAGATCTGTCAGTAACTCTCCAGCTGAATCTGATACCTAATTAACAAGATATAAAAGCCTGCCTCACCCTGGGAGGGGTGTCAGTTCATTGACTCTGGTTCCCTTGTTTGGTTCCTGTTACTCCGTACCTGCATTCCAGTGATTCCTGTCTAATTCCGGCTTCTGACCTTGGCTTTCCTCCTGGACTACTCTGACCTCTGGCATCCCTGATTTTGGCTTCCCTTGACCACGCTTCTGCTAATCCCTGCTGTAGTGAGACTTGGAGCACTTTTCCTGGAAATCCCCCGTGCACAGACTCACAGGCCAGGTGGCGTCTTACCTGGTCACCCTGGTCTGTGTCTACTTTGCAAGGGTGAGCGTATAACTCTGCGAGCTGGACTCCCTATCAGGTAAGACTCCGTTACACAGGGCTAATGGTCAGGCTCTCTTTCTGGAGTACAAAAGTACATAAATCACCTGAACGGAGCGTGTTAAAGTGCATTGGGCAAGGTATATTGCAGGGCCCATAGTCCAGAGGCAGGAGGCTGGCAAGCAGGCTCCTCCAGAAGCCTAAGGCTTCGTCACAATGCAAAAGCACCGTTTTTCAACCAGACACTGGATGCATCCTGGTCATTGCTGCAAATCTGGTTGGGACAACCAAATTCTGACTGGTTTTGACTTTAGTAAATATGAGAATTGCCATTCCATTCAGAATTCAATTATTTTACAATCATGGGCATAATCCAGTGTTTAATGAATAACCCTGCAATCTTTTAAGTTAACTCAGAGAATAATTATGAATAGAATCCAATTACGGTTCTATTGGTACTCATCAGCATGATGTGGCTCTGATCCAGAGGGGCATAAGCATTATTAGAGTAGTAGTAACATATATATATATATATATATATATATATATATATATATATATATACTGATTTATTAAAAATTTTGCTAAAATGTGAAAGTTGGTTTCTTAGTCATCCCAGCTGGTTGTTTAGCAAATAGATCCCAGAGTCGCAGACTGTATGTTAACACGTTCTCAGAATTGTAATATTAGATTATATTTGGTTGCTGCTTTTTTCATAGAATCATGAATTATTGGTTCAGTATTAAGTGATGCTTCGGTTTTAATATGTATTTGACAATAGCATGCACAGCATGCAGACAGATTGAAGTAAACTCTCACTCCAATGAAAATTAATTTTGTTGGTAACATAATATCTGATTAGTGTTAAAGGGATATATACTTTTTTTTACAATAGACATGAGATTTAAAAATTATTATTTTTTTTTGCAAACTAGGAAATCAAAAATACAAGTGATTTGCATCAGAGATAAATATTCAGAAAATGTAACTTTCAGTGTGAAAACATGTATTAAAATAGTGGCTGATAACTGTGGTAGTGCGACTATGTATGAACTTTACATATGATGCTCAATTATCCTTTGTTTCTTGCTGGGCATTGTGGGAAACTTCATTCACGGACATCAGCAGTGCCAAGGTTTAACTTAATTTTTATTATTATTATTTTTTTCTATTATCCAGATCAACCATTCTCACAGTTTGTAAAATAGGTATTCAATAAGTCTTAGAGCGCCTGAGATGAAGACTTTCTATTGAGCAATATCAAACTAATCTAGCTTATAATCATATATTGTTTATGAACCTCATCTTCATGCAATAATAAAACATTTTTTTTCAATGCTATGCATGCTGCCACATATATAGGAATGTACAAGAATAACATTTTAGTTGATTCATTTTAGTAAAAGAATATCACAATATCCCACTATTTTATTTAATGGGTGACACAATTATGAGTTTTTACATTAAATACTCCCCCCTGAATATTATTATTATTAGGATCCCCACTAGCCACCAATGGGTGGAGGCAGGGGAACATTCAGTTCTCCCTTATAATATAATACATTCATAAAGGTGCCTCTTTTTATTTTATTTAATTGCCCCCACCTGCTGGGCATTCGTGGGGACCAGTGGATAATCGTTATGACGCATTCCGGCCATATTTGCCTTTATTAAATATTAGATTTCCATCACGGTCAGAATTCGGCACAAAATCCAGTGTTTTACGAATAACCCCATGTGAGGGGCCTTCTTTTATCTTCTTGTTACATTCTCTGTTTTACTAATTTAAGCCACTGATTTGGTCAACTAGAGAATTTTACAACATATATCATTTATTTTATTATCACTCAATTATAATTACCCCTTAATATATGCAATTTAAGGGGGGAAAAGCAAGAAATGTTGTCAGAAAAAAATAATTATTTTCCATTTCTTCAGGTGAAGTGTCACAAAGTTATAGATGTTGGACTAGTTCGGCCTCTTTGTGCTACAATGTAATTACAGGACCCACCATTATGACATGCTAAAAGAGCTAAACTGGCTGTCGCTGGATTCCAGATGCACCCTCCATCTTTCCAGTCTTGTGTTTAAGAGCCTTTCTGGGAAGCTCCCATCCTACCTGAGTAGAATGCTCTCCCCGGCCGTTCCTACCTCCTATAACCTCCGATCCAGTACTAGCACGATATTCAGCATACCGTAATACAAAGATAAAGGAACTCAATCCTCATTTTCCTACAGAGCACTGCAATTATGGAATAACCTTAGGGACACAGTCAAATCTTCATTCAATCTAAAATCCTTTAAGAGATACATGGCAACATACCTCAATATAGAATGTTCCTGTGATCATGGATGACTATATTTCGTACCTGTTCTGTGTTAAATTTATTTATATATATATATATATATATATATATATATATTTCAGTGTTTGAGGACCCAGGACATACTTGAAAAACAGGAGAAACTTCAATGCATCCTTCCTGGTAAAATAGTTTATAAATAAATATTTTAATGTTCCTTTGAGGAGCCGTATGTGTCAGACATTTTGCATTTTGTTTATTTGTGTTAAATCGCAATATAGAATCAATCTATTGAATGAATTGCAATTACCTATGAATTAAGACTTGCTAAAATGTTTCAGAAATGTAACATTCTGTATATGGGTTCACATTATTTGACTTTATTAGCGTACTATAGCACGCAACACAACATGTATCCACAAACAAATATGTATAAATTGTTACCCCGAGTATAACACAATCGCAATGCCAACAGTATGATGTGGGAACACAGCTGTGAACGAAACAATTATAGCACATTATCTTCCCTATCAATCTAAGCAAGTGTTCAGAACAAGCACACATGAACAATTCAACCACAAAAACTGTAGCAGACATAATCAAAAAGCTGACCTTATGTTGAATGTGAGAACACAGCTGTGCTTCCCCAGTATAAAATATCCATGACAGTTATTTCTGTCAAAGTTTAAAGAAGCATGACAAACAATGCCGTTTATATAAATGGTTATTATTTTATTTATAATGATGACAGAACCAGTTCTAAAATATGGGCCATTTTTCTCAGCATTCGATCACTGTACTTACTTATTTCAGACTCAATGTATTAATAAATCTTTTTTTTACTGAAGTTTTATGAAGTTTCCATGAAAAAAAAATCATTGTTACCAGTACGAAGTTAAAATTATAAAGTCATATTCTCTTCTAAGTTGCATAGAACCCATTGGAATATGAAGGCTTAGTAATGTTCTGCATTTCTTTCAAATGGATAGAGGTTGAGGTGGAATATAGTAAAAATTCAAATTATGCTTGTGGTTGTAGGTGGGGTTGAAGCCCTTTGAGAGAGGAACCATCACGATAAATTAACATTTTGTATGTTGTAGCACATTATTATTAGTGATGTCGCGAACCGTTCGCGAACTTGCCGTTCGTGGCGAACTCCGGTCAGCTGACACATCCCTGCCAATCTCCGGCAGACCCTCCCTCCCAGACCCTCCTACTTCCTGGACAGCATCCATGTTGAAGGCAGGTGGGAGGGTCTGGGAGGGAGGGTCTGCCGGAGATTGGCAGGGATGTGTCAGCCGACCGGAGTTCGCCACGAACGGTTCACGACATCACTAATTATTATATACAACTTTGCAAAATTGCAATGAAAAAAATAGCCTTTTTTATAACATATATTAGCGATATATTCCATGCTCTTAAAAGGACACTATTGTCACTAGAATCACTAAAGCTTAATGTAGTGGTTAAGGTATCTATAGCATGTCCCTGTAGTCTTTTCAATGTAAACACTGCCTTTTTAGAGAAAATGAAATGTTTACATTGCTGACTAGTTCCCCATAGAGATGTATTGATTCAATAACATTGTCCCCACTGTCAATCGTTGGATTGGCTTTCTGTACACTAAGGGAAAAAAAATCTAAATATTAACTCTCATCTGCAAAGCTTTCATAAATCCTACCTTCCCTTCCCCATTACATTTATTAACTATTTCATAGACACCCCTTCTCATCCTCTTCTCTGCCGATGACCTTCTCCTATTTGCTGCTCATACCCATACTGCTAACTTGTATTTGCAGACTTTTTCGCAGGCGCCTGCCTTGCCCCATCAGACTCTCCTCTACTCTTGAGAGTAATCCTTAAGAAGTACCTTAAAACCCACCCCTTCAGAATAGCCTATGGGCTCTTCTACAGGGTGACTGTTATTTTTCAAACCTTTATCCTACCAATAAGGTAATATATTATCAAATATCAGTAGACATGTGCAATTCGTAATTTTGTCAATTCGGACATTCGGATGCTTCCTAATGTAATAATTAGCGAATTGCTGAATTTCCAAAGTGCTGAATTGCTGAATTTCGAAGTGCTGAACCGTATCGAATTGCCGAATTGCTGAATTTCTGAAGTGCCAAACCGAACCGAAGTGCCGAATTTTGGAAGTGCTGAAGTGCTTTGGATATCTGAAAAGTGGCAAAACAAGAGAGGGAGGGAAAATTATGTGAATGATGACAGGAATCTAACCCTAACCATATCCCTAACCATATCCCTAACCCTACTCCTAACCCTACCCCTAACTCTAACCCTACCCCTATACGTGTTAATGGTTGTGGTGGTTAGGGTTAGGGGTACGGTTAGGGTTAGAAGTAGGGATAGGGTTAGGGGTAAGGGTGGGGTCAGGGGTAGGGGTAGGGTTACGGTTAGGGTTAGGGGTAAGGGTACGGTTAGGGGTAAGGTTAGGAGATAGCGTTAGGGAATTGCCAAGTCCCGAAGTCCAGAATTGCCAAAGTCCCGAACCAAATTTTTTACCCGTGCACATCCCTAATATTTGCAATTTACTCATTTACATACAATTCGTATTTATGTGCATTATGTTTAGCTGCATCATTGATAAAGCAAGCATTTGGTATGGCAGCCATTTTGAAACTGTCATCAGTAGTACAATTTCCAAAAGTAATATGAAGGTTAAAAGTCACAGTGGTCAATAGCCATTTTGAATGTTAATGTTTAAAATGTACTTCTGTATATGCAATATATATTAATGTGTCCATGCTACTATGGTTTGCCCCGTTTTTTGGTCTATAAGTCGTGTGGTTTGACAGCCATTTTGAAATAGACACAAATGTATAAATGTATTTCT
The DNA here is from genome assembly GCA_933207985.1 of Pelobates cultripes. Taxonomy (NCBI): domain Eukaryota; kingdom Metazoa; phylum Chordata; class Amphibia; order Anura; family Pelobatidae; genus Pelobates; species Pelobates cultripes. The sequence goes on from OW240913.1 coordinate 337,719,077, forward strand.
TAAACTACCTCAAACTAAAAACTGCCTTGATAAACCTGCTTACAATTAGTCTATGGTTTGCGCTGCCATCTTCAAATAAAAGTGATGTGGTCTGAGGACCATTTTGGGTAATGGGACCAATTTTAAAAAACATTCCAATAAGTTTAAAATAAATTTGTTATATACTTCTATACCTGCACGTGTTATATTATATCTGGGCTCGTATACCAGTGCCATTGTTGCTTGCAGCTATATATATATTTATTTTTCTTCTCAAGCATTTGACAGAAACTAATGCACAGGGTATGTGAGTCATGGTAAATCTAGAATTGCAGATATTCTTTGGGTCTAACCCCACACCAATTTAACAGAAAAAAATTATAATGCAGACACAAAGAGAATATATACTTTCAACATATTTTCTCATTTTCAGTCAGTGCTGGTTGCAAGACAGTTTCAGTTACACTGAAAAATATCTAGTCTATTTACTAAAAGATATGGTTATTTATGAACCAACTTGCAAAGTTTAGCTGAAAATAACAGAAAACCACTATTTTCTCCACAAGTTTGCAACTTGCTGCTTAATAAATAAACCCCTGAGAGTTTCATAATGTTTCAGTGAAATCTTAAAGACCCTCAATTAGTCTGTTGCTCATTATGCGTGGTTACCATGTGAACAAGTATGTGGGCAATCTGAGTAAAAAGGCAGGAAAGAAGAGAGGATATCTGAGGTCAGTCTTGTCAGGGTACAGGAATCTGAAACAATGAAGGCATTGGTTTGAGATTGGAGAAAATGCAAAAAAAAAAAAAAAAAACAGCTCTGAGAGAAAATGAAATGAAGCATAGGACAGAAACACTGTGAAGAAACCCAGTGTAGACATGCCAAAAAAGCAGCAATTACAAACATGTGGCTATAGCTTTTCACAGCTTACGGAAGTAATGAACTCAACTGTTCCTATAAGTCCAGTTTTCTTTGGGAAGAGGTGGATGGGGCTGATCCTGATATATTGCCATATTTTGCTAAAATAATGAACTTGTCTGTCAAAGAGGCATTTTGAGACACTAGTGCAATGAAGACACAAAGATTATGCTCGTGTGGATTAAGATCTCATTATGCTTAGGGCAAAGGTATTGAACACATAATGCTTCACTTGTTGTTGGGCTACAGCTCATATGACACATAGATATTCTTTGAGCAAGCTGAGAATAATGGGGATTACCACGAGGCAGCACAGGCAGCCTCCTTAGGGCACACCGACCCAGGGGTGCAGGATCCGTTCTACCAGCAGGAGTGCACTGCACATCACTCCTATCCTGACAGTCACAGTATGTAGCAAGGCAGCGTCACAGACAGCAGAATAGTAGCTTCTATAACCTGTACCCGGTCTTACAGGAAGTACTTCCTGTGAGTGCTGAACTGCTTCCTGTGAGATGGGGTGAGGGAAACAAGCTTCTCTCATGCGGTCCACGGCTCTGCAACACTACAAGCCAGTACAGGGGAAGCCAGTACAGGGGAAGAGAAACCACAAGGGGTGGTGAAGGGGGAAGGGAAGCAAAAGAAAGACAGGGGCTGGTGGGAAGACACCCAGAGGGGCAGGGGACACACACAATTGACACAGAGCGGCTGGGGAAACACAAAGAGACACAGCAGGGCAGGTGGGGGACATATGGAGACACATGGGGGCTGGGACACAGACAAACAGACACAGAGGGGATAGAAGGGAAAACAAAGAGACACAGAGGGGCTAGAAGGGGAAGCAAGAGACACAGAGGGGCTGGGGGTAAACAAAGAGACACAGAAGGGCTGGGGAAACAGCAAGAGACACAGAGGGACTGGGGGGACAAACGGAGACACAGAGAGGCTTGGGTGACAAAAAGAGACACAGTGGGGCTGAGGTACACATAAAGACACAGAGAAGCTTGGGGGAACACAAAAATTCACAAAGGGTCAGGGGGGACACAAAGACACACAAGGGCTTGAGGGACACAAAGAGACACATAGAGCAATGGAGGGGACCCAAAGAGACACAGAGGAGCTGGGGGGACACAGACACAGACAGAGGGGCCGGGGGGAGATAGAGACAAGGTGCTGAGGGAAGAGACACATAGAGGGGCTGGTAAGACAAAGAGACACAGATGGGCTGGGGAAGGGCAAAATAGATAAACTTGGGCAGGGGATGGTGCAAATGAGGCACATATGGGCTAAAGAGGGAAAGATACCCAGAAAAAATGTATCTTTGCCTGTGTAGCCAAACATCCTTGCACTGGCCCTGGGAGGGTAGGCCTATGGTGGAGTGCCAGTAACACCACCTGCATCACTGGTAATGCCTACAGTGGATGGCCACATCTGTAAAGAAAAAGGGGTTGGTCATACTGGCAAAACATTCTCTGCACGGTCCTAGTTTAACCGTATGTGTTCAGTGTGTATCTATTGTCTGACATAAATGATATGCTAATGCAAGCCTCCCAATGGTTCTGATTATGGCTGGACTGTCCTGATTTTTGTGTTCTGTCCTACTGTCCTGTTTTTTTCCTGGTGTCCTGCATTTGGTCACTGTCCTTAACAGGCATAGTGCAACCTCATCATTAGAAGTGCTCACGCTATGCTTAAGGAATTAGTACCCAGCAAAGAACACTGAAAGGTCCGTTCTTGATGGGTAAGCCTACCTGATTGGTAGGCAGTCTGATGTGCCTTAATGCCAGGCTGATATGTCAATTCTGTGGGTGGACCTGCCCCCTTACGGGTGGGTCTGCTTTCTTTGAGCAGAGCCAATAGCGCGCCACTGGTCTGCCCTTCCCACCAGGGTCACGTTTTACAGGATGCCAAAGTTGGGAGGTACGTTAATGTGTTTTGAAACAGAAAGTGCTTGGTAAGTAAGGGATTAATTATATTGATTTAATTTTCATTCTGAAAACAAAACCAAATCCATAAATACCTATGTGGAGGAAGATGTCTGGGAGCAAATGGGGTCAATTGTAACTTGAATGAAGTATTGAAGGAAAGCCAGCACTGAAATTTTAATGTCAGGTTTATGATATCCCTAAATGTAATTACATCTGAAGGAGAGCTTGTCTTACAGAGGTCAGCAGTGAATTACTCATCTGTAGCTTTTGCAGAGATATCATGAATCTTTTGTAACTTGTCCAAAAATCCTTCTCAGGTAAAAGTAAGACAGAGTGAACTGGTCATTTCACTATGGTTTTTTTCTTCGTTTTTTTTTTTTTGGGGCGGGGGAAGACAATTCAAAGCTTCTCCACTTACCTTTGCTTTGTATTATTGTTTTAGAACTTCATAGCTTTAAACTTTCTACAAGATTGAGTCATGTACATGCTGCTGTAGGAATCTGATAAAATGTTTTTATAGTGGATTTGTCCCACGCTACACATTGTAATGGAATTCACATAACATAATTAAATTGAACATTTAAATAGCCAAAAATCCTCTAGACATAATAATAACATAAGGCAACTGTGAACTTGAACATGAAATTATATATTTGTCCTGGGAAGAGGGAGGTTCGATATAATGAAAAAATGAATGTTAAAACTTTCATTTAAAAAATCACTGTAGTGTTTTCCAAGTAATTTAAGCATCAAAAACGTAATTGAGGAATGTATTCTTTAAGCAGCAAGTTGTGGCCAGCTGTTGACTAACTGCAACAATCGAGGACACAATAATTTATTTGAAAGTAAAAAAACAGCTTTTTTTTTTTTTCTATTTAACTATTAATTTTCAAGAGTCGCACATCTTACCGTGGAATGAATAAATGCCTAAATGTTATCATTTCTGTTATGGTGGCTGACGTAAGATGTACACTTTTTCGAAAAGTTCATGTCAAGTTTAAAATTACTATTTTATTTATCATGGGATAAATACAGTTTATTTATCCCATGAGATGGGAAAACTGGGAAGACATTTTTCCTGGTCCCCCTTTGTCAACAGGCTATCGTTTGTGTTCTTCTGACCAAGATCATCAAGAATGGTGTGTGGGTTGAAGAAGTAGCTTCACAGTTTACCGGGGGTCTTTTTAATTTTATTTATTTTGCTTTTCATTCCTTTGTTGTTGTTTTACCTTGAATCCACATGTCTTAATATCTATCACTTGGTTTGTAGAGATTTTATTTTTGACACATACAGCAATACCTAGGTAACCTGATTTGTTAATGACCTAAGTCAGTTTCCGTGGTCTGTCTTTTTTTTCCCCCAAGCCCTTTTTTTACAATTAAAATAGAAATGTATAAACAAAAAGTCAATTTACCATTTGCTGGATAAGATATTATAAAATATATTATAAAAGTGGAAATACCATCAGTGTAACCGAAATAATAAAAAAATAAAAAAAATCACATTGTTTTGTTGGTGTAAAACTAGTTGTGATGTGAACTTGTATGTCAATTATTAGTAATTTAGTTTTTTGTCTGCTACCTAACCTGACAGTCTTAGTACCAGAACCACTGCATCTTAGTTTAACTCTCCCCTTTAAGATGCAATGATTGCTGCACATGTGCAGTGTCCACTCCCTATGAAAAGGCATTGAATTAGTAATGATGATCTCAGCCATGAAGCAGTGGCAAGTTAATTTTCTTTATTTAAAGGACCACTATAGGCACCCAAACCACTTCAGCTCAATGACGTGGTCTGGGTGCCAGGTCTCCCTAGATAAACTGCTATGTTTACACTGCAGGGTTAATCCAGCTACTAGTGGCTGTCTCCCTGACAGCCACTAGAGGCGCTTCCGCAATTTACACTAAGTAAATCTCACTTATTTGACGCTTTACGTCCTCACTGACCTCCAATATTAAAAAAGATCCCCATAGGAATGCACTGAGTAATGCTTCCTATGGGCGGGTTTGAATGTGTGCGCCTTTGGCCATGCATGCGCATTCGGCTCCACTCGGGAGCTGACGTCGATGGTGAAGGAGAGGTCGCCAGTGCAGAGGGAGCTCAGTGCTGGATTAAGGTAAGCGGAAAATGGTTTATTAACCATTTATTTGCTGCGGAACGAGGTCCTAGTCACGGTTTAGGTGACCAGTGCTCTATATCGTTAGGAATACATTTATGTATTCCTAACGTTATAGTGTTACTTTAATTCTTTCAGGAAGGGCCATGAATCTAAAAAGGCACTCTAGTATATGTTTGCATTTCTAATGCTAGAGTACTCTACTAACTAAAGCAAAGCAATATTTAGTCAATTATTCATTATTATTATTGACCAATTTTAATTAGTGAATCTTGGGCCAAGTGATATTTGATGCATAATTTTAAAAATGGGTTTATGTGCTTTTTCTTTGAAAAAACAAAGGTTGGAGGGTACATTTTTAGGTGTCTTTCATGGATTGGATGGCAAAAAGTGGGTTTGTCCTGTATCCTCTGATTTTGCCAAACATTAGTAGAAAATAAAATAAAAGTAGAATTTGTAGTTAATTCTGCATTTTTATATGGATATTTCAACCTCATTAACTAAGTAACTATATTGACTTTATAGCAATTTAAGATGTAATTTCAACACAATTTGACATTTCCATTTAAATATAATAAACGGGTCTTTGTTTTATCATAAACATGTTTATATATATATATTTGTATGTTTACATTCTTCAATGCTTACCTCTGTCAGTAAAACTATAAATTAAAGTTAATTTAATTTTAGTACAGAACAGTTTGTTTTTCTTCATTGCCCTTTGACCTTTTGTTGAGATTAATATACATTTCATGACTAAGACATCTACTTTACCAACTATGTTTACTTGGAACTTTTCCGGAGTGAATATTCATTTTAAAAAAAAAAAAAAAAAAAAACCCATGTCATAAGATTTCAGATGGAACAGTTAATGCATAATTGGTAAGCATCCAAAAGAGAATAGTCAAAAAAAAAAATCATAATAGAAATCTTCAGGAAATTTATCAATCAAGTTTGTTCACCAAAACATGATTTTGTCCGGCTGGACAAAATCCATTTAAAATGACCAATACCACATTGACAATTCTCATATTTACTAAAGCTTAATGCGATCGGAATTCGCCCAGGTGCATTCGATGTCCGGAGTAAAACTGGTGCATTTGAATCCCATACAAACGATAGGATACAGAAGATTCATAAAGTACACTACTTTTAATAAAATTTGGTACTGAATGCATCTGGTAAGATGAACATTCACAAATTATCAAAGACATGTGAGGCATCCACCTCGGCATTACACAACAAATACATTAATCGCAGACATCATCCCTAGTTTATTAGTAACCACAGACCCATTGGCACCTGAAACCTTTGTGGTGCTAGGGGTGGGAAATTTAAGGGTGTGTGGGTTACCGTCATATCGGGCAGGCTTGGTGCCATCAGCTCTGTAGTGGAGCCCGGTTTGCCTCCAAGGCTACTTTAGCGATGGGCGGCACTATGCCCCTTCCTCTCTAGCTCAAGTTACTACCATGGTTACTTTGCGAGAATGTGGAAGTATCCACCTCATGTTTGATGACCTTTCTTAGGTAGTGGGACAGGTTCCAGGGCTAAGGCTGGCTCGTCCATCCCTGTCGGCCAGGCCCAAGTCAGGGAGGGTGAAGGCAGGGGTAAGAGATCGCCTAGACAGGGGAAGGGTCAGGGCGGGACTAACTGGAACATCTGCAGTGGGATATGTATCGCATCCAGTTCATGCAATACTGTGGTAGTTCGCCTATCTGATTGGTTCGACCGGTATATACGTTATAATATTTTTTTTTTCTTCTCCCATAATTAACCCAAACAGTTATCATTCCTTTGAATAGTGTTGTTCGTTTGTCGGAATTTTTTCCATATTCCCATTACTGTGTGGCTTAACTTTCCTATTTTTGCTTGGTTCCACATCAGCACTTCGTATTCTAATGTGGAGGACACCATAGCTATTATTTCCGCTTGTGTGGGCAGATCAGGGGTCTGCCAGTTTTTTGCTATTTGTGTGGACACCATGCTTAGTATAAGATATATTATTTTCAGCGTGATTTGGGATATCCCTTCGGGAAACAGTTTTAGTAGGTTAATTTCCGGTGATTCGTTTAAACCTGCAACCCGTTGCTGTTTTAATTAACACAGACACTTCTGTCCATAGGGCCTGTACTCTACTGCAGAACCTCCAAATGTGGAACATTGACCCCTTTTGAGTTTGACATCTCCAGCAGAGGTCACTCACCGCTGGATAGAGTTTGTGGAGTCATGTGGGGACCATGTACTAGCGGCATTGGCGTCCGCAGGGGGGGGCAAGGGGTGGCACTTGCCCCCCCTGGATTTTTCAGCTTGTGCTGATATTTTTAGTTTCTGTGATAATAAACTGCAATACCGACACCGGCGCTGTGAATGGAGAAAGGCAGGGACAGGAAGCTACAGCTTATCCCTGCTTCAGTTTGGCTTAGGAGCAATAGGGATTTAGCTCTGGATCTGCACTGTCCTTTTTATTGCTGTTTTTTAAGCATTTTCTGATGACTGTGTCTTTTTCATATCTTATTAGGGACAGTATAGAACACCCTCAAAGGTGTTTTACCTAGGAGCAACAGGGCGGATTAGCTTTAAATATATCCCTACTGGTAGCCTCCTCTGGCATTCCAGATCTATATTAATATGTTATGCATAAAGTGTATTTTTAAGAATTGTAAAAAATGTTAACTTTTCTGGCCACTAGATAATTGAGTTTGATAAGTGATCAAACCTAATTATCTAGCCTGGCCCACAGGAGGAGTTATGTACTGTCTAAATTGTGTGCCCTGTTTCTCAGTAAATCAGACTTGTTCCAGCATTAAACCTTGGCTCATGTGTGGATTATTTGGCGATACCAGCGATTTATTACTCTGTGGATTACTTGGCGATTTTACTTTATGGGAAGAAAGGAATGCTTGACGGAGTAAAGGATTGTACCGTCACAATTGGGAACTAGCGATTGTCTTAGAGCGTCAGCTGATCACTCTAGCCAATCAGCGGCACCCATACCTGACGTCAATCTGCACTTCCTAACACTCCGTTTCAGAAGCCAAATACCACTGAGTGACCTGGAGATCTGGAGCTGGAGGAAGCCTTTGGGGTTAAACCATTTGAGAGCGGTTTAACCCCTTACAGGAAAGAGAGCGTCCAGGGGCCTCCTGGCATCATAGCATTTTCATTTAGATGAAGTTGTTATGGTGACCAGAATGTTCCTTTAATTTGCTTAAAGGAACACTATAGTGTCAGGAATACAAACATGTATTCCTGACACCACAGTTGTGAAAACGCTATTCACCCTAGCTTTATGTGATAATGACTATGCTTCTCCCCTTCATGACACTGGCAAAAAGGGGCCAAGCATGGATGTCATTACAATTATGCCCCCCCCTCTAGAAAAATTCCTGCGGACGCCCATGACCAGCAGTATAAAATCTAGCGAGATGTCTCCAAGTGGGACGCGCATAATGAGAGTACTTTGTGTTCCACAAATATTTTCCCCCAGTCTTGTTGTGTCAGTGTGTGGTTTAGGTCACTCTGCCAGTCTGTCATGAATTTCCCCCTTGGTATCTACCCAGTTTGCCATGAGAAGTTTGTAGCATGTGGAAAGGGTTTTTTGTGCTGGTTTCATTCAAGTACATATTTTTTCAAAGGTTGTTGGTGGGGTAGTTGTGTCGTGGATTGAAGTCTGTAAGTTATTAGTGGCAATTAATGTTGCAAGTATGAGAATGTGAGTCTAGACAAGAGAGTGTGTTCTGTTTGAAGCTCTGGAAAGGAGCGTAAAACTGAAAATGTGTGAGTCTCCATTGGTGCCAGGTCATGCATAGAAAGGTTTGGTTGCATAATTGGAGTGTGTGTAATGGGGTGGCTAAGGACCATTGGTGTGCTGTGCACATCTTACTTCTGTGGCCATCCCATATCTAAAGCAGAAGGCGGGTAGGTTGGAGTGTGTTGAGGGGTCCATAGCATACATGCTAAAACCGGAGTGCCACAACAATGACTCTCAATTTCTATCCATTCGGTTGTGTAGTTAGCGGGGTGCTCTCCTATAATGTTAGTGAGGTGTGCTGCTTTGTAATACATTCTTAGATCTGGGAAGGTCAATCCGCCTCTGTCAACCTGTTTCAAGAGCAGGTCTCTCGGGACTCGTGGGTGTTTTCCTCCCAACTAAATTTGAGAAGGAGAGCTTGGTAACATCTAAGGAATGTCTGGGATATTTAGATTTGTAGTAAGCGGAACAGATATAGGATCTTGGGAAGAATTGTAATTTTTATGGCAACAATCCTCCCCAGCCAAGACAGAAATCTGGACCACCATGACTGCAGCAACTGCTTAGTCTCCTTGAAGAGTTTGAGGTTATTAATTGAGAAGAGATCCCTTAATCGTTTTGTGATTTTCACGCCGAAAAAAGTCAAATAGTCATCTCTCCAGTCGTACCTAAAATCCCCCCGGAGTCTCCCTTCTAGAGTTTTGGGAATATTAATGCACATTGCTTGTGTCTTCATTACATTGAGCTGGTAATATGTTTGTTGGCTTTATGCCTGCAGTTCTTTATATATGTTTGGGAGTGTAGTAAGTGGCTGGGTTATTGTCAATAGAATGTCATTTGCGAATAGATTGAGTTATTCCTTATGCCCGATAGCTACTCCGTCTTATTGTTCCTGAGCGATATGGCTAGCGGTTCAAGGGCCAACACGTAAAGGAAGGGAGATAGTGGGCAGCCCAGGCGGTTCCATTAGAGGTGGTGAAGGGCACAGAGTAGAAACCTGAGTTCAGTACCGTTGCTGTTGGTTTGCTATACAGGGCCTTTATTACCAATAAAAACCTAGGTGGGAAGCTGTATGTATTCAAGACTTCATTGAGGAAGTGCCAATTCAGTCTATCAAAAGCTTTCTCCACATCGATTAAAATCAGAACGATTTCCGTGTTGGCTCGCTTGAGGTATATGTCCAGCACTTTTTGGGTGTTGTCTGACCCCTGTCTGCTGGTCACAAACCCCACCTGATCTGTGTTAATTAAAGTAGGTAGGTTGTTGCATATAATTTTGCATCTGCATTAAGCAGAGAGATCGGTCTTGACACACCGTTGGAGGCTTGCCAGGTTTTGGGAGGGTTATGACATGTGCCGAGAGGAAGTCTCTTGGGAAGGAACCCATCAAAGTCACCTCATTGAAAGAGTTGGAAAGGTGTGGGGCCAGTATGTGTTTGAAAGTGGAGTAATAGATGTTAGTAAGGCCGTCTGGACCCAGGGCTTTCCCTTTGGGTATTGTATTACGTGTTGTAATATGTCCTCCTCAGTGATTGGGCTTGTCAGTTGCATTAGTTGGTGTTTCTGGAGGTAAGGTAGGTGCAGTTTTTTAAGTATGCTGCTATGGAGGCAGTTGTGGGTTGTGGGGTTTCTTTGTTGCTGTTTAAGTTATATAGGGAACTGTAATATTGGGCAAATTTGTTGCATATTTGTGTCGGTTGGATTACCTTTTTGCCTGAGTGTGATTGGATGAAAGGGATTCTGTTCTGTGCCTGCCTATCGCACAGTCTATGGGTCAGAACTTTGTTGGCTTAGTTGCCCATTACGTAGGACCTTGCTTTGAGTTTCTTCAGGGCAAAGCCGCTCTTGGGTGTGTATTTCATTAACTTTCATTTGTATTGCTGATATTTGTCCTTGTGTGGTGTTGAATGGGGTTACTTGGTTGGAATGATGTTGGTCTTGAAGTTGTTTGAGGAGCTGTAGCATAGATGTGTGATTTTTTTTTCTTAAGGTAGAATGCCCTCCATATCATCAGGCTCTGGATTACCGGTTTATGAGCCATCCAGAGTGTGAGTGCGTGTGTGTCTGCTGTGTTGTTCATTGCAAAGTATGTTTGTAATTTAGTTTAGATTGAAGCTACAAATTGTGGGTCATTGAGCAAGTTTTCATGTAGCCGCCAAGGGCTTCGATTTTTATAGTTGTATTGGTTAGATGTAGATAGCGCTACAGATGTAGATAGCGGGTTGTGGTCTGACCAGGCAGATGTGCCTATTTCGCATGTTCTTACCTAGTTTATGTGTGCACTATGCATTAGGAAGCCATCTATTCAGGAGTATGTATTGTCGACTTGCGAGTAATGAGTGTATTCCTTATCGATCAGATGCATGGTACGCCAAATCTCATATAAGCCGAATGTGGAGAGCAGTTAATTGAAAGAATTACATTGTTTGTGGAGAATTCTGTTTTGCTGTTGAGTCTAGGGAAGGCTCCATAATGTGATTGAAGTCTCCACATATGATTATGGTGCCTGTTTGAACTTGTGCAACTCGTTTCAGTAGATTGTGCATGTAGCTCCTTTGGTTTGTATTTGGTAGGTTGGTGTTTACTATCGTGTATGTAGAATTATTGATAGCACAGACCAGTATAATATACCTGCCCTGTGTGTCTTTGTGAAGAGCAATTTGATCAAAGGCTAGGCTACCACTAAGCAGTATGGAGACTCCCTTGCTCTTGGCTGGGGAGGTGCGTGGAATTGGCATGGGTAATGTTTCAGGTCTAGGACTGGGTTTGAGTCCCGCTTGAAGTGAGTCTCTTGGAGGCATACAACATCAGCCTGGGATCTGTGTAGGTCCCGCAGTAGAGTGTGTAATTTATGGGGTGAATTCAATCCCCTTACGTTATATGTGTATAATTTCATAGATGTATTACAGTGTTCCTGGGCCTTGTGTGAGATATTCATACTCGGTGTTCACCTAGGTATTGGTTGGAGTGCCGTGTGTCTACTCATTTGTAGGATCCATGTGTAATTGTGGGGTAGGTCCTTTTGGTCACTATTGCTATGGGTTCGGCTCTGGTGAAGTGGAGAGTGGCCCAAAGGTGACGCATAGGCCTGTGGCCGATATGTAGGTGGTGAGTGCTGTGCGGTTGTGCGAAGCAGGGGTAAATTATAATTTAAAGTACTATTTGCTCACTGGCAGCACTAGCAGCTAGCTAGCTAACTTTGGCCAGTGTTTGTGACTAAGTGGCTACTAAAAAAGACTAAACACACCCCACGTTCAAGACCTTGGGTTGTCTACTTTTTCAAATGGTATGCCATTATGGGGGTAATTCTCATTCCTGGGCTACCAGACCGTCTCAAAGGTAACATTACTAATCTGGCAAATTTCAATGTGACCCTGTAACTTTCCAAAACACCATAAAACCTGTTAATGGGAGGTACTGTTGTGTACTCGTGAGACATCGCTGATTACAAATATGTGCATTTTTTTGCAGTAACACCTAACAGTATTATGACATTCACAGCTAAAATGTCAGACGGAAATACAAATTTAAAAAAAAAATCTTATTTTCTAAATTTTTAAAAAATTTATTCATAATAAATGATGTTCCATATATGAATAGTTAATGGTAAATTAAAGCCCTGTTTCTCCTGAACAAAATGATATATAATAAGTGTGGGTGCGCTTAATGTGACAGCGGTGAATTACGGGTGAACAGACATATAGCGCAAATTCCAGTTTTTGTTCACGTTTTGTTTTGATCCAAACGTGTACTATTGACTCCGTCCTGAAGGGGTTAAAGACAGGGGACTCCTCGCCATCGTTACCAATGGAAGGATCTCAGCTTACTAATAGACACGTGCACAGAGATAAAATGTTTCAGACAAACCACTTCGTCCAAAAAAAAAAAACAAATGCAGGATTTTGTTAATAATCTAAATATGGGGAAATTAATCAAACAAAGCAAAATGGCACGATAACAGGCCAATCAGTGTACTGCAAAATATATAATATAAATATTATGTGTATACTTTGCAGTACACGGAACCATTTGGTTCACAGATCAAGTGTGAACAAGTAACAAATAGAGGGAAAAATAAAAGAAGCAGTAAAAAAAAAATCTATATTGATATATTTAGATAATATATATTACTTTAATATATAAGATATAAATAAATATAAACTGGGAAATATGATCTACAAAATACATAATAATACATATACAGTAATAGCGCATATCTCTTTTATTCCAATGATATCTTAAAATTGCTAGAAATATTGATGGAGCTCACTTATTATCTAAGTGCTCTGGTAACAGGTAGGCATTGCTCAAACTTGTGAAAGTGAAAGAGTTAAACATTTTAATGTGCAAAACCTGTAGTCCAGCCGGAATAAGTAGTGAATACGTTGACATTCATTAATTTGTCTATTTAGCATCACAGGTAGGAGGCCGAAAAAAAAATCACTTGCGATATTAAGAACAAAGAGTGGTTTACCATTCAAAAAGATGAAAGTGGGCAAGAAGCCGTCTTCTAATAAGTAAAAGGAAATGTTCCCACCAGTAAAAAGAGATTAGCAAGATTGGAATAGACGTAAATTGCAACAAAATATGTGCTGCATTCATTCAAAAAAAATCATGCATGAGATTTTTCTTCCTTATTATAAGAAAGAAAAAAATGAGTCTTTAGGATTTTCTACAAGCCATTATACCTAACAAGAATACAAAGCTGCTTGGAAAGTAAAAATGTAATTATATAAAGAATATCTAAATGAATACAGTAATAATGTTAGAAACATAGAAACATAGAATGTGACGGCAGATAGAACCATTCGGCCTGTCTAGTCTGCCCAATTTTATAAATACTTTCATTAGTGCCTAGCCTTACCTTATAGTTAGGATAGCCTTATGCCTATCCCACGCATGCTTAAACTCCTTTACTGTGTTAACCTCTACCACTTCAGCTGGAAGGCTATTCCATGCATCCACTACCCTCTCAGTAAAGTAATACTTCCTGATATTATTTTTAAACCTTTTTAAACCTTTGTCTCTCTAATATTATTATGTATTATGTTACTCTATAATACATCAGAACCTGATTGCTCTAGCTATGTTAAGCTTCCAAAGTACACATAGCTTTATCCCGTATAATCTATTTAAGAATATTAGCCTATATCATGTTTGTTTTAGAAGTCTGTAGCCATTGTCTCGTTTTTTTCTATATAGTAATGTAAACCTCTTCAAAATGTCTGCCTTGTTTCTAAAAAGCCAACATACCCATTTCACATTTTATTTGCCCAATACTTTCCTTTTTTAAAAGGTGTTCTTGTTGGGGTAATATCTGTGAAAGAAAGCAGGAGAACCATCTTTAGTGGTATGTACCAACAACTGATTGACAGCTAACTGGAGAGACCCTATTTTACATATAATTATCTATCTACTTTTGTGTAAGCTAATAGTGCATGTACTATGGCAGGTACACTTTAACAGCAACATATTAAATGTATATCGTTTTATGGTGGTTAAAATTCCAAGAAATCTAATTCATAAATAGGAAGAACAGAAGAAAGTGCACACTAGCCATCTTGTAGATGTAATGTACATACATATAGGAAAACATTAATTGTATTAAAAAGAGTGCACAAAAAAAATTCCAGAAATATTTCTATACTCCTTATGAAAAGCTGTTCAATGGACATATATCATAATGATAAACACAAAATATGATCCATAAAGCAAACTGTACTAAATCACAGATAAAATAAAATAAAACACAATGAAATAGGGATTAAGTAGCACTCATTACTCTCAAGCCAAGGGAAGATTAGCCCCTTGTGTGTGTTAGATCCTGAAGATTGCATTTTCTTCTGAAGGACTCACCACACCAGAGCAGACATTTAAATGCATTACATATCCCTGGTGTTGGAGATAACTGTGGGTATTTGCTGAGACTCAAAGTCCAAAACTAATAAAAATGAAAGTCCTTGATTTCTGTCTTCCAATAGGCTGCTCAATTGTACCACTCCACATTCACTGCCTTGTTCCAACTTCCTAGCATGTGAAGCAATGTGTTTCACCCCGCCCCTTAAGGCTTTCTCAAGTGCATTCACCATTCTCCTGAGTGTTCCACATATATATACTAGTGTTCCAAATACATATTATGATCCCTTGATAAAAATGCTTTACTTAAAAAAAAAAATGGTAAAATTACAGACAATATACCAATGAAGTTATAGTGGGTAAAAAAGTGATTGAAAACCCCTTTCCCTTCCACGAGTAACACCAAGCCTTAATTGCAAGCCTGTAACAAAGACGATGCTAATGAGTTGAATTAACAACAAACAGATGTCCATGGGGGGTTATCTGGCTTTGCACCTCCTTCCTGAGTTGTGTGTCAAAGCTGTTGTATACAGCAGACATATACCCCAAGTAATCCATGTTAAAAGCAGAATACATGAGGCAAAAAGGTGGGTCTCATTTGCATATGCCCACCCAGAATCCCTTGCAGTAATAATAGCGCTGCAAATGTGAGATTTCTGTGGGAAATAAGTCTTATGGCTTAACTGGTGTGTGCAAATCTGTGCTTGACAATGTATTTAATAAATATATATATATATATATATATATATATATATATATATATACATACACACACGCATATACACACACACTTCACACATAAAAAAGAAAGATATAGAAGGGAAAAGAGAAAAGCCCCAAGCATCATGGATGCGCTATGAAAGTGCTATTCCTAATATGTAATTATGTAACTTTCTCTCATATTATGTCATAGAATCATGCATTTCATATATAACTGAGTAATTTTATAAATTCTTACTATCACATTTTGAGTATTCTGTATATTGCTTATTTAACATTCTTCAATAAATTATAAAAAAAAAGTATGTACAAAAACAGATAGACAAGCAGAGATCCTGACAGACAATCAGAGACATAGGATGGATGGAGGGTTATTGCATAACTAAAAAATATACACAAAGCCTTAAATAACTAAATTTGACTAAAATTAAGAAAAGTCTTCAATCCAGTTCATACGGAGCATGGAAAAATATGAACTCTTCCTTGGAGGTCAAGAGTATTAGATTATAACATAACAGCTCATGCTAAGCAAATATTTGATTAAACCGTTTATCTCACAATGCAGCTGCAAAGGAAGTTGCAGTATGGTAGGGCACTGTGGTCAAAGAGAATGAATTAATTGTAATGAAGCATGCCAAGGAGATCTTTAAGAATTGCTGGCATATCCTCAGAGCGTGTGAGAAAATGTGTCTGAGCTCAGGAAGCAGATTGCAGTGGTCCATGTGGTGGCTATAATTTAGCTGTCGATACTACGTAGTCTTGTGCATATTGCAGTTAATGTAAAAGAAAATTTATGATGGAAAAAAACATTTTTTTTGCTTTACGTGCCTTTAATAAATGGCAGGGATATATAGATGACAGATACGGTTTTCATTGATCTGGACTTTGAGGGAGCTCATTTAATAGATTAAAACAACACTAAGTCCATATTTGTTATATGATTAAGTAAATATACACACTGAGCATATATGAAAAGGCTTAATAGTTTGCTTTAAGAGTAATTTTGATTCATGAAGTCACACGTGAATTTTACATCAATTATTCCGTAGAAAGACCTATTCACTTGTGCAAAAAAATTATTCTACTCCAAAAAGTAATTATTGTGTTTTACTTTAAAATTCTAAAAGTGAAATAGCAGCTCAAAACTCTTAAATGTGGGAATACCCCTATACCCACACACAGATATACAAAATTTGACAAACATAGTGGAACGCTAAAAAGTCCTAGTGCATTTATATGTATCCTTAATAAAATGGTGTATCACGGGTATACAATCAATACATAAAAGAAGAAAACAAAAAAAAGAATATATAGTGTAGATGGTAATGCACATGGAATTTGAGGTAATAAATGATAAGATCCACTCACATGGATCTCCTGTGTTTGTCCAATCACAGACTTCCCAATGCAGCTCAATGAGAAGTCTTAACAAGGCAGGTGCTCTGTGCAATTGTTGCCTCTTGAGTTTAGCTCCACTGAGCCTAACAACCAGGAAGTAACATGACCAGTTGTCTCATTGTCAGCGAGGGAAGTGTAACAAGGTTAATTAAGAAAAGTGTCAATTGCAAAGGCAGGGCTTGTAAAGGCAACAGACAAGAGATCTGCCGCTTTTACAAGTTGTTTTTAGATTTATCCCAATTAAAAAAATAATAGAACTCATGCATGTTTTTTTATAGGGGTTCTATCTACAAAACAGTGATTTTTATAAAACAATTTGGGGAGGATCAGGGGAGTGGAGTGTTCCTTAAATAATATGTCTTCATCTAGAGCAACTATTAATTCATAATATATAATGTGTCATATGGATGCATGTTCTAGTCCTATCTATTGCGTATATTTTTTGGACAGTGGGAACAATATTAAAAATAACTTTGATGTATTTTATTGCAAGATGTACTTTTTCAGATGGTTAAGTAAGCCCCTGTAAGGTGCTGCTTTGTAACTGCTCATATTTCCTTCTGCCACAGGTGGTCCAGCAAACACAGGAAACCTACAGTATGTCACCAGGACTCCACACTGTGACATTCTGGAGCAGGGAAGTATGAATTCCCGTGTAGGTAATGCAGTTAGGCTAAAATGAAATGGATACACTTTGATGCAGCAATTTGCTAAAGAAAATATGGCAATATTTCTGTAAAATGTCTCAAAAAATAAAATGTCTCAAAAATACAGAATTGATGCTTCACCTCATAGAATTTAATACGATGAACGTCCGAAATAAAATAAATAATACTTCAAAGCCCCCGAAAAAGTAGCATTTCATAAAGATAGATTCTTTATGAAATACTCATATTGACTTTGTTGGAAATCCACTGAAATTCCAACCCAGACAAGAGATATACTGAGACAAAGTAGGGTCTTCTTTGTCTCTGTATATTTCCTACTCTTGACACTTCTAGACACTGGGTGGAGCTAATGCCATAAAGACGTGTCAGTTCTGGGGGTGGAGCTTGGCCACCATTTTAGATGGCCACCTTGTAGAGAGACTCCTGGGCCAAAGGGACAATAAGGTTCCACAATATCTATTTTCAGTTTTATTAGCTGAAAACGTAAGCTTGATATAACTGTGAGAATCACCAGACAACATGCAGAAGTCGAAAAAAACAGACACAAAGCTGCTTGTGCTTCAAAAGGCAATGGAAGGAGCTGCTGGGGTGAGTAGTAAAATCCCCGCTTGGGTGAGTAGTAAAATCCCTATTATTGGGCTTGGGGAAGTACCTCCCTCCCGTCTGGTTCTCCAAACTCGGTCTTATGCAAGCATGGCTGCTCGGATCACCCTGGGAGCGTCAGAATCACGAACGGGCCGCCTGCGGGCTCAGAGTGCGGCTCAGAGCGCTCCGGGCACTCAGCATGCTCGGAGCGCCGAGAGGCATCTCCCACAAGTGGCGCGATGCATGCAGATAGGCTCCCTATCGGGATCTTCAGCCTCTCGGCTGTCAATTGCAGCAAGGTGGGGGGGTCCCTCTGCCAACCTGCCAAGCAAGCATAAAAAAATAACCAGTTCTACAGAGAGCCCAGAAGAACCAGAAGTGGAGATGGGTGCTGACATGCTCCAAACATTCACATGTTCAGCATTACCACAAAGTGTCAAATATGACACCACAACAAAGATGGCTGTTACTGTAGATACTGTACCTGCCACAACTAAGATGGCCACTGCCACCTCCAAGATGGCTAACACTAATATTAAAACTGCAACATATAACTTAAATACGCCACCTGAGTTGGCTGTGGATTTTCAACCTTCGGCTGGCATGCTGATAGATCTTATACAAGGCTTAAGTGTTGATTTATAAAATTATTTTAAAAAGGACTTTAAAGCTATTTATGGCATCATGGATGACTTTATCAGAGAACAGAAGAAGTGGAAAACAGACTGCATTTACAGGAACAAGTACATCTGGATTTGATGGATAAAGATTGCCAGCTCATGTCAAAGCTTTTCCCAACCCAATTTCACTGTGTTTATAAATCTAAGTTTAGAGGTGCATCAATTATCTTCAACAGGAATGTGGCATGCTTTACGGATAAGGTATTAACGATGGGAGGTATCTGTTTTGGATAGGTAAAATCAATAATGTTGAGTACACAATTGTATATATTAATTTCCCCAACACCGGTGTTGAAAATGATGGATCTGGTGACAGAGAATTTGAGAGATATTTTGGCAATGTGTGGTGATACGAATTTTGTCATGGATGGAGAACTGGATAATGCTAAGGAAGACCCTGATCAATCCCATAGAAGAGACCGTGACAGACTGGCGGATAAATGTACCAAATACATGATTGAATGTGGTTTGTATGATCCTTGGAGACTTATGCATGAGGGTGAAAGAGATTTTACTTATTATTCTGTTTCAAAAAACACGTATTCTAGGCTGGACAGGTTTATAGTTCAGAGTGCTTTAATCCCGCACATCTTGAAATCTGATATCTTAGATCAGTGATGGCGAACCTTTTTGAGCCCGAGTGCCCAAACCGCAATACATGCCAACTTTTGTTTCCTCAAAGTGCCAACACGGCAATTAAACCTGAATACTGAAGTTTAAATTTAGAAAAAACAACTCGTACAGTTGTCCGAACTAATTAACAACTTTTGTTTTAAAAGACGAACACAACAGAGAGTTCAATGATACAAATTTTAAATAATGATATAAATAGATAAATTTAAGCTTATATTTATTAGTATCTCCAACAAATGCAATACATACACACACAGACTGCTGAATACATACACAGACAGACTTCTGAATACACACACACAGTCTGCTGAATACACATACATACAGACTGCTGAATACACACACACAGACTGCTGAATACACACAAACAGACTGCTGTACTGTGGGGGCTAGGGGTGCTGTGTGTGTTGGGGTAGGGGTGCTGTGTGTGTGTTGGGGTGTCGGGGCTAGAGGTGCTGTGTGTGTGTTGTGGGGGTAGGGGTGCTATGTGTTGGGGTGCTGTGTGTGTGAGGGGTGTTGTGTGTGTGTGTGAGAGGGGTGCTGTGTGTGGGGAGGTAGGGGTGCTGGGTGGGGTAAGGGCGCTGTGCTGGGGGGGTAGGGGTGCTGTGTGTGTGTTGGGGTAGGAGTGCTGTGTGTGTGTTGGGGTAGGAGTGCTGTGTGCACGATGTATGATCTAAATAAATTTTGTGGATTTTTGCCTAAATTTCTCCTATCATTGCTGATAGGGAATACGATGGATTGATTTTATTTGCCATCTTTAAATTATACAGTTCTTTTTCCAATGTTCTCAGATTGTTATTAAGTCTCTTCAGTTGAGATGCTCTAGAAATAAAATGACCTTGTAACACAGCCTTATGAGCATTCCAAGTTACCTCACCAGGAACCTCAGATAAAGCATTGTCTGAGAAACAATCATCCAAAACTCTCTCTGTCAATGACCTATTTTCAACCTCATTTAACAAATATTCACCTAGTTCCCAAGTTCTACTTGGGAGTGAACATATAGTTTCATAGAAACATAGAATGTGACGGCAGATAAGAACCATTCGGCCAATCTAGTCTGCCCAATTTTCTAAATACTTTCATTAGTCCCTGGCCTTATCTTATAGTTAGGATAGCCTTATGCCTATCCCACGCATGCTTAAACTCCTTCACTGTGTTAACCTCTACCACTTCAGCTGGAAAGCTATTCCATGCATCCACTACCCTCTCAGTAAAGTAATACTTCCTGATATTATTTTTAAACCTTTGTCCCTCTAATTTAAGACTATGTCCTCTTGTTGTGGGAGCTGATGTGGGGCCTCTGCCTGGAGTCCAGTAGGGATCTTCTATATGCTCCTCGCTGCTCCCTTTTTAGTGTGAGGGAGCAGTGAGGAGCAGGAACACTGGGCTCCCTCGCTGGCCCTCCTCCCCGGCCGGGTAAATTTTAGCAGAGTAGGCACCTGCAATGTGGGGAAAGTGCCTACTCTGCTTTAACACCAAGCATGTATTGTGACGGGCTGCAAAGATGTCCATTGTGGGAAGCGAGTTTGACATGCTTGCCCTAGATGGTAACAGTGCTGCTTTAAGACAGGGATTATATTAGGAAACAGCTTGTATTCAAGGAAATGACACAAACACACACAACGTGGCATATTAAGCACAAAACAAGTAACACTATGCAACACACAAAAAAATGGTCTGATGGCTCATGTGTCATCATTTATCCTGCATCTGAATATGTTTACCTTTTATCAGATCATGTATACCTTTTGAAGGAAGTTAAATGATATTTTCAAGGTGAAATACATGCTCATTGTTAAACAATGTAGGGGACCTATAATGATATCAGCAGTTCTCTCAAGGGTCAAGTATGTTAGGGATAAGAGGAGTACTCTTCATCGTTGTAGAATGGGAAAGAGATATGGAGCTAATTTACAAGGACAGTGCACCTTATTTCACTCTCATAATATTCATTGAATTCCAGTGTGAAAAGGCACCTATGCTTAATAAAAAAAAGTAGTGTCATTACCACTGTTGACTGAGTAAAATGCCTTTTGAGATTTGAGATCTAAACACAGTTTAGCCTTAATGGTAATTGGGGTACTATGCATTTCTGTCTTTAAGTGAGGACTTATTAACAATGAACTTAACATGTCCTAAATGTGCAATCAGAAGTAACAGAACTGTATATTGTGCAGGGGCGTACCTGGAGCATTTGGCAACAGGGGCGGATCCTTTATTTGGCACCCCCCACCCCCCAGCCTCAACTTTAAAATGTAAAAAACAACCACAAATTTTTTTAATGTATTTAGCACTGAGCAGTGTTTGTATATTTTTAATGTAAGCATGTTTTTGTATGAAGTATGTGTGAGTGAATGTACGGGTGTGTTTGCACGTATTGACATTTGAATGCAGGCGTGCATTTTTCTGTAGTGTGGTTTTTCAATATATTGGTGGTGTGTTTTAATGTAGTGTTGACATTTGGATGCAGGGTTGTATTTGTGTGTAGTGTAGATGAAATGCCGAGATGTATGCACATGTACACATATACACACACTGGCACATATACAGATACACAGACACATAGGTACACACATGCAGCTACATTGAAAAACAGTCATACACAAATACAGACAAATACTGACACACATACATACAGATACACAGACACATTAAAACAAACACAGACACACAAACAGATACACATACAGATATACAGACATACAGATACACATGTATAAGTGTGAGTTTGCTTAGTGAATGCAGTGTGTTTGCGTAGTGGATGCATTGCGTTTGTATAGTCTATGCAGTATGTGTATAGTGAATGCAGTGTGTATGCAGTGTGTGTATAGTGTATATAGTGTATGCAGTGTGCATAGTGTATGCAGTGTGTATTGTGTATTGAGTGTGTGTATAGTGTATGGAGTGTGTGTATAATGTATGTGTCAGGGTCCCGCGGGCGGCTGCGAGGGGAGGTTGCAGTCCGCTCGCGGCACTCACCCTCCAGCCGTCCGCGGTCCCCCTTCAGCCGTGTGCTCGGCGGGCGGCACCCTCTCTCCCACGGGTGCCGTCCGCCTCTTCCTCTGTGTCTCCCAGCGGAAGAGGCGCTGGGAGACCGCCCACTTTAACCAACGCCGGGGTCAGTCACCTGACCCGGCGTTAAAGGCATAGTGCCTCAATCACAGTGGGAGGTTTAGATATCTCCCACGTGTGATTGTTAATTCTGATTGGAAATTATCCAATCAGAATTAACCTTTGGATTTATATACTTACCTTTCCTGTTCCTCTTCGCCCTGTTGTGGTCTTTGCTTGTTAGTATTGATTCTGAACTTGTGCTTCTGGTTACGTACTCCCTGGCTTGTCTATCGTTATTCTGTCTTCTGGTTCCCCTTACTCGGCTTGTTTTCTGACTATTCTTTGTGTTCTTAGCCCGGCCACTCTAAGGTCCGGTACGGCACTTTGTGTGTGTGTGTGTGTGTGTGTGTGTTGGCGTGTTTGGTTCCCCGAATCGTGACATTACAACAGGGCCATAATGGAACCTGCTGACATACCACAGCTCCTAGTTAATCAGGAGGCTAGAATGGATGGCTTGGACCACCGTATGGACCAGTTTGCCCAAGCTTTACAAACCATACTGGCTCGTACTGCACACTTGCAACCTGCCGTTCAGGAGGCTGCTGCTGCTGTGCCCGAACCCATTCCCACTCCGGTACCCGTTCCTGCTCATGTTGTTCACATGACACCGCCACAACGCTACAGCGGTGACCCAGCATTGTGTCGTGGTTTCCTTAACCAAATAGACATCCATTTGGTGATGAATCCACGTTCCTATCCCACTGACAGATCCAAAATTGCCTTTTTGATTAATCACCTGTCCGGGAAAGCTTTAGCATGGGCTAACCCCATGTGGGAGAATACATCTCCTATGTCCTTTGTAGAGTTCTTGACAGCTTTCAAACGTACGTTTGATCAACCCGGTAGGGTTGCCTCTGCTGGCAAAGCTCTGCTTAGGGTACGACAGGGTAATAGATTTGTAGCGGATTATACTATCGAATTCCGCACGCTAGCAGCTGAAGTGGTTTGGAATAATGATGCCCTCGTAACAGCCTTTCAGGAGGGTTTGGCCGCCTACATACTGGATGAAATAGCATCCAGGGAATTGCCTGTTCTTCTAGATGATGTCATAGATTATGTCATTCTTATTGATAACCGTATAAGAGAGAGGCGTAGTCAAAGACGGATGGATACACGGGCATTACCTGCTCCCCCCTCTACTGCTTTACTAGCACTACCCGCTCCTAGCCAACCAACCCCCGAACCCATGCAATTGGGTGCTACGGGGCTAACTGAGGCTGAAAGAGCATATCGTAGAAGGGAGGGGTTATGCCTTTATTGTGGAAAGAGGGGGCACCACTGTAATGCCTGCCCTAAGTTACAGGGAAACTACAGCACCTAAGGCCTAGAGAGGGGTCGGCCTCGGGTGTTATGACTTTGTCCCCTCATGTGTCCATCTCCAGACCGTTTATTACGGTTTCCCTTTTGGTCAATAAAACCACCATAACCACCAAAGCCTTGATCGATTCAGGTGCGGCAGACAACCTTATGGATGAGAACTTTGCTAAAACCGCAGCCTTAACTTTGATCCAAAAGGCCACACCCTTGGTCGTTGAGGCCATAGATGGTAGACCACTTGAGAAACCTCTAGTGACCCATGAGACCCAAGAAATAGTGATGTCTGTAGGTGTTTTGCATAAGGAAAGGTTAACCTTCCAAATAATTGACTCCCCTACTGCTTCCATCGTTCTGGGTTTTCCCTGGTTAGTGAAACACAACCCTGTTCTCGATTGGGGTTGCTTGGATATACTATCCTGGGGGGAATCCTGTCAACGAGACTGTATGGCTCAGGTACGTCCTGTTTGTTTACTCAACGTGCCCACGGCTAAACCACTCTCTGTTCCTGTCCCTTCTGTATATGCTGATCTTGCATTGGTTTTTGAAAAGAGGGAGGCAGATAAGCTACCTCCACATCGTGACTATGACTGTGCCATAAACCTTTTACCGGGCACTATGCCCCCTAGGGGTAAGGTCTACCCTCTTTCTGAGAAAGAAAACCAGGTCATGGAGGAGTACATACGAGAATCCTTAAGGAAAGGATTTATTAGAAGGTCCTCCTCTCCTGCTGGTGCTGGTTTCTTTTTTGTGGCAAAGAAGGAGGGCGATTTGAGGCCGTGTATAGACTACAGGGGTCTGAACAATATAACGGTTAAAAACGCCTACCCTATCCCCCTCATCACTGAGTTGTTTGACCGCGTTAAAGGTTCTAAGTACTTTACCAAACTAGACCTCAGGGGAGCTTATAACCTTATCCGTATAAAGGAGAATGATGAGTGGAAGACAGCGTTCAATACGCGTAGTGGGCATTATGAATACCTGGTCATGCCTTTTGGACTGTGTAATGCTCCTGCTGTGTTTCAGGATCTCATAAACGATGTCCTTAGGGATCTATTGCATGTCTGTGCCGTGGTGTACCTTGACGACATACTTGTATATTCTCCTGATTTGAAGTCACATCATCAACATGTTAGGATGGTGCTTAAAAAATTATTACAGAACGGACTTTATTGTAAGTTAGAAAAATGTCTGTTCGATCAGACCTCTGTG
This sequence comes from Pelobates cultripes, assembly GCA_933207985.1. Classification (NCBI taxonomy): domain Eukaryota; kingdom Metazoa; phylum Chordata; class Amphibia; order Anura; family Pelobatidae; genus Pelobates; species Pelobates cultripes. The sequence continues at coordinate 337,743,950 of OW240913.1, forward strand.
CAATTCCTGGGATATATAATTTCTGAACAGGGTTTTAGTATGGATCCTGCTAAATTGGAAGCTATACTGTCCTGGCCACTTCCCCAAGGACTTAAGGCTATCCAGCGTTTTATAGGTTTTGCTAACTATTATAGAAAATTTATAAAAAACTTCTCACCACTTATCTCTCCTATCACAAAGCTGACTAAAAAAGGTCTACACCCTAGGGTTTGGACTCCTGAAGCCCTTAAAGCCTTTGAAACTCTCAAGAAAGCATTTGCCTCTGCTCCAGTACTACACCACCCTAATCCTTCTCTTCCCTTTGTTATGGAAGTAGATGCTTCTGAATCGGGGGTGGGAGCAGTACTATCACAAAGGTTATCGTATGACGAACCCCTCCATCCCTGTTGTTTCTTTTCTAAAAGGTTGTCTGATCCAGAAAAGAATTACGATGTTGGGAACAGAGAACTATTAGCTATTGTGTTAGCTTTTAAGGAATGGAGGTACTTATTAGAGGGTTCTAGACACAAAATTATGGTTCTGACAGATCATAAGAACCTCTCCTATATAACCGATGCTAGAAGGTTGTCCGCCCGACAGGCTAGATGGTCTCTATTCCTTTCGCGATTCCAATACATTATTACCTATAGACCTGGTTGCCGTAATGCCAAAGCTGACGCTATCTCTCGACAGTATGAACCTTTAGAATTTGTTAACCCAACCCCTGAACCTATTGTACCAGCTTCTCAGATCATAGCTGCTACCCGTTTGGTTGTTTCATCTCCCTTCCTTGAGAATATTAAGACATACCAAACCCAAGCGCCTCAGGAGAAGCCTGTTGGTAAACTATACGTGAAAGTAAGTGACAGAAAAAAGTTATTAACATTATTTCACACCGCCAAAACTGCTGGTCATCCGGGGGTTACCAAGACTTATAAGAGCCTCCTTCAACAGTTCTGGTGGCCTTCACTCAAGCGAGACGTAGTGGATTTTGTTCAGGCTTGTCGGGTCTGTACGCAGTGTAAGTCTCCTAATATGAGACCCCAAGGCCTACTGATGCCTCTATCTATACCCAAGAAACCATGGACCCACTTGTCCATGGATTTTATTGTAGACCTTCCTCCTTCTGATGGTCAGACGGTGATATTAACTGTGACGGATAGGTTCTCTAAAATGGCCCACTTTATTCCACTTAAGAAACTACCCTCTGCGATTCAGCTTGCCCAGGTGTTTGCCAAGGAAGTGTTCCGCTTGCATGGGGTACCTCAGGATATTGTTTCTGACAGGGGCCCGCAATTTGTCTCTCGGTTTTGGAGGGGCTTTTGTGCTGAGATGGGGGTCTCCTTGTCGTTCACTTCCTCCTATCACCCGCAATCTAATGGTGCAGCCGAACGTGCTAATCAGTCTGTGGAATTGTATTTGCGCTGCTTCACTAATGCGCACCAGGACGACTGGTCTCGCCTTCTTCCGTGGGCTGAATTTGCCAGGAATGCGGTGTCTCATTCGTCTACTGGCTTAAGTCCTTTTGAGGTTGCTTATGGGTTTCGGCCTTCTGTCCTTCCCGGAACGTTCTCTGACAAGGGAATGCCCGCCTTGGACCAGCACCTCGCCTCTTTACGGAAGACGTGGGATCAGGTCCATATTGCGCTGTCTCGTTCAGCAGCTGCTCAGAAGAAGTTCGCTGATCGCCATAGGGGAGCGGCCCCTTCTTATGCTCTGGGTGATAGGGTGTGGTTGTCCTCCAAGAACCTCCGTCTCAGGGTCCCCTCCATGAAATTTGCTCCCAGGTTTCTTGGTCCCTACAAAGTGTTACGTAGGGTCAACCCCGTTTCCTACTCCCTGGACTTGCCTCCTTCCATGCGTATTCCGCACACGTTTCACGTTTCGCTTTTGAAGCCCTTGCTGTGTAACCGGTTCTCTCGTCCTCTCGGACGGCCCGTTTCCCCTCGTGCTGTCTCTAGTGACGTGTTCGAAGTAGCTGCCCTTCTCGACTCTCGTGTTTCTAGGGGTCGGCTGCAATACCTGGTGGATTGGAAGGGTTACGGCCCTGAGGAGCGGTCTTGGGTTTCGAGCTCTGATTTGCACGCCCCCTCTTTAGTCCGCTCCTTTCATGCCCGGTTTCCTTTGAAGCCTTCTGCTTCCCGCCCTCTGGGCGGTCTTCGAGGGGGGGGTACTGTCAGGGTCCCGCGGGCGGCTGCGAGGGGAGGTTGCAGTCCGCTCGCGGCACTCACCCTCCAGCCGTCCGCGGTCCCCCTTCAGCCGTGTGCTCGGCGGGCGGCACCCTCTCTCCCACGGGTGCCGTCCGCCTCTTCCTCTGTGTCTCCCAGCGGCAGCATGCATGACGCTGCACGCTGGGAGACCGCCCACTTTAACCAACGCCGGGGTCAGTCACCTGACCCGGCGTTAAAGGCACAGTGCCTCAATCACAGTGGGAGGTTTAGATATCTCCCACGTGTGATTGTTAATTCTGATTGGAAATTATCCAATCAGAATTAACCTTTGGATTTATATACTTACCTTTCCTGTTCCTCTTCGCCCTGTTGTGGTCTTTGCTTGTTAGTATTGATTCTGAACTTGTGCTTCTGGTTACGTACTCTCTGGCTTGTTATCCGACTCTGTGACTTTCTCCTACCCTTTGACCTCGGCTTGTTTCACGTTATTCTGTCTTCTGGTTCCCTTTACTCGGCTTGTTTTCTGACTATTCTTTGTGTGCTTAGCCCGGCCACTCTAAGGTCCGGTACGGCACTTTGTGTGTGTGTGTGTGTTGGCGTGTTTGGTTCCCCGAATCGTGACAGTATGGAGTGTGTGTATAGTGTATGCAGTGTGTGTATAGTGTATGGAGTGTGTGTCAACTTATCAATCAACTTATAAATCAACAGGATGATGTTAAATTGTAATTTTCCTGGGCCTGACCTTTTCATTAGCCTATCCAATTAAATCAAGTGTGGTATATTTTTACAATTATTAAAAACAAACAACTCGGGTGAATGCATTAGTTTAGTGTGTTCTATCCAGCTCAGTTTTTGTAAAGTGCTGATGATAGACTTAAAACACACTTGAAGTGATTGAGAACATTTTATCAAAGATAAGACATGTGATTGTTTTTTCCAAAACAGGAAGTAAGATTTTGAAAGCGATGACCGTCAGATGTTTCCCAGACACTAAACAATTTTGATACCAACAATCCTTAAACTGATCAACTATAAGATTTGGCAGAGGTTTCTGCTAAAGTGATCAGTGAAGTATTCCAAATGTTAAATAAACATTGAATTCTACTAATGGACTTTCCAGATTGTGAGCATTTTATTACCGCAACCATAATGCCTTTAAAAATCTGGTTCAGCAGATAAAAAAAAGAAAATATTATTTTTTTTGAAAGTGAGATAGTAATAGTATATAAAATGTATTAACATGTTAAACCAGTTTCACTGTGATTAGTTAACAGAATGGTCATTTTGAACATTTTATGAAAGTAAAAAAATCTATTGGTGGCTATTTACTAAACTCTAAATGATTGTCATTAAATCTGAATGGAAAAACTAAGATTAAAATAGCTGATCTGTTAAATTCTCCAGTATCACCATAGTGACAATTTGGATTTAAAGTCTAAGCACCATGACCACTGCAGCTTAAAGAAGAACTGTCTCAGCCCAGAATTTTTAAAAGTATGTTTGCTCATTAGTTTATTTAACAAATATGTATTTGTGAGGTGTGAAAAATAAAATGAATTATAGAAATCTACGCAATCTTCCCTATAGTTAAGTGCCTCTATCTTAGCTCTCTTTTAGTTATGTTTATAAGCTCTGTCCTATCCACCTGGCAATCAGAAAATGGTTAACACACTTAATAGGTGATTTTCAAAGTTTGATTATTTGGTATAAATTTCAGAGAAGTGAGAGCTCCCATTGAATATAGACATGTGAGCTTAACTTATGTGGCTAAAAGTATTTAATGGGTCATTAAGGGATCATTTTCAGGGATTCATTGGGAAGAACATTGTTAGTAAAAAAAAAAAATGGTTAGAAGATATAAGTAGAAATACAGATCAGGTTGTTGCAGTGGATGTGATCTACTTGAATTTTGCTAAGGCATTCAAGACAGTTCCACACAATAGGTAAGCGTTCAAACTAAAAATAAATTGTGTAGATGAAAATTTGTGCTCTTGGTTAGCACATGTTGTCATTAATGGTAAATTTTCAAGTTGGACAAAATGTCATGGGACCACTTCTATTCAGCATATTAATAAATGATTGTGAAATAAGCATTGGAAGTAATGTGTCAGATAGATTAAGGGACTGTGCACTCAAGTGAAGTTATGTTTCAGTGTTTGGAGATGACACAAAACTCTGTAAAGTAATACAATGTTAGCAGGATTTCACTTTGCTGCAGAGGGATTTAGATTGATTGAGCGATTGTGCACTCAAATGACAGATGAAATTCAATGTAGATAAATGCAAAGTTATGCACTTTGGTATAAAGAATGCACCAGCAATGTACACCCTAAACAGTAAGGAATTAGGGATAACACCATACAAGAAGGATTTGGGAATTGTTATAGACAACAAACAAGGGAATAATGCCAATGTCAATCAGCAGTTGCTATTGCCAGCAAGGTATTGTCAAGCATAAAATGGGGCATTCATTCTGAGGATGAAAAAATAATTTTGCCTCAAAACAATGGTAAAACCACACCTTGAATATGCTGTGCAATTTTGGGCACCTGTTCTAATGAAGGATATTATGGCACTAGAAAAAGTGTAACAAAATTATTTTTTTTAAAAATAGAGAATTTTAGTTATGAAGAAAGTTTAAATGTATTTAGATTGGAAAAACTGCACCTCAGAGGGAAAATTATAGCATTAAACAAATATATTCTAGACCATACAGATCATTGTCTGGAAATCCATTCATAAACAGGGCACAAGGACACACAATCACCAATTTAGACTGGAAGAATGGTGATTATGTTTAAGGCAAACAAAAGGGGTTTTTTTAGAGTAAGAACAATAAGGATGTAGAATTATCTGCTTGAAGAGGTGGTTTTATCAGAGTCTCTACAGAAGTTTAAACAGCAACTGGACCAATACTTGCAAAAACATAATATTCAGGGACATAATTTTTAAATTGTGGTGTAATAACTTATTTTCCAAGGAGAGATCAGACTGCCATTCTGGAGTCGAGAAGGAATTGTTTCCTAGTTTGCTACAAAATTGGAAAATGCTTCAAACTGTTTGTTTTTTTTGCCTTCTTTTGAACAACTGTAAGTAAATAAATACATTGACAAATAATTGTATTGGAAGCTAATATACATCCCAATTTAAAAACGCATAGCAAATTTTTTTTGTGTTACAATAGTTAAGATGTCTTTTGTGTTCATTTTTTTTTTTTAAATTAGAGTAGACGCGTGATGAGCGAGTCCCCGGGTTCACCAAAAAACTATTCTCTTTCCAGCCAACGTAACTGTTTAAAATTAAATGTGACACGAATGATGCTAACCCATTCAACATTGTTTCAAGAATTTGGAGGATTATTTACCAAATGGTGAATTGTAGTAACTTTTAATATATAGACCAAATTAAGTTGGGGGGAAAAAAACATGGATAATTCAGATTTTTTTCCCCCCCCAATTTAAATTTGCAAGGGACTCTCATGAAACTATGTATTGAATTAACAAGAGTATTACAGTATGTCCAGGTATATTTTAATCAAATTAACAATACATTTTAATAGACAAGACTTTCTTCTCTTCCTTGAGCCAGAAGTAACGTTAATCAATGTTAATCAATACTCACCATAATTTACACAGTAACCTGACAAGGAAAAACAAGTAGTGATGTTAAATAGCAGATAATGGGCCTGAAAGAGAAATATTATTAAGCATGTAGTGATATAATAGCATTAGATACAATATATACATTTAGATAATGATGAAATAAAATAGTAATGACACCAAAATTCTGTTCTGTTACCAAGTTTTGTTCTTCTCGTATAGCAATTATGGTTTCTAAGATGGTTAACAATGCAATTCAATGCAATCAGTAATATTTTTCTCAATAGCTTTTCATCCTTGTAGTACCCGTACAATACTCAGATCAAACGGTTCTAGTTTTAGCAGGATTAATCTTCAGGGAATAATTAAAATGAGTGGGTCATATCAACATTTATTTATTTATTTATATGTTCAATGAAAACGTTTATTAAATTGGTCAATAGTATATACTTTTTATTTAATTTTTTTTTTATATATTTTGTATTTTTGCAGTGCATATAGGAGTTACAGCAAGGTTGAGGTACCCCAACAGCATTCCTCAGGCAAATCAAGATGTATTACAAAGGGGTGATCGAAGATTCATGCACAATTTTTTATATTAATATCAGGCTAGAACTGGAAAGGTTTTGTCAAAATAAGAGATACGATTTTAAACTACTGGGTCAGATAAGTCAAGCATAGTGAGGTCCGTCTTTAAGGAGGGGCAAAAGGGGCAGCTGCCCCGGGCCCAGTGGCCCGGGGCAGCTGCCCCTTTTGCCTCTCCTTAAAGACGGACCTCACTATGCTTGACTTATCTGACCCAGTAGTTTAAAATCGTATCTCTTATTTTGACAAAACCTTTCCAGTTCTAGCCTGATATTAATATGACCCACTCATTTTAATTACTCCTGGGGGCCCTAAAGCAGCTGCCCTATGGGCCCCCTGCGGCACCTGAGGTAATCAGGGGCCACAGCCCTTTAATACTGCTCTGGACCGGCCCGGGCCCCTGTTATATGGGGGGTGGCTGACTACATACTCACAGCTAGCCCCCTCACATTCTGCCCTGTGAGTCTCTTTGTTTCCTGGGCATGCTGGGAGGAAGTGAGGTCAGATTGCTTCCTCCCAGTAAGAACTGATAACTTCCTCCTCAGTGCCGCTGGGGAGGAGGCACACACCACATGGAGGAGGATGCAAGCATTGTGGGGGAGAGGGACTGAGAAAGCTGATGGCAGACTCCCATCAGCCTGGGCCAACAAGCTCCCACTGGACCCCAGGGAAGCCACCTTTCTGTACCCAAAAGGTAAGGAGACAGAAGGGTGGCTAAATATGTTTTTTTTTTTTGTTTTGCTAATTTCTGTTTGTAATGTAACACACAGGAAATAAGTACATGTTAAAAATCCTAGAAGAACCTGACAGTTCCCTATTAAATATAAATTTAAAAAGTATTTATTTTAACATATTGCATCAAGTGTTATCAAAGGATGTACACCATTTTCAAATGTCACTTTTGCCAAATTCTGGACCAGGGTATGTAAGAACAGAGTTGAGACATTATATTGGCCAAGGTTGCTGGGAGTTGCTGTCCAAGAGCTGCTAGAAGGCAGAGATTAAAATATGTAAATGTACACATATATATGTGTGTATCTGGCTGTGTTTATGTCCTTGTGTGTATCTGGCTGTGCTTCTGTGTGTATGTATACCTCATACACCTGTATGTGCACCTGTGTGTGTGTTTCGGTGTGTGTGTAAGTGTGCATCTGAGTGTTTGGTAATGCATACATTCCAGCATTTTAATGCCAACACAAATACACTCCTACATTCCATCTCTAGCACTGTACACATATACACCCCTGCATTTATACCTTTATGTATGTGTGTATCTGAGTGTGTGTGTATATACCTGTGTCAGTGTGTATGTGCCAGTGTGTGTATATCAAAGTGCTTGTATCTGTGTGTCAAAGGGTGTGTATCTGAGTGTGTGTGTGTATGTGCCAGTACGTGTCAAGGTGTGAGCATGTGTCAGTGTGAGCATGTGTGTATCTGCGTGTTAATGTGTATGTGTATATGTGTTATAGAAATCACACAACATGCAAACAGACCCCTGCAAACACAAACATTACAAACACACCAGTTTGCTGAAACACTAATACTACACACAAATGTACACATGTATTTAAAAGACAACACTACATCCAAACACCCCCCTGCATGCAAATACAAACATTACATGCAAACACATTCCTGTATTAAAACGCTAAAATTATATACAGACACCAACTCTACACACAAAAGTACACCTGCATTTAAAAGCCAACACTACAGACAATCACACATCCCTGCATTAAAATGCAAACACTACACACAAGTACACCACTGCGTTCCAATGGTAACAGTACATACAAATACACTCCTACATGCACACATACACTCTATACAATAACATGCTGACATTCATTTGCACAAACACTGCTCAAAAATACAACCCTGCAAGGATAGTAGATCCCCAGCTGGCATAGCATCGCAGGAGTTGTATGACAGATGGGGATCTATCTTTTCTTTACTCTTGTGCTACAGGGCAGGCCTGAATTTTTTTTTGTTGCACCAAGGCACTCTCTACATTAGTTTCGCCTCTAGGTTGGGGTGGATCGAGTGATTGCATGCCCAGGGGGCCCAAACAGATGCTTGCCCAGGGTCCAATCAATATTAAAGATGGCCCTGAGCATAGTCACATATAAGGTTCATTATAAGCAATTGCCTCGATATATATTATTGTCCAGAAGTTTCTCTTGCTCTGCTTAACAGGAACGGTGAAGTACAGGGTTAGTTATAGCGTTATAGCATGAAATAACATAAGATAAGTGCTAGAGATTAAAGCATTGCTAATCAGGCTCAAAATATGTAGCAAGATGGCTAGCTCAGGTACAGGCAGAAGTTGGGTGTACACATTATGTTGGGCATATTGTGCAGCGTCCTTTGTGAGTGACGCACAGTTCAGGCTGTGCGGTTTAACCGATCCCCATCTGTCGCAGTGTCGGTGCCCGGCACAGTAGCCGGTGGGGGTCCCCCCTCTCGGCGCTCCTCCATCTCTCAACCGGGATGAAGTCAGAGTGCATAGCGGCCCAAATCCCCTGTCTTGTAGTGAGCATGTCATGTGCTTGTTGTCCGTTGTGGGGATTGTGAAGCTTGCGGTGGCTGGAGGCCTCTGTCGAGGCGGTTTGATGGGTATAGGGAGGTTCCCCTTTGCACCCCAGTACCTGTAAGTACATGTATCAGCCTGGGTTGTGCCTGGGAGTCAGAGGGCCTCTGTCATGGTGTCTTCATCCAGGAGGCGTAGAGAGGGGTGGTTTGGGCTGGTAGTCCCGGTGTTTGTCACCTTTTAGTCGATTGACTCACCGCTGGTTACTCACCGCTGATACAGACCCGCTGGTTACTCACCGCTGAAGGTTCCCCACCTTCTTCTCCCAGCCTTCCAAGCTTTAGTTTGGCCCCCTCTTGGAGCCGCAGGCTGTAGCGTGGTGACCTGTGGGGTTGTTGATGAAGGTGCCTCCGCTGGAGCACTCTTGTGGGCTAAAAGCTTGGCCTACAAGTCGGCTAGGAGGCGGTCAAGCCATTCCAAGAGTGGTGGCAGTGGGTGACTGTGTTCTGGCTGGCAAGTGGCGTCCGCCATGTTGTGCAGCGCCGGACCGTCAGTGCAGCTACAACTGGGTTGGTGTCGTGCACCTGAGTCTTGAGCCGTGTGCCGGATATCCCTCTCTGGCGGTGGAGGGGAGTAGAGAGTGTGTCGGGAAGACCTCCAGCTAGGTTGTCTGCATTCAGCAGAGGGGTCGGCCGCTTCCCCTGTGCCACCTGAGTAGGCCACTTGTAGGCCTCAGGTCGATTCCCGTGATGTCTTCGCCGTTTTCGGCCACTTTCTCGTTTATACTTTGCCTCCATGGTAAGCCCTCGTCTCGGAGGCTGAGAGGCAGGAAATTTTAGGGCTCAGTCTAAATTTTTAGTTTAATTCAGGCGTTTTTAGTGAGGAACTCTTCTGATGTGCGGCCGTTCGGCTCCGCCCCATAATAACATTTATATCCCAGAATATGCTTAGAATTGTGGAGATTATGCATGTATTCTTCTGGACATCCCTATTTAACATCACCCATCGCTCATGTTGGGTTATATAATGGAGATCTCCACCCACAATGCAAAACTGATACCTCTGCCATCCCAATGAACATGTGCAAAGAGTTTTAGAATAGTTCTACTTTGTTATAATATATTGCAACTTGCATCCATTTATCATCATATAACAATGTAATACTGACAGTCCAAAGTCAACTCAAAGTGAATTCTAAAATTTTGCCCAAAATAGCCGAAGTTTGTTTTATTTTCATTTTGGCTATTTTTACCTTAAATTTGAAATTCACTTTGAATCCACTTCAATTACTAGACAGTTTTTGTCTGAATTCAAAATCAATTTACAGTTTTAGGCCAAATAGATGATCTGAAAACATAGCTGCATTTTTCCAGTTTGGATAGCTTGGCCAAAAATGTATAATTCAATTAGAATTCTGCCCTGGGTAACAGCGTTGAGAGAGGTACACATCTAATTCTTCTTGTCCAATCGCTAGAGCTCTTAGCATGCAGGCTAGTTGGATGAGCCATGATGTAAAAATGGGTCAGGCTAAAAATATATATAGCTGAAAGCTTTACATTTTCTCTCTCAATTCAATGACTTGTATAATACATTTTAATGCATTGTTATTATTAATAAATAAAGGGGAAAAAATGAATGCCACATCTCTGTCCTCACCATCACTTATATATAGGAAGTACTGGAATTGCAGTTAAAATGAGGAGTGGTAAAATACAACCTGTTTAGCCCCTTCATACTGCTAAACACATATACACTATTGCCAGGGTATGCAGCCATGTATACATGATTTTAACTATTGCAAATTAAATCTTTTTATGCTGCGGACCACCAGGAAATTGATAAAAGAGCCCCCTTTGTTGCAAAAAAGATAAGCATGAGAGGCTCAGCTAAAAAAGAAAAACACAAAAAAGCAATCTACAAAGTGTGGGGAGGCTGGGAAGAATACATAATCCTACCTCCCAACACTCAGCTCACCCACCATGCACATACAGTCACCTTGTCACACTTATCTCCCCCCCACACAAACACAGTCATCCTATTACAGTCACCCACACACTCACCTTGTCATATTCACCCTGCCACAGTCACCCTGTCACACTCACTCTGTTACAGTTACCCATATATACACACAACCACCCTAATTCGTAACCTCCTCCCCCACAGACATTAACCCTCCTACACACACAGTCACCTGTCTCACACACCAATAAGCACAATGCACCCATCAAAACAACAAGCAGCACCCCCATACACATAGCACACTGCAAGACGTTTCCCTACACACAGAGATACATATGCCCACAGAAATACACAGACATACACAAACACAAATGTGCATTCCATAAACAGTAATGGATGCACATACACTGATATATACTCACAGAGGCATAAGGATACTCACTGCCAGGCACACCTTATCAGATACATACACAGTTACACAATGCCAGCTATGCACATTCAGGTAATAATACACTCTGCCAATCACGCAATGATGATTGTGTGTCTGTATCTGTCCATGTGTATGTGAGTGTTATTGTGTGTCTCTATATACCAGTGTGTATCTCTGTGTATGTGTGTGAATGTATCAGATCATGTACATGTGTGCGCTTGTGTGTGTATCAGTGTGCGCGTGTATCAATGTGCTTGTTTGTGCATGTATATGTTTATGTGTCCAAAGAGGCAACACTGCTGTAATGTGGAGATGATATGGTGTGGGCAATTTCATGGTTATGTGAGAATATATGTTGGGCTATTTATGTATGCATAACAAAACAAAAAGTACATTTAAAAATTACTTTCCACAACACCTAAAATACTTCAGTTTTCGGAGCGTTTTTTTTTTTTTTTTTTACAAACCACTTGGTAGTGAAGGGAGTTAATACATACTTTTGAAATGAAAGTAGACATCGTACATAATCCATACTTTGGGTAAAGTACCTTCATTTTTGTCATATATATTATGTCTTGAATTTGCACATATTTTGAAATAATACCTAAAAAGAAAGTGCCAACTGTGGATTTTGAATCTTTGTGCTGTAGCGGTATTTTTAAAACAGGTGTTCGTTTGTGCGTTAAAGTAACATATCGAACAAATGCAGTGTTCCGAAGAAACAGGAAAAACGGACACATCTGCGCTGGAGAAATAAAGATATAAACGAACAAAAAAATCCTATGTACAGACATTATAAATGATTGGGAAACAGGATTGTGATAAGCACAAAACCTCAGAAGCAGGAAGACAGCCCACACCCTGCTAAAAGGTCCAAATTTATAGAGCCCCTATTGTATTCTGTGGAAGTTTATGCATTAACTTCCTTCCTTTGGATTTCCTTCAAAAAGGAAATTATTTCACTAACCTAGAAAAGGTTATCCATGTACATTCAAAGTACAGTTCATTTTCTGACTGGTAAAAAAGCCAGTATATATATATATATAAATATATTCACATTACATTTTAGTTAGAGCTTTAAAGGTTTAGGATATTATCTAATTGTTTTAAAATTAAACAGTTTCAATATTTAATTTTTGTTTATTGTGTTTTTCCAAATATTTCATTAGGATCAAAATGTCAACGGAATGATAACTGCTGTACGTATGGTAACTGTGAATAAATTCTGAAGTGAGTGATATAAGATTGAAATATTTTATAAAGAACTTATATGTCAAAAATATTAAAGTGAGATACATGTAACAGCAGTAACAGCATTCCAACACTGTAATTAATATGTATAAAGAGAGCTAGAAGGTTGTTTTATATTCCGTTTTTGAAAAGTTGGAAGCGATGCTGAGCTTGTGCCGGAAAGCTAAATTCTGCATTGGAAATGTGTCACTGAGATTAACGGAACACTATAGTGTTGGGAATGCAAACGTTTTCTGACACTATAGCTCTAATAGTGATATTTCAACCTCTGGCCCCCCTGTCAGCAAAGTAAAAGGTGAGTTTACTCAACTTTTTTCCAGAGCTGTGTGGGTCTCCCCCGCGGCTGGCCCCGCCCATGCTCTGCCTCTTTGGCTGAGATCATCAAACTCGATAATCCGAGGCAATCCAATGCTTTTCCTATAGGAAAGCATTGGGAGGCTATCGTACATTTATGCACCAGTTTGCATCTCCTTATAGAGCTATATTGAATCATTGCATCTCTATGAGGATGTTCAGCACCTCCCTGCAGGGGATGGAGACTCTGAACATCAGTGCTGCACATTTTGCAATACTGGCCCATGAAGCACCTCTAGTAGCCATCTGAGTGACTGCCATTAGAGGTGTTTCTAGGCAGTAATGTAAACACTGCCTCTTCTCTGAAAAGGTGGTGTTTGCATTAAAAAGCCTGCAGGAACATACTATATACACCAGAACATCTACATTTAGCTGTAGTTGTTCTGGTGACTGTAGTGTCCCTTTAAACATCCAAAAAACTGATTGGTCATTAGGAAATTAAATACTAGCAGACTGGAGGAGGAATCCAACGTTTTAATAAGAACAAAATTGAGTAAAATTGAGTAAAATCAGAGGAAATTGATTGGAAAGATGCCTGAAAAAGAAAGTATCTACATAGTTAACTATGAAATTGAATATATATATATATATATAGGAGAGAGCTGCACTCACGGTCTTCTTTTGTAAAATTCCGAGTCTTTATTGGATATGCATTAAAAATCAACATTTCAGTCCTGCCTTGAGGACTTTCATCAGGATCACACATAAAATGAAAATACAATTACAGTCAAATATATAGGTGAAAGATAAGTGGAAAATAGACTCACCACAGGTGCTATGTATTTCCGGCGGCATCCCAGTGGGTCATGGGCGCACGCGTGTGTAAGCTCCGCCCCCGGACATGATGTAATGCCATTTGTGCGCTGCTGTGATCTGGGGGCCGCCATCAGGGGGTGACAACCATAACGGTTGTCACGGGCCTGGCGGCCCTGGGGGGCCTGGCCGCCCGGGCCCCACGTGTAGCGGCGGAATTGCCGCCGGTGCAAGTGCACGCTGGTGGGGTCCATCGGGTGGCCCACGCACTTAGGGCCACCCGATGGGCCCTGTATCTTCAGGGGCCCGGTCAGCGCTGTGGCCGTGGTATAGCGCGACCGGGCCCCTTTAAAAAGAAAAAAAAGCAGCCGCAGCAAGTTTGTATGTCATTATGAATGTATGTCTGTATGCCATTATGAATGTATGTGTGTGTGGATGTCAGTGTCTGTATGTATGAATGTCTGTATGTATGTGTCTTTATGTCCTCATGCATGTGTGTCTGTATGTATGTTAGTATGTGTCTGTCTGTCACTATGTATGCCTGTGTTTCTGTATATGTGTGTATGTCTCAGTATGTGTGTCAGTATGTATGCCTGTATGCATGTATGTCTGTTTCAGTATGTGTGTCTGTTAGTATCTATCTGTATCCTTTTGTATCAGTGTGTGTGTTTGTGTCTGTGTGTGTATTCCTGTGGGCGGTATTTGGAGGCGGGCCGCAGGGGCCCAGACCCTGAGCTGAGTTAGGGGCCCCAAAATTTCTGGTGGCGGCCCTGGCGACGGCCACAAGCTTAAAAGTGTACAGAGAGATATAATATACCCTGTGATCAGGACACAATCTGTGGTGTCTAATGCCAAGATTGGATAAAATATGAAGTGCTATACAGAGATGTGCTGGTAAAGATTAAAGTGAAAATTGCCAAGTGTCTTGCACTTAATGCCTTCACTCACTTATTATAAGCAATTACTTGCTTTATACAAGGCTCATGTCATTTTAATCTTTACCAGCACGTCTATTCACTTTAGCACTTCATATTTTATCCAATCTTGACATTAGACACCACGGATTGTGTCCTGATCAGAGGGTATTTTATTTCTCTCTGTACACTTTTAAGCTTGTGGCCAGCGCCATGGCAGCATCTATTTTGTATACATTGTTGCCATTGCTACGTGCCGATCACAGCAACGCAGAAACGGCATTATGTCATGTCCATGGGCGGAGCTTTCAAGTGCATGCGCTCGTGATCCACTAGGATGCCGCCGGCGATACACAGCACCTGTGGTGAGTATATTTTCCACTTATCTTTCACCTATATATTTGACTGTAATTGTATTTTCATTTTATGTTTGATCCTGATGAAAGTCCTCAAGGCAGGACTGAAATGTTGATTTTGAATGCATATCCAATAAAGACTCGGAATTTTACAAAAGAAGACTGTGAGTGCAGCTCTCTCCTATACCTATTTCGATAACTCTAGCCCTGGCTGGCACCCGACATTTGCACTATTTGAGCCTGTGTGCAGGGATTTTTGTCTTTTTTTCTATATATATATATATATACACACTGATCAGCCACAAAATTAAACTCTCTGACAGGTGATGTGAATAACGATTATATCAGTACCTGTCAAGAGGTGGGATATGTTAGGCAGCAAGTGGGTTCAGCAGGACAGTCCCAGTTCTGAGCAGAAAAAAACAGGCAAGTGAAAAGATCTGAGGGACTTTAACAAGAGCCAAATAGTGAAGACTAGACGACTGGATCAGAGCATCTAGTGGATGGCCAGGTGTGTGTGCAACATTTACATGAGAAGAGATGGCAGCAGGATGCAGTCTTATGCTCTGGGCAATGTCCTTGCATCTTGGCATTCATGTGGATGTTACTTTGACATAAACCGCCTACCTTAACCCCTTAAGGACGGAGCCAAATGTACACATTGTGAACAAAACAAAATGTAAACAAAACCTGGCATTTGCGCTACATGTCTGTCCAACCGTAATACACCTCTTTCATATTAAATGCACCCACCCTTATTATATATCATTTTATTCAGGGGAAACTGGGCTTTCATTTAATATCAAATATTTAGCTATGAAACATAATTTAATATGAAAAAAATGGGAGAAAATACGAATTTTTTGATTCTTTTAGTTCTAAATTGCATTTTAAAGGTCAGTGTCATAATACTGTTTGATTTTACTGCAATAAAATACACATATTTGTATTTAGTAAAGTCTCACGTGTAAGACATTACCCCCTATGTACAGGTTTTATGGCGTTTTGGGAAGTTACAGGGTCAAATATAGCACGTTACATTTGAAATTGAAATTCGCCAGATTGGTTACGTTGCCTTTGAGACTGTATAGTAGCCCCGGGAATGAAATTTACACCCATAATGGCATACCATTTGCAATAGTAGACAACCCAAGGTATTGCAAATGGGGTATGTCCAGTCTTTTTTAGTAGCCATTTGGTCACAAACACTGGCCAAAGTTAGCGTTGGTATTTGTTTGTGTGTGAAAAATGCAAAAAACGCCAATTTTGGCCAGTGTTTGTGACTAAGTGGCTACTAAAAAAGACTGGACATACCTTGTTTGCAATACCTTGGGTTGTCTACTATTGCAAATGGTATGCCATCATAGGGGTAATTTTCATTCTTGGGCTACCATAGGGTCTCAAAGGCAACGTAACCAATCTGGCGAATTTAAAAAATGAACAAGCCCTTTATATTTGACGCTGTAATTTTTGAGAGGTAACAATGAGAAATCTGTAGTTAATGAGGGTACCAGTTGTAGCTGGAGAGATTTTCGAACACAAATATTTGTAGCTTTCAAAAACAGTGTAAAAGTACCGCTGGAAAGGGCCAATATCGTCCTCGCGTAATGCTGTTTGTGCGTGAAAAATGCAAAAAACGTCACTTTTACTGGCTATATCATCGTTGTAATACATTTTACTGTTTTGAAACACTAATATTTGTGTTCAGCGAAGTCTCCCGAGTAGAACAGTACCCCCCATGTACAGGTTTTATGGTGTCTCGGAAAGTTATAGGGTTAAATATAGTGCTAGCAAATTAAATTCCCTTTACTTTCGGCATTGGGTTGTCAGGCAGGTCCTGCTAATTGTAATTAATTAAGATACCTAATTATGTAAAAATATTACATAAATATATATGTAGAATTAATATATATATATATATATATATCTATATAATTTTTTTAAATACTTTTATTTATATATAGGTATATATATAGTGATATATACGTATATATTTATGTATATAGATATATATATTTCATTCTACATGTATTTTGATATATATATATATATTAATTTCACAAAACAGTTAGAACGAAATAACACACATCTATATATTTTTTAATTATTTATTTTTAATTATTTTTTTTATTTTATTTTTTAACGTATTTAATTTTTTTTTATATTATATATAAATATATATATAACAATAATTATTTATATATTTAATCAGTATCAGTCTACGTGTAATTTGATATTAATATATATATATAATTATATATATATTAATAGTAAAATACACCTAGACGGTGTACGTGTGTGTATGTATATGTGTATATATATACTTAGATCATATATATATAATATATACATATGATCTAAGTATATATTATTATTTTTTTACACCAATAAATTTAATTTTATTTCCAGCCAGCAGGGGGACCACCTGTCATTACAGGCAGCCCCCCTGCTGGCAATGCAGGAGGCAGCCTACCCGGCCATGTGATTGTGGGGTCCTCGCTAGGACCCCACTCTCACATGGCCGGGGAGCACCGGAGGAGAAGGATCTGCCGCGGGGGGGCTCCCTGGGAGTCCCCCCCACCGCGATCGCCGGCGGTCCGGGTAAGTTAACAAAAACCGGAGGGCGTACAATTACGCCCGGCGGCGTTTAGAGCCGCCTATTAGAGGGCGTAATTGTACGTCCTCCGGTTTTAAGGGGTTAACATACAATGCATACAGAATAAATACATTGAATACACAAATCCACATAGACTAACAAACATATAACAAAGTTGATCGTCCTATCCTATTGATTCAGCTTGATACTCAAATTACATAGAGGGTTAGATTAAATTCCCACTTCTTCAAAGATTACCACTTGATTAATACACTATAAATACTTTCCAATATTTAATTCTCCAAAACCCTTATCCAGTCATTCCAGATCTCATATTGTTTAATATTAATACTTAAATTAGAGGCTATTCCCCTTTCCATTTTACATTGAGTAATAATAGATGCCTTAATTTGCGACCATGAGTCAATTGTCATCTTCTTCCAATTTTTTGCAATAGCCATCTTAAAGGCCATCAACGCCTGAATCAACAAATCTCTCTTGCCTTTATTTAATTGCGGCAAGTTTAAATGTAATAACACATTGTCTGGGGTCCAGATGTAAGTTATATCCAGCAATTTATTTATATAGCCAAAAAATTGAGACCAAGCTTCCTTTATTGGTGCACAATCCCACCATATATGTAGTTCATTTGCTCCCTCATTTCTGCATCTCCAGCATCTAGCTGTCCCTACCTTTGCAAATTTCTGGATCTTATTGGGAGTTAGGTACCATCTATTAAGTATTTTAAAATGTGCTTCCCTAATATTTAGACAATGTATCGTCGTATAGACTGATTGTAAAGTCTTATACCATTCTTTTATATCAAATTTTTTTTAACAGATCTCTTTCCCATTTACTTTTAGCTATAGGATAGACAGGTCTTTTTATGCTTTTTATAACCTCAACACATCTAGTTAGTATTTTAGTATTTTTCTATAAGTCTATCAGGGCATTTAATTTAGATAAAGTAAAAGAACTCCTATTACTTCCAAGAGAGCTTTGCAAAAAGCTCTTGATCCTAATATAATTAAACGCTTGTGAATATGAAATACCATAAATTCTACGTATCTCAGTAAAGGGAATAATCTTCCCATCTACTAACAGATCCGCTAATTTTTTGATGCCAAGTCTAGTCCAATCGGAGGTATCCATATTTTCCATCCATATATCTAAATTTTTAAAAGTCAGGGCAGGTAAAACTTTATTTTTCAAATCTAATTGGTTTTTAAGATAGAACCAGAATTTTAAGAGAGGTCTAGTTATCATATTATCGTTATGCATCTTATATTTTTAGTTCTACTATTATTTCTGTGACAGATTCATCTGTATTGCTGGTTCGTCTGTTTCCCTTTGTTCGCTGGATTTCCTGTTCATATACCCCCGTTCGTGTAAATTGCAAATTACCGATTGAAACTACCGAACGAACGACCACCCAGGAGAGGAGTGTGCTGCTGGTTAACCTCTTGGCCCCAATTAGAACGTTGTGGTTAACCGCAGACACCTCTCCATTCCATTCGTGCGGGTGGTCGTCGTTCGCATGTCGACCACGAGGCAGCGGCCATTTTGGGACATACGAACGCATAGCGGTGTTCGGTACAAACTGTATGGAACTAAAAACGGACACTTAAACTACCGAACACCGCTGGAAGCTGCTGCTTACCTTCCATTTCGACAAGGCATGCGAACGTCGGTCGTTCGGGAGTTTTTATTCATTCATATGGACTTTCACCCAGACAGCCATCCCATGGAGTCATTCGTATACCGAAGGACTGGTGAAAGACTTTGACTCCATGGCGATTCGACTAGATACCTCGGATCTGAGCGCTATTCGGTGAAAACATGCACTCAGATCCAGGCTGTCTGGGGATACGTTACACGAACTATATGTATTCGGTATTTCTGCAGTTATGTATTTTAATGTATTTTTATTACTGTAAGTTAAAATGGCGATTGTCTCTACCTTGGGAGATAATTGGGTTTCTTCCTAATTATCTCCGGGGTAGAGAAGACGGAATTATGGGTAAGATGGGAAGGGCTATCATTGAAGCCACTGCGATTGGCTACTGTCCAATATGTTTTACAGTCTTCCACAAGGTCCCCTCGGGGAGTGTCCACCTTGTGGAGACCTGCATAAATACCGGGCAGGTAGCCCCTATTAAACAGATCT
>OW240913.1:337763693-337860373 GCA_933207985.1 Pelobates cultripes
ATATAACTGAGTAATTTTATAAATTCTTACTATCACATTTTGAGTATTCTGTATATTGCTTATTTAACATTCTTCAATAAATTATAAAAAAAAAGTATGTACAAAAACAGATAGACAAGCAGAGATCCTGACAGACAATCAGAGACATAGGATGGATGGAGGGTTATTGCATAACTAAAAAATATACACAAAGCCTTAAATAACTAAATTTGACTAAAATTAAGAAAAGTCTTCAATCCAGTTCATACGGAGCATGGAAAAATATGAACTCTTCCTTGGAGGTCAAGAGTATTAGATTATAACATAACAGCTCATGCTAAGCAAATATTTGATTAAACCGTTTATCTCACAATGCAGCTGCAAAGGAAGTTGCAGTATGGTAGGGCACTGTGGTCAAAGAGAATGAATTAATTGTAATGAAGCATGCCAAGGAGATCTTTAAGAATTGCTGGCATATCCTCAGAGCGTGTGAGAAAATGTGTCTGAGCTCAGGAAGCAGATTGCAGTGGTCCATGTGGTGGCTATAATTTAGCTGTCGATACTACGTAGTCTTGTGCATATTGCAGTTAATGTAAAAGAAAATTTATGATGGAAAAAAACATTTTTTTTGCTTTACGTGCCTTTAATAAATGGCAGGGATATATAGATGACAGATACGGTTTTCATTGATCTGGACTTTGAGGGAGCTCATTTAATAGATTAAAACAACACTAAGTCCATATTTGTTATATGATTAAGTAAATATACACACTGAGCATATATGAAAAGGCTTAATAGTTTGCTTTAAGAGTAATTTTGATTCATGAAGTCACACGTGAATTTTACATCAATTATTCCGTAGAAAGACCTATTCACTTGTGCAAAAAAATTATTCTACTCCAAAAAGTAATTATTGTGTTTTACTTTAAAATTCTAAAAGTGAAATAGCAGCTCAAAACTCTTAAATGTGGGAATACCCCTATACCCACACACAGATATACAAAATTTGACAAACATAGTGGAACGCTAAAAAGTCCTAGTGCATTTATATGTATCCTTAATAAAATGGTGTATCACGGGTATACAATCAATACATAAAAGAAGAAAACAAAAAAAAGAATATATAGTGTAGATGGTAATGCACATGGAATTTGAGGTAATAAATGATAAGATCCACTCACATGGATCTCCTGTGTTTGTCCAATCACAGACTTCCCAATGCAGCTCAATGAGAAGTCTTAACAAGGCAGGTGCTCTGTGCAATTGTTGCCTCTTGAGTTTAGCTCCACTGAGCCTAACAACCAGGAAGTAACATGACCAGTTGTCTCATTGTCAGCGAGGGAAGTGTAACAAGGTTAATTAAGAAAAGTGTCAATTGCAAAGGCAGGGCTTGTAAAGGCAACAGACAAGAGATCTGCCGCTTTTACAAGTTGTTTTTAGATTTATCCCAATTAAAAAAATAATAGAACTCATGCATGTTTTTTTATAGGGGTTCTATCTACAAAACAGTGATTTTTATAAAACAATTTGGGGAGGATCAGGGGAGTGGAGTGTTCCTTAAATAATATGTCTTCATCTAGAGCAACTATTAATTCATAATATATAATGTGTCATATGGATGCATGTTCTAGTCCTATCTATTGCGTATATTTTTTGGACAGTGGGAACAATATTAAAAATAACTTTGATGTATTTTATTGCAAGGTGTACTTTTTCAGATGGTTAAGTAAGCCCCTGTAAGGTGCTGCTTTGTAACTGCTCATATTTCCTTCTGCCACAGGTGGTCCAGCAAACACAGGAAACCTACAGTATGTCACCAGGACTCCACACTGTGACATTCTGGAGCAGGGAAGTATGAATTCCCGTGTAGGTAATGCAGTTAGGCTAAAATGCAATGAAATGGATACACTTTGATGCAGCGATTTGCTAAAGAAAATATGGCAATATTTCTGTAAAATGTCTCAAAAAATAAAATGTCTCAAAAATACAGAATTGATGCTTCACCTCATAGAATTTAATACGATGAACGTCCGAAATAAAATAAATAATACTTCAAAGCCCCCGAAAAAGTAGCATTTCATAAAGATAGATTCTTTATGAAATACTCATATTGACTTTGTTGGAAATCCACTGAAATTCCAACCCAGACAAGAGATATACTGAGACAAAGTAGGGTCTTCTTTGTCTCTGTATATTTCCTACTCTTGACACTTCTAGACACTGGGTGGAGCTAATGCCATAAAGACGTGTCAGTTCTGGGGGCGGAGCTTGGCCACCATTTTAGATGGCCACCTTGTAGAGAGACTCCTGGGCCAAAGGGACAATAAGGTTCCACAATATCTATTTTCAGTTTTATTAGCTGAAAATGTAAGCTTGATATAACTGTGAGAATCACCAGACAACATGCAGAAGTCGAAAAAAACAGACACAAAGCTGCTTGTGCTTCAAAAGGCAATGGAAGGAGCTGCTGGGGTGAGTAGTAAAATCCCCGCTTGGGTGAGTAGTAAAATCCCTATTATTGGGCTTGGGGAAGTACCTCCCTCCTGTCTGGTTCTCCAAACTTGGTCTTATGCGAGCATGGCCGCTCGGATCACCCTGGGAGCGTCAGAATCACGAACGGGCCGCCTGCGGGCTCAGAGTGCGGCTCAGAGCGCTCCGGGCACTCAGCATGCTCGGAGCGCCGAGAGGCATCTCCCACAAGTGGTGCGATGCATGCAGATAGGCTCCCTATCGGGATCTTCAGCCTCTCGGCTGTCAATTGCAGCAAGGTGGGGGGGGGCCCTCTGCCATCCTGCCAAGCAAGCATAAAAAAATAACCAGTTCTACAGAGAGCCCAGAAGAACCAGAAGTGGAGATGGGTGCTGACATGCTCCAAACATTCACATGTTCAGCATTACCACAAAGTGTCAAATATGACACCACAACAAAGATGGCTGTTACTGTAGATACTGTACCTGCCACAACTAAGATGGCCACTGCCACCTCCAAGATGGCTAACACTAATATTAAAACTGCAACATATAACTTAAATACGCCACCTGAGTTGGCTGTGGATTTTCAACCTTCGGCTGGCATGCTGATAGATCTTATACAAGGCTTAAGTGTTGATTTATAAAATTATTTTAAAAAGGACTTTAAAGCTATTTATGGCATCATGGATGACTTTATCAGAGAACGGAAGAAGTGGAAAACAGACTGCATTTACAGGAACAAGTACATCTGGATTTGATGGATAAAGATTGCCAGCTCATGTCAAAGCTTTTCCCAACCCAATTTCACTGTGTTTATAAATCTAAGTTTAGAGGTGCATCAATTATCTTCAACAGGAATGTGGCATGCTTTACGGATAAGGTATTAACGATGGGAGGTATCTGTTTTGGATAGGTAAAATCAATAATGTTGAGTACACAATTGTATATATTAATTTCCCCAACACCGGTGTTGAAAATGATGGATCTGGTGACAGAGAATTTGAGAGATATTTTGGCAATGTGTGGTGATACGAATTTTGTCATGGATGGAGAACTGGATAATGCTAAGGAAGACCCTGATCAATCCCATAGAAGAGACCGTGACAGACTGGCGGATAAATGTACCAAATACATGATTGAATGTGGTTTGTATGATCCTTGGAGACTTATGCATGAGGGTGAAAGAGATTTTACTTATTATTCTGTTTCAAAAAACACGTATTCTAGGCTGGACAGGTTTATAGTTCAGAGTGCTTTAATCCCGCACATCTTGAAATCTGATATCTTAGATCAGTGATGGCGAACCTTTTTGAGCCCGAGTGCCCAAACCGCAATACATGCCAACTTTTGTTTCCTCAAAGTGCCAACACGGCAATTAAACCTGAATACTGAAGTTTAAATTTAGAAAAAACAACTCGTACAGTTGTCCGAACTAATTAACAACTTTTGTTTTAAAAGACGAACACAACAGAGAGTTCAATGATACAAATTTTAAATAATGATATAAATAGATAAATTTAAGCTTATATTTATTAGTATCTCCAACAAATGCAATACATACACACACAGACTGCTGAATACATACACAGACAGACTTCTGAATACACACACACAGTCTGCTGAATACACATACATACAGACTGCTGAATACACACACACAGACTGCTGAGTACACACAAACAGACTGCTGTACTGTGGGGGGTAGGGGTGCTGTGTGTGTTGGGGTAGGGGTGCTGTGTGTGTGTTGGGGTGTCGGGGCTAGAGGTGCTGTGTGTGTGTTGTAGGGGTGCTATGTGTTGGGGTGCTGTGTGTGTGAGGGGTGTTGTGTGTGTGTGTGTGTGTGTGTGGGGTGCTGTGTGTGTGAGAGGGGTGCTGTGTGTGGGGAGGTAGGGGTGCTGGGTGGGGTAAGGGCGCTGTGCTGGGGTGGTAGGTGTGCTGTGTGTGTGTTGGGGTAGGAGTGCTGTGTGTGTGTTGGGGTAGGAGTGCTGTGTGCACGATGTACGATCTAAATAAATTTTGTGGATTTTTGCCTAAATTTCTCCTATCATTGCTGATAGGGAATACGATGGATTGATTTTATTTGCCATCTTTAAATTATACAGTTCTTTTTCCAATGTTCTCAGATTGTTATTAAGTCTCTTCAGTTGAGATGCTCTAGAAATAAAATGACCTTGTAACACAGCCTTATGAGCATTCCAAGTTACCTCACCAGGAACCTCAGATAAAGCATTGTCTGAGAAACAATCATCCAAAACTCTCTCTGTCAATGACCTATTTTCAACCTCATTTAACAAATATTCACCTAGTTCCCAAGTTCTACTTGGGAGTGAACATATAGTTTCATAGAAACATAGAATGTGACGGCAGATAAGAACCATTCGGCCAATCTAGTCTGCCCAATTTTCTAAATACTTTCATTAGTCCCTGGCCTTATCTTATAGTTAGGATAGCCTTATGCCTATCCCACGCATGCTTAAACTCCTTTACTGTGTTAACCTCTACCACTTCAGCTGGAAAGCTATTCCATGCATCCACTACCCTCTCAGTAAAGGAATACTTCCTGATATTATTTTTAAACCTTTGTCCCTCTAATTTAAGACTATGTCCTCTTGTTGTGGGAGCTGATGTGGGGCCTCTGCCTGGAGTCCAGTAGGGATCTTCTATATGCTCCTCGCTGCTCCCTTTTTAGTGTGAGGGAGCAGTGAGGAGCAGGAACACTGGGCTCCCTCGCTGGCCCTCCTCCCCGGCCGGGTAAATTTTAGCAGAGTAGGCACCTGCAATGTGGGGAAAGTGCCTACTCTGCTTTAACACCAAGCATGTATTGTGACGGGCTGCAAAGATGTCTATTGTGGGAAGCGAGTTTGACATGCTTGCCCTAGATGGTAACAGTGCAGCTTTAAGACAGGGATTATATTAGGAAACAGCTTGTATTCAAGGAAATGACACAAACACACACAACGTGGCATATTAAGCACAAAACAAGTAACACTATGCAACACACAAAAAAATGGTCTGATGGCTCATGTGTCATCATTTATCCTGCATCTGAATATGTTTACCTTTTATCAGATCATGTATACCTTTTGAAGGAAGTTAAATGATATTTTCAAGGTGAAATACATGCTCATTGTTAAACAATGTAGGGGACCTATAATGATATCAGCAGTTCTCTCAAGGGTCAAGTATGTTAGGGATAAGGGAGTACTCTTCATCGTTGTAGAATGGGAAAGAGATATGGAGCTATTTTACAAGGACAGTGCACCTTATTTCACTCTCATAATATTCATTGAATTCCAGTGTGAAAAGGCACCTATGCTTAATAAAAAAAAGTAGTGTCATTACCACTGTTGACTGAGTAAAATGCCTTTTGAGATTTGAGATCTAAACACAGTTTAGCCTTAATGGTAATTGGGGTACTATGTATTTCTGTCTTTAAGTGAGGACTTATTAACAATGAACTTAACATGTCCTAAATGTGCAATCAGAAGTAACAGAACTGTATATTGTGCAGGGGCGTACCTGGAGCATTTGGCAACAGGGGCGGATCCTTTATTTGGCACCCCCCACCCCCCAGCCTCAACTTTAAAATGTAAAAAACAACCACAAATTTTTTTAATGTATTTAGCACTGAGCAGTGTTTGTATATTTTTAATGTAAGCATGTTTTTGTAGGAAGTATGTGTGAGTGAATGTACGGGTGTGTTTGCACGTATTGACATTTGAATGCAGGCGTGCATTTTTCTGTAGTGTGGTTTTTCAATATATTGGTGGTGTGTTTTAATGTAGTGTTGACATTTGGATGCAGGGTTGTATTTGTGTGTAGTGTAGATGAAATGCCGAGATGTATGCACATGTACACATATACACACACTGGCACACATACAGATACACAGACACATAGGTACACACATGCAGCTACATTGAAAAACAGTCATACACAAATACAGACAAATACTGACACACATACAGATACAAACACACATACAGACACACAGACACAAATACAGATAGACACATACATACAGATACACAGACACATGAAAACAAACACAGACACACAAACAGATACACATACAGATATACAGACATACAGATACACATGTATAAGTGTGAGTTTGCTTAGTGAATGCAGTGTGTTTGCGTAGTGGATGCAGTGTGTGCGTTTGTATAGTCTATGCAGTATGTGTATAGTGAATGCAGTGTGTATGCAGTGTGTGTATAGTGTATATAGTGTATGCAGTGTGCATAGTGTATGCAGTGTGTTTTGTGTATTGAGTGTGTGTATAGTGTATGGAGTGTGTGTATAATGTATGGAATGTGTGTATAGTGTATGCAGTGTGTGTATAGTGTATGGAGTGTTTGTCAACTTATCAATCAACTTATAAATCAACAGGATGATGTTAAATTGTAATTTTCCTGGGCCTGACCTTTACATTAGCCCATCCAATTAAATCAAGTGTGGTATATTTTTACAATTATTAAAAACAAACAACTCGGGTGAATGCATTAGTTTAGTGTGTTCTATCCAGCTCAGTTTTTGTAAAGTGCTGATGATAGACTTAAAACACACTTGAAGTGATTGAGAACATTTTATCAAAGATAAGACATGTGATTGTTTTTTCCAAAACAGGAAGTAAGATTTTGAAAGCGATGATCGTCAGATGTTTCCCAGACACTAAACAATTTTGATACCAACAATCCTTAAACTGATCAACTATAAGATTTGGCAGAGGTTTCTGCTAAAGTGATCAGTGAAGTATTCCAAATGTTAAATAAACATTGAATTCTACTAATGGACTTTCCAGATTGTGAGCATTTTATTACCACAACCATAATGCCTTTAAAAATCTGGTTCAGCAGATAAAAAAAAAGAAAATATTATTTTTTTTGAAAGTGAGATAGTAATAGTATATAAAATGTATTAACATGTTAAACCAGTTTCACTGTGATTAGTTAACAGAATGGTCATTTTGAACATTTTATGAAAGTAAAAAAATCTATTGGTGGCTATTTACTAAACTCTAAATGATTGTCATTAAATCTGAATGGAAAAACTAAGATTAAAATAGCTGATCTGTTAAATTCTCCAGTATCACCATAGTGACAATTTGGATTTAAAGTCTAAGCACCATGACCACTGCAGCTTAAAGAAGAACTGTCTCAGCCCAGAATTTTTAAAAGTATGTTTGCTCATTAGTTTATTTAACAAATATGTATTTGTGAGGTGTGAAAAATAAAATGAATTATAGAAATCTACGCAATCTTCCCTATAGTTAAGTGCCTCTATCTTAGCTCTCTTTTAGTTATGTTTATAAGCTCTGTCCTATCCACCTGGCAATCAGAAAATGGTTAACACACTTAATAGGTGATTTTCAAAGTTTGATTATTTGGTATAAATTTCAGAGAAGTGAGAGCTCCCATTGAATATAGACATGTGAGCTTAACTTATGTGGCTAAAAGTATTTAATGGGTCATTAAGGGATCATTTTCAGGGATTCATTGGGAAGAACATTGTTAGTAAAAAAAAAAAATGGTTAGAAGATATAAGTAGAAATACAGATCAGGTTGTTGCAGTGGATGTGATCTACTTGAATTTTGCTAAGGCATTCAAGACAGTTCCACACAATAGGTAAGCGTTCAAACTAAAAATAAATTGTGTAGATGAAAATTTGTGCTCTTGGTTAGCACATGTTGTCATTAATGGTAAATTTTCAAGTTGGACAAAATGTCATGGGACCACTTCTATTCAGCATATTAATAAATGATTGTGAAATAAGCATTGGAAGTAATGTGTCAGATAGATTAAGGGACTGTGCACTCAAGTGAAGTTATGTTTCAGTGTTTGGAGATGACACAAAACTCTGTAAAGTAATACAATGTTAGCAGGATTTCACTTTGCTGCAGAGGGATTTAGATTGATTGAGCGATTGTGCACTCAAATGACAGATGAAATTCAATGTAGATAAATGCAAAGTTATGCACTTTGGTATAAAGAATGCACCAGCAATGTACACCCTAAACAGTAAGGAATTAGGGATAACACCATACAAGAAGGATTTGGGAATTGTTATAGACAACAAACAAGGGAATAATGCCAATGTCAATCAGCAGTTGCTATTGCCAGCAAGGTATTGTCAAGCATAAAATGGGGCATTCATTCTGAGGATGAAAAAATAATTTTGCCTCAAAACAATGGTAAGACCACACCTTGAATATGCTGTGCAATTTTGGGCACCTGTTCTAATGAAGGATATTATGGCACTAGAAAAAGTGTAACAAAATTAATTTTTTTTAAAATAGAGAATTTTAGTTATGAAGAAAGTTTAAATGTATTTAGATTGGAAAAACTGCACCTCAGAGGGAAAATTATAGCATTAAACAAATATATTCTAGACCATACAGATCATTGTCTGGAAATCCATTCATAAACAGGGCACAAGGACACACAATCACCAATTTAGACTGGAAGAATGGTGATTATGTTTAAGGCAAACAAAAGGGGTTTTTTTAGAGTAAGAACAATAAGGATGTAGAATTATCTGCTTGAAGAGGTGGTTTTATCAGAGTCTCTACAGAAGTTTAAACAGCAACTGGACCAATACTTGCAAAAACATAATATTCAGGGACATAATTTTTAAATTGTGGTGTAATAACTTATTGTCCAAGGAGAGATCAGACTGCCATTCTGGAGTCGAGAAGGAATTGTTTCCTAGTTTGTTACAAAATTGGAAAATGCTTCAAACTGTTTGTTTTTTTTGCCTTCTTTTGAACAACTGTAAGTAAATAAATAAATTGACAAATAATTGTATTGGAAGCTAATATACATCCCAATTTAAAAACGCATAGCAAATATTTTTTTGTGTTACAATAGTTAAGATGTCTTTTGTGTTCATTTTTTTTTTTTAAATTAGAGTAGACGCGTGATGAGCGAGTCCCCGGGTTCACCAAAAAACTATTCTCTTTCCAGCCAACGTAACTGTTTAAAATTAAATGTGACACGAATGATGCTAACCCATTCAACATTGTTTCAAGAATTTGGAGGATTATTTACCAAATGGTGAATTGTAGTAACTTTTAATATATAGACCAAATTAAGTTGGGGGGAAAAAAACATGGATAATTCAGATTTTTTTTTTCCCCCAATTTGGCTATTTAAATTTGCAAGGGACTCTCATGAAACTATGTATTGAATTAACAAGAGTATTACAGTATGTCCAGGTATATTTTAATCAAATTAACAATACATTTTAATAGACAAGACTTTCTTCTCTTCCTTGAGCCAGAAGTAACGTTAATCAATGTTAATCAATACTCACCATAATTTACACAGTAACCTGACAAGGAAAAACAAGTAGTGATGTTAAATAGCAGATAATGGGCCTGAAAGAGAAATATTATTAAGCATGTAGTGATATAATAGCATTAGATACAATATATACATTTAGATAATGATGAAATAAAATAGTAATGACACCAAAATTTTGTTCTGTTACCAAGTTTTGTTCTTCTCGTATAGCAATTATGGTTTCTAAGATGGTTAACAATGCAATTCAATGCAATCAGTAATATTTTTCTCAATAGCTTTTCATCCTTGTAGTACCCGTACAATACTCAGATCAAACGGTTCTAGTTTTAGCAGGATTAATCTTCAGGGAATAATTAAAATGAGTGGGTCATATCAACATTTATTTATTTATTTATATGTTCAATGAAAACGTTTATTAAATTGGTCAATAGTATATACTTTTTATTTAAATTTTTTTTTATATATTTTGTATTTTTGCAGTGCATATAGAAGTTACAGCAAGGTTGAGGTACCCCAACAGCATTCCTCAGGCAAATCAAGATGTATTACAAAGGGGTGATCGAAGATTCATGCACAATTTTTTATATTAATATCAGGCTAGAACTGGAAAGGTTTTGTCAAAATAAGAGATACGATTTTAAACTACTGGGTCAGATAAGTCAAGCATAGTGAGGGCCGTCTTTAAGGAGGGGCAAAAGGGGCAGCTGCCCCGGGCCCAGTTACTCCTGGGGGCCCTAAAGCAGCTGCCCCATGGGCCCCCTGCGGCACCTGAGGTTTGCTAATTTCTGTTTGTAATGTAACACACAGGAAATAAGTACATGTTAAAAATCCTTGAAGAACCTGACAGTTCCCTATTAAATATAAATTTAAAAAGTATTTATTTTAACATATTGCATCAAGTGTTATCAAAGGATGTACACCATTTTCAAATGTCACTTTTGCCAAATTCTGGACCAGGGTATGTAAGAACAGAGTTGAGACATTATATTGGCCAAGGTTGCTGGGAGTTGCTGTCCAAGAGCTGCTAGAAGGCAGAGATTAAAATATGTAAATGTACACATATATATGTGTGTATCTGGCTGTGTTTATGTCCTTGTGTGTATCTGGCTGTGTTTGTCTGTGTGTCAGTGTTTCTGTGTGTATGTATACCTCATACACCTGTATGTGCACCTGTGTGTGTGTTTCGGTGTGTGTGTAAGTGTGCATCTGAGTGTTTGGTAATGCATACATTCCAGCATTTTAATGCCAACACAAATACACTCCTACATTCCATCTCTAGCACTGTACACATATACACCCCTGCATTTATACCTTTATGTATGTGTGTATCTGAGTGTGTGTGTATATACCTGTGTCAGTGTGTGTGTGTATGTGCCAGTGTGTATATCAAAGTGCTTGTATCTGTGTGTCAAAGGGTGTGTATCTGAGTGTGTGTGTATGTGCCAGTATGTGTCAAGGTGTGAGCATGTGTCAGTGTGAGCATGTGTGTATCTGCGTGTTAATGTGTATGTGTATATGTGTTATAGAAATCACACAACATGCAAACAGACCCCTGCAAACACAAACATTACAAACACACCAGTTTGCTGAAACACTAATACTACACACAAATGTACACATGTATTTAAAAGACAACACTACATCCAAACACCCCCCTGCATGCAAATACAAACATTACATGCAAACACATTCCTGTATTAAAACGCTAAAATTATATACAGACACCAACTCTACACACAAAAGTACACCTGCATTTAAAAGCCAACACTACAAAAAATCACACATCCCTGCATTAAAATGCAAACACTACACACAAGTACACCACTGCGTTCCAATGGTAACAGTACATACAAATACACTCCTACATGCACACATAGACTCTATACAATAACATGCTGACATTCATTTGCACAAACACTGCTCAAAAATACAACCCTGCAAGGATGGTAGATCCCCAGCTGGCATAGCATCGCAGGAGTTGTATGACAGATGGGGATCTATCTTTTCTTTACTCTTGTGCTACAGGGCAGGCCTGAATTTTTTTTTGTTGCACCAAGGCACTCTCTACATTAGTTTCGCCTCTAGGTTGGGGTGGAGGGAGTGATTGCATGCCCAGGGGGCCCAAACAGATGCTTGCCCAGGGTCCAATCAATATTAAAGATGGCCCTGAGCATAGTCACATATAAGGTTCATTATAAGCAATTGCCTCGATATATATTATTGTCCAGAAGTTTCTCTTGCACTGCTTAACAGGAACGGTGAAGTACAGGGTTAGTTATAGCGTTATAGCATGAAATAACATAAGATAAGTGCTTGAGATTAAAGCATTGCTAATCAGGCTCGAAATATGTAGCAAGATGGCTAGCTCAGGTACAGGCAGAAGTTGGGTGTACACATTATGTTGGGCATATTGTGCAGCGTCCTTTGTGAGTGACGCACAGTTCAGGCTGTGCGGTTTAACCGATCCCCATCTGTCGCAGTGTCGGTGCCCGGCACAGTAGCCGGTGGGGGTCCCCCCTCTCGGCGCTCCTCCATCTCTCAACTGGGATGAAGTCAGAGTGCATAGCGGCCCAAATCCCCTGTCTTGTAGTGAGCATGTCATGTGCTTGTTGTCCGTTGTGGGGATTGTGAAGCTTGCGGTGGCTGGAGGCCTCTGTCGAGGCGGTTTGATGGGTATAGGGAGGTTCCCCTTTGCACCCCAGTACCTGTAAGTAGATGTATCAGCCTGGGTTGTGCCTGGGAGTCAGAGGGCCTCTGTCATGGTGTCTTCATCCAGGAGGCGTAGAGAGGGGTGGTTTGGGCTGGTAGTCCCGGTGTTTGTCACCTTTTAGTCGATTGACTCACCGCTGGTTACTCACCGCTGATACAGACCCGCTGGTTACTCACCGCTGAAGGTTCCCCACCTTCTTCTCCCAGCCTTCCAAGCTTTAGTTTGGCCCCCTCTCTTGACCCGCAGGCTGTAGCGTGGTGACCTGTGGGGTTGTTGATGAAGGTGCCTCCGCTGGAGCACTCTTGTGGGCTAAAAGCTTGGCCTACAAGTCGGCTAGGAGGCGGTCAAGCCATTCCAAGAGTGGTGGCAGTGGGGGACTGCGTTCTGGCTGGCAAGTGGCGTCCGCCATGTTGTGCAGCGCCGGACCGTCAGTGCAGCTACAACTGGGTTGGTGTCGTGCACCTGAGTCTTGAGCCGTGTGCCGGATATCCCTCTCTGGTGGGGGAGGGGAGTAGAGAGTGTGTCGGGAAGACCTCCAGCTAGGTTGTCTGCATTCAGCAGAGGGGTCGGCCGCTTCCCCTGTGCTACCTGAGTAGGCCACTTGTAGGCCTCAGGTCGATTCCCGGGATGTCTTCGCCGTTTTCGGCCACGTTCTCGTTTATACTTTGCCTCCATGGTAAGCCCTCGTCTCGGTGGCTGAGAGGCAGGAAATTTTAGGGCTCAGTCTAAATTTTTAGTTTAATTCAGGCGTTTTTAGTGAGGAGCTCTTCTGATGTGCGGCCGTTCGGCTCCGCCCCATAATAACATTTATATCCCAGAATATGCTTAGAATTGTGGAGATTATGCATGTATTCTTCTGGACATCCCTATTTAACATCACCCATCGCTCATGTTGGGTTATATAATGGAGATCTCCACCCACAATGCAAAACTGATACCTCTGCCATCCCAATGAACATGTGCAAAGAGTTTTAGAATAGTTCTACTTTGTTATAATATATTGCAACTTGCATCCATTTATCATCATATAACAATGTAATACTGACAGTCCAAAGTCAACTCAAAGTGAATTCTAAAATTTTGCCCAAAATAGCCGAAGTTTGTTTTATTTTCATTTTGGCTATTTTTACCTTAAATTTGAAATTCACTTTGAATCCACTTCAATTACTAGACAGTTTTTGTCTGAATTCAAAATCAATTTACAGTTTTAGGCCAAATAGATGATCTGAAAACATAGCTGCATTTTTCCAGTTTGGATAGCTTGGCCAAAAATGTATAATTCAATTAGAATTCTGCCCTGGGTAACAGCGTTGAGAGAGGTACACATCTAATTCTTCTTGTCCAATCGCTAGAGCTCTTGGCATGCAGGCTAGTTGGATGAGCCATGATGTAAAAATGGGTCAGGGTAAAAATATATATAGCTGAAAGCTTTACATTTTCTCTCTCAATTCAATGACTTGTATAATACATTTTAATGCATTGTTATTATTAATAAATAAAGGGGAAAAAATGAATGCCACATCTCTGTCCTCACCATCACTTATATATAGGAAGTACTGGAATTGCAGTTAAAATGAGGAGTGGTAAAATACAACCTGTTTAGCCCCTTCATACTGCTAAACACATATACACGATTGCCAGGGTATGCAGCCATGTATACATGATTTTAACTATTGCAAATTAAATCTTTTTATGCTGCGGACCACCAGGAAATTGATAAAAGAGCCCCCTTTGTTGCAAAAAAGATAAGCATGAGAGGCTCAGCTAAAAAAGAAAAACACAAAAAAGCAATCTACAAAGTGTGGGGAGGCTGGGAAGAATACATAATCCTACCTCCCAACACTCAGCTCACCCACCATGCACATACAGTCACCTTGTCACTCACCTAGTCACACTTATCTCCCCCCCCCCACAAACACAGTCATCCTATTACAGTCACCCACACACTCACCTTGTCATATTCACCCTGCCACAGTCACCCTGTCACACTCACTCTGTTACAGTTACCCATATATACACACAACCACCCTAATTCGTAACCTCCTCCCCCACAGACATTAACCCTCCTACACACACAGTCACCTGTCTCACACACCAATAAGCACAATGCACCCATCAAAACAACAAGCAGCACCCCCATACACATAGCACACTGCAAGACGTTTCCCTACACACAGAGATACATATGCCCACAGAAATACACAGACATACACAAACACAAATGTGCATTCCATAAACAGTAATGGATGCACATACACTGATATATACTCACAGAGGCATAAGGATACTCACTGCCAGGCACACCTTATCAGATACATACACAGTTACACAATGCCAGCTATGCACATTCAGGTAATAATACACTCTGCCAATCACGCAATGATGATTGTGTGTCTGTATCTGTCCATGTGTATGTGAGTGTTATTGTGTGTCTCTATATACCAGTGTGTATCTCTGTGTATGTGTGTGAATGTATCAGATCATGTACATGTGTGCGCTTGTGTGTGTATCAGTGTGCGCGTGTATCAATGTGCTTGTTTGTGCATGTATATGTTTATGTGTCCAAAGAGGCAACACTGCTGTAATGTGGAGATGATATGGTGTGGGCAATTTCATGGTTATGTGAGAATATATGTTGGGCTATTTATGTATGCATAACAAAACAAAAAGTACATTTAAAAATTACTTTCCACAACACCTAAAATACTTCAGTTTTCGGAGCGTTTTTTTTTTTTTTTTTTACAAACCACTTGGTAGTGAAGGGAGTTAATACATACTTTTGAAATGAAAGTAGACATCGTACATAATCCATACTTTGGGTAAAGTACCTTCATTTTTGTCATATATATTATGTCTTGAATTTGCACATATTTTGAAATAATACCTAAAAAGAAAGTGCCAACTGTGGATTTTGAATCTTTGTGCTGTAGCGGTATTTTTAAAACAGGTGTTCGTTTGTGCGTTAAAGTAACATATCGAACAAATGCAGTGTTCCGAAGAAACAGGAAAAACGGACACATCTGCGCTGGAGAAATAAAGATATAAACGAACAAAAAAATCCTATGTACAGACATTATAAATGATTGGGAAACAGGATTGTGATAAGCACAAAACCTCAGAAGCAGGAAGACAGCCCACACCCTGCTAAAAGGTCCAAATTTATAGAGCCCCTATTGTATTCTGTGGAAGTTTATGCATTAACTTCCTTCCTTTGGATTTCCTTCAAAAAGGAAATTATTTCACTAACCTAGAAAAGGTTATCCATGTACATTCAAAGTACAGTTCATTTTCTGACTGGTAAAAAAGCCAGTATATATATATATATAAATATATTCACATTACATTTTAGTTAGAGCTTTAAAGGTTTAGGATATTATCTAATTGTTTTAAAATTAAACAGTTTCAATATTTAATTTTTGTTTATTGTGTTTTTCCAAATATTTCATTAGGATCAAAATGTCAACGGAATGATAACTGCTGTACGTATGGTAACTGTGAATAAATTCTGAAGTGAGTGATATAAGATTGAAATATTTTATAAAGAACTTATATGTCAAAAATATTAAAGTGAGATACATGTAACAGCAGTAACAGCATTCCAACACTGTAATTAATATGTATAAAGAGAGCTAGAAGGTTGTTTTATATTCCGTTTTTGAAAAGTTGGAAGCGATGCTGAGCTTGTGCCGGAAAGCTAAATTCTGCATTGGAAATGTGTCACTGAGATTAACGGAACACTATAGTGTTGGGAATGCAAACGTTTTCTGACACTATAGCTCTAATAGTGATATTTCAACCTCTGGCCCCCCTGTCAGCAAAGTAAAAGGTGAGTTTACTCAACTTTTTTCCAGAGCTGTGTGGGTCTCCCCCGCGGCTGGCCCCGCCCATGCTCTGCCTCTTTGGCTGAGATCATCAAACTCGATAATCCGAGGCAATCCAATGCTTTTCCTATAGGAAAGCATTGGGAGGCTATCGTACATTTATGCGCCAGTTTGCATCTCCTTATAGAGCTATATTGAATCATTGCATCTCTATGAGGATGTTCAGCACCTCCCTGCAGGGGATGGAGACTCTGAACATCAGTGCTGCACATTTTACAATACTGGCCCATGAAGCACCTCTAGTAGCCATCTGAGTGACTGCCACTAGAGGTGTTTCTAGGCAGTAATGTAAACACTGCCTCTTCTCTGAAAAGGTGGTGTTTGCATTAAAAAGCCTGCAGGAACATACTATATACACCAGAACATCTACATTTAGCTGTAGTTGTTCTGGTGACTGTAGTGTCCCTTTAAACATCCAAAAAACTGATTGGTCATTAGGAAATTAAATACTAGCAGACTGGAGGAGGAATCCAACGTTTTAATAAGAACAAAATTGAGTAAAATTGAGTAAAATCAGAGGAAATTGATTGGAAAGATGCCTGAAAAAGAAAGTATCTACATAGTTAACTATGAAATTGAATATATATATATATATATATATATATATATATATATATATATATATATATATATATATAGGAGAGAGCTGCACTCACGGTCTTCTTTTGTAAAATTCCGAGTCTTTATTGGATATGCATTAAAAATCAACATTTCAGTCCTGCCTTGAGGACTTTCATCAGGATCACACATAAAATGAAAATACAATTACAGTCAAATATATAGGTGAAAGATAAGTGGAAAATAGACTCACCACAGGTGCTATGTATTTCCGGCGGCATCCCAGTGGGTCATGGGCGCACGCGTGTGTAAGCTCCGCCCCCGGACATGATGTAATGCCATTTGTGCGCTGCTGTGATCTGGGGGCCGCCATCAGGGGGTGACAACGATAACGGTTGTCACGGGCCTGGCGGCCCTGGGGGGCCTGGCCGCCCGGGCCCCACGTGTAGCGGCGGACTTGCCGCCGGTGCAAGTGCACGCTGGTGGGGTCCATCGGGTGGCCCACGCACTTAGGGCCACCCGATGGGCCCTGTATCTTCAGGGGCCCGGTCAGCGCTGTGGCCGTGGTATAGCGCGACCGGGCCCCTTTAAAAAGAAAAAAAAGCAGCCGCAGCAAGTATGTATGTCATTATGAATGTATGTCTGTATGCCATTATGAATGTATGTGTGTGTGGATGTCAGTGTCTGTATGTATGAATGTCTGTATGTATGTGTCTTTATGTCCTCATGCATGTGTGTCTGTATGTATGTTAGTATGTGTCTGTCTGTCACTATGTATGCCTGTGTTTCTGTATATGTGTGTATGTCTCAGTATGTGTGTCAGTATGTATGCCTGTATGCATGTATGTCTGTTTCAGTATGTGTGTCTGTCTGTATCCTTTTGTATCAGTGTGTGTGTTTGTGTCTGTGTGTGTATTCCTGTGGGCGGTATTTGGAGGCGGGCCGCAGGGGCCCAGACCCTGAGCTGAGTTAGGGGCCCCAAAATTTCTGGTGGCGGCCCTGGCGACGGCCACAAGCTTAAAAGTGTACAGAGAGATATAATATACCCTGTGATCAGGACACAATCTGTGGTGTCTAATGCCAAGATTGGATAAAATATGAAGTGCTATACAGAGATGTGCTGGTAAAGATTAAAGTTAAAATTGCCAAGTGTCTTGCACTTAATGCCTTTACTCACTTATTATAAGCAATTACTTGCTTTATACAAGGCTCATGTCATTTTAATCTTTACCAGCACGTCTATTCACTTTAGCACTTCATATTTTATCCAATCTTGACATTAGACACCACGGATTGTGTCCTGATCAGAGGGTATTTTATTTCTCTCTGTACACTTTTAAGCTTGTGGCCAGCGCCATGGCAGCATCTATTTTGTATACATTGTTGCCATTGCTACGTGCCGATCACAGCAACGCAGAAACGGCATTATGTCATGTCCATGGGCGGAGCTTTCAAGTGCATGCGCTCGTGATCCACTAGGATGCCGCCGGCGATACACAGCACCTGTGGTGAGTATATTTTCCACTTATCTTTCACCTATATATTTGACTGTAATTGTATTTTCATTTTATGTTTGATCCTGATGAAAGTCCTCAAGGCAGGACTGAAATGTTGATTTTGAATGCATATCCAATAAAGACTCGGAATTTTACAAAAGAAGACTGTGAGTGCAGCTCTCTCCTATACCTATTTCGATAACTCTAGCCCTGGCTGGCACCCGACATTTGCACTATTTGAGCCTGTGTGCAGGGATTTTTGTCTTTTTTTCTATATATATATATATATACACACTGATCAGCCACAAAATTAAACTCTCTGACAGGTGATGTGAATAACGATTATATCAGTACCTGTCAAGAGGTGGGATATGTTAGGCAGCAAGTGGGTTCAGCAGGACAGTCCCAGTTCTGAGCAGAAAAAAACAGGCAAGTGAAAAGATCTGAGGGACTTTAACAAGAGCCAAATAGTGAAGACTAGACGACTGGATCAGAGCATCTAGTGGATGGCCAGGTGTGTGTGCAACATTTACATGAGAAGAGATGGCAGCAGGATGCAGTCTTATGCTCTGGGCAATGTCCTTGCATCTTGGCATTCATGTGGATGTTACTTTGACATAAACCGCCTACCTTAACCCCTTAAGGACGGAGCCAAATGTACACATTGTGAACAAAACAAAATGTAAACAAAACCTGGCATTTGCGCTACATGTCTGTCCAACCGTAATACACCTCTTTCATATTAAATGCACCCACCCTTATTATATATCATTTTATTCAGGGGAAACAGGGCTTTCATTTAATATCAAATATTTAGCTATGAAACATAATTTAATATGAAAAAAACGGGAGAAAATACGATTTTTTTGATTTTTTTAGTTCTAAATTGCATTTTAAAGGTCAGTGTCATAATACTGTTTGATTTTACTGCAATAAAATACACATATTTGTATTTAGTAAAGTCTCACGTGTAAGACAGTACCCCCTATGTACAGGTTTTATGGCGTTTTGGGAAGTTACAGGGTCAAATATAGCACGTTACATTTGAAATTGAAATTCGCCAGATTGGTTACGTTGCCTTTGAGACTGTATAGTAGCCCAGGAATGAAATTTACACCCATAATGGCATACCATTTGCAATAGTAGACAACCCAAGGTATTGCAAATGGGGTATGTCCAGTCTTTTTTAGTAGCCATTTGGTCACAAACACTGGCCAAAGTTAGCGTTAGTATTTGTTTGTGTGTGAAAAATGCAAAAAACGCCAATTTTGGCCAGTGTTTGTGACTAAGTGGCTACTAAAAAAGACTGGACATACCCTGTTTGCAATACCTTGGGTTGTCTACTATTGCAAATGGTATGCCATCATAGGGGTAATTTTCATTCTTGGGCTACCATAGGGTCTCAAAGGTAACGTAACCAATCTGGCGAATTTTAATGTGAAAAAAATGAAACGCAAGCCTTATATTTGACGCTGTAACTTTTGAAAACACCATAAAACCTGTACATGAGGGTACTGTTGTACTCGGGAGACTTCGCTGAACACAAATATTTGTGTTTCAAAACAGTAAAAAGTATCACAGCAATAATAT
Source organism: Pelobates cultripes (assembly GCA_933207985.1). NCBI lineage: Eukaryota > Metazoa > Chordata > Amphibia > Anura > Pelobatidae > Pelobates > Pelobates cultripes. The sequence goes on from OW240913.1 coordinate 337,783,684, forward strand.
TGTCCGTGTAATGCTGTTTGTGCGTGAAAAATGCAAAAAAGTCACTTTTACTGGCGATATCATCGTTGTAATACATTTTACTGTTTTGAAACACTAATATTTGTGTTCAGCGAAGTCTCCTGAGTAGAACAGTACCCCCCATGTACAGGTTTTATGGTGTCTTGGAAAGTTATAGGGTTAAATATAGTGCTAGCAAATTAAATTCCTTTACTTTCGGCATGGGTTGTCAGGCAGGTCCCGCTAATTGTAATTAATCAAGATACCTAATTATGTAAAAATATTACATAAATATATATGTAGAATTAACATATGCATATATATATATATATATATATATATATATATATATATATATATAATTTTTTTTAAATATTTTTATTTATATATAGGTATATATATAGTGATATATAATAAGAGTTATATTTATGTATATAGATATATAGTATATTATTTCCCTCGCTCTACGCGGTATTTTGGATATATGTATGCTGGTTATATATATTAATTACAAAAACAAAGTTAGAAATCTAAATAACACAATATCTATATATTTTTAATTATTTATTTTTAATTTATTTTTTAATTTTATTTTTTTAACGATTTACATTTTTTATTTCTTTTTATTATATATATAAATATATATATAAATAATAATTATATATATATATTTAATCAGTATCAGTCTACGTAATTTGATATTAATATATATATATATAATTATATATATATTAATAGTAAAATACACCTAGACGGTGTATGTGTGTGTATGTATATGTGTATATATATATACTTAGATCATATATATATAATATATACATATGATCTAAGTATATATAATTATTTTTTTTTACACCATTAACTTATTTTTATTTTATTTTTAGCCAGCAGGGGGACCACCTGTCATTACAGGCAGCCCCCCTGCCGGCAATACAGAAGCCAGCTATCCCCGGCCATGTGATTGTGGGGTCCTCGCTAGGACCCCACTCTCACATGGCCGGGGGGCTTCAACGAGGACGGATGTGCCGCGGGGGGCTCCCTGGGAGTCCCCCCAACCGCGATCGCCGGCGTGGGACCGCCGGCGACCGGGTAAGTTAACAAAAACCGGAGGGCGTACAATTACGCCCAGCGGCATTTAGAGCCGCCTATTAGAGGGCGTAATTGTACGTCCTCCGGTTTTAAGGGGTTAAGAATGTTGCAGACAACGTACACCCTTTCATGGCAATGTTCCCTAATGTCAGTTGCCTCTTTCATCAAGATAATGCACCCTGACAATGCAGAAATTGTTAAGGAATGGTTTAAGGAACATGACAAAGAGTTCAAGGTGTTGCCAGCCTCTAAATTCCCTAGATCTTAATCCAACCGAGTATTTGAGGAATAGCTGGGACAGCAAATTTGATCCATGGATACCCCACCTCGCAACTTCAAGACTTCAAGAAGCTCTGCTGCTAATGTCTTGGTGTCAGATTCCACACTACATATTCAGAAGTCTTGTGGAGTCCATGTCTGGGACCTATATGATATTAGACAGGTGGTTTTAATGTTGTGGCTATTTATATATATATATATATATATATACCTGTCTAAGATCGTATATGTCCCCCTTGTGCTGCCAAAACAGCTCTGATTAGCCCAGACATGGACTCCACAAGACTTCTTAATGTCTCTCTCTCTCTCTCTCTCTCTCTCTCTCTCTCTCTCTCTCTCTCTCTATATATATATATATATATATATATATATATATATATATAACTACTCTAAAAAGGCTTTTGCAAATGATGCCAAGTAGAGTTCACCCTCTAGATTAGAGTCACATCATGCTGATGAGTTCCAAATGGCCAAAAATGTATAGGGCCATAATTGGTGATTTGGTGAATTCCAATTGTAATCATTCTCTGAGTTAACATAAAAGCTTACAGGAATATTCACTAAATGCCAGATGAACAAAATCCAATGTAAATTGCTGAATGGAATGGTAATTCTCCAATAGTTCCACAGTTAAATATGTATATGAACTTGATTTAATACTTTTGAGTAAGCTTTGCAAATGATTTAAAAGTTTTGGATAAATGTCTCAAATGTTTTACTTACAAAAACTGCCATAGAATTTAACATTTGAAAAGCGTGTCCAAAAATATTAAATTGAGGCTGAAAATCATCCAACCTTGAGTGGAAATGATCGGGTGCAAAGCTGAGGGCAGGTTTGCCAAATACTCACCCACACATGCATACAGACAGACAAACACACATGCATACATATATAAAATGGTATAAAAGGGTATACAAAATAGCAATATAATGTGATTTCTTACATAGAGAGTATCTCACTCATAAAGTATAAAGCAAGGATTAGTTAGTGCCATTTGAACTTTGATTGACGGAGCAAATGCTAGTGTATTTGAAGTAAGGCTGAGCTTGGCAGTTCATTGATCCATAAAGTATTGTGTTGTGTTAATGATGCTGCAAGTTTCTGGGAAATATCAGAGATTTGTGTGAAAAAAGGTTCTGGTCCTTCTTTAATAGAGTAGAAAAAAAAGCACACGTTGGGAATATAAATTAAAAGGCGAAGAATGGAAGACAGTGAAGAATGGATGAATCAGAGAATGGTACTGAGAAAGATATGTAAAGTGAATAATTGTTCAAACAGGGAGCCTTTCAACTCAATTCCCATTGAGAAACCTGCAAATTAGACCTGGGTTGAAATGAATTGTTGAAGCAATGCAAATGTGATCAATTATGCTTTTCCTAGATTGAAATGAGTTTACTTTACACTTTATCAGCGTTTGTTTTGTCTCTGGTTGTTTGCATAACATCTAATTTCAAATTCATGAGAACACATTCTCACAGATTCCAAAATAGCTGCATTGATTATAAAGATTGTTCAGTAATTGAATTTCCCTGACGTCTCCCACCATTTTAATAATCATTTATCTTTTTTTCCGCAATGCATGTAATCTACCTGAAAATGTATTTTTGTTTTGTTTTATAAATACAGTATGCTAAGACAAGCCTGGTTATTTACTGCAAATTTAAGCAGGGACATTTGTAACACTTGCCTAGAGCAAGGCTACTTTTGGACTGCAGTGTCTAAAATAAAGGCTGATGAATGATGTCTAAACATTACTAATTGCAGCCTAGAGGTATGCATTCATAAGCTTAAATGTTAGAATCAGCAGTATTGTTTATCACGTACTACGCAGACAAACAAAATGGAATGAAATTATCACTTGCTAAGAAACATAAAAAAAATTAAAAAGTACAATCTATTCAAAACTAGAAAATAAACATTTCATTTTTCAAAAGGTGACATCACTCTTATTGCAGGAATCTGTGTACTTCTAGTCTAGGTTACTTTATTTTAACAAAATCTACAGTTGTTTAACAAACTACATCTTCGTGAAGTAGATGAACCAATGTTCTGGCACATACGAAGTAGCAGACAAAAACACCAAACTGCATGCCTACTGCCTTGGTCATGCCAAATGGTTTATTTGGTTAATAGTGAATTGAAAGTCAAATCCCACTGAGAATAACTGAGTATTCAATGTGGATGTTTCAAAGTTGCAAGAAAATACAGAAAAACTGTTGTTCCTTTAATGCTTATCAGTAAATACTGGGTAAATTGCAATCTAATGTTCAACGATAATCAAAATGCTAATGAGCCATTAAAGATGTCAACACTTTTAGCATTAACAAAAAGTAAAACAAGGGGGGCTGGGCCTACACCGCATGGATGCTGGATGCATTTTGGGAAAGCTCCTGCATAAAGCTCTTACCTTGCCTAAATAATCTAACTCCCATTACGCTTGACCGGCACGAAACCTACCCTAAGGGTCAAGGAACTGATCGGGGTGCTCTGGAGTTATGACGCAACCTCAAAAGAATCCAATGGGGCCTAATGTCTCACTGACTGGGACACTTTCTGTTCAGCTGCCTGCCAACTTACCTGGCGATAGAGACGCGGTCAATCTCTCACCTTTTTGACTAATGCCTGGACACTGCCCCCCCCCCCTTTGGACCAGTGGGGGTTATCCCGGTTCCCACTGGGCCAGTTTCTACAGCTCAAAGTATCTTATTACACTTCATCTCAGACGTGGGGCAGAATCAAGCACACCACAAGATGGCCGACGCACATGTATCAGCCTTGCAGAGCTCGATACTGGAATCAACTTGCTTGCTGAGCTTACCTCTCTCAGATCAAGTCTTGGCAAAGTTGGAAAGACGCAAGAAGATTACAGCATTTACAGCTCAGTTTACCGGAAATAAATGTCAAAATGGTGAGGTGAAGCCAGAGAAGCCCCAACCAGGCAAAGCAACAGTCGAAACCACATCCTATACTACTGTTGGTCCACCTGAGAAGAGAGCCACGCTATCTCCACGTTGTACACTCAGACATGTTGGTCAAGCCTGATTATCACTGTTAATGGCCATATCTACAAAATTGTGCTGATTCACAAATATGTTACTGTTTACTATATTGATATCACTGAGCTTGCTTTTACTGTCATGGCGTAGCAGGCATCTTTGTATTCACCTGCAAAACAAAACTAAAGAATATAAAAAAATTAAAAATTAAAAAGTAAAACAAAATGAACAAAAATGAAAATTAGCCCTGTACCTTGTGTTAAATATACGTTTACTACGTTAAATATAAGTTTTGGTCATCACAAGCCTTTGGGTGAAGTGTGATCAACTATTTAGATTTTAAAATGTCATTGTGTTATTTTAATATCATACGTACACATTATTTCAAATACAGTGTACATTTACTAAAGAATATTGTGTATTTAGCACAAAGGATATATATATATATATTATAGAAGCAAAATAACTTTAATGAATACAAATTAACACATTTGGTTGTGTCGAATTAAGTTATTAAAGAAGTACTGAAGTGGTGTTAGGGCAGTGGACCTTTAGTTTTAACCATACAATGTAAAATTAGTGGATATGGCAAGTGGATATGGCAATATTTTCATTGCTGAACTAAACACGCCACTAGAGGCGCTTTAACTGTGACACCTGAGTCAGACTCGGCTCTCACATGTCACTTTCTCATAAAGAACAATAGGAGCGGTGCAGAGCTCAGCACACATTCCCTTCTTGGCCCCAATGCTCCTCAATGAGGAGCACTGTATTGGGCGACATGTTGAAAAAGCAATGCCTGCCAGGTGATGCCGTGGGAGGAGGAGACAGCTGCCCCAAGTGAAGTTTAGTTCTGGAAAAAGAAGAGATTTTAAAACTTTTTTCTTTCTTTGTTTTAAGTTAATTTTGGGGGCCCCTGAATCTTAACAGTGAAGGGACTCTATAGCATTAGAAATATGCTTATTCCTTAATGAGATCTGTAATTAAACAACTGTTTATATCCAGCCTATCCATGCTGTTTACTTGCTGTGCATGTTTTATTTCCATATTGCCCTAATTACAAGTTTCTCATGCAAGAGGGTAATGAATTATACAGTTTGTCAATCAGTTTGTGAATCTTGTTTTTGTAGATATAGTTCAGCTTCATAGCAATATAAATGTATTCCGAGGAACTAATTGACACCACAAGCTAAATAAGTTTAGCTTTTAATTTGCAAATATGTAGAGTATCACTTCTGTGAGCAATTAACGTTAAATAATTATACCTCCTCAGGTGAAAGAATTAATGAGACCAATGTGGTTCTAATTACTCAAATCTGTTTTTGTTTTTGATGCAACAAGGTTTTCTTTTTGTAGTACAGAGTATAAGAGCTTTTTAGCCTTGGGAGAACATTGTCCCTTATATTCACAGATGCAAAGGAATCCAGGTCTGGCTGATCAATGTGACACAAGTGTGTGATTAAGAAAAAGGGTCTTTTTAAGGGCCATCACTGTTCTGTTGACAGGCTGAGAGTACCACTCTGTCTCATTCATTATTTAATAGTCTTTCAGTTGCAATAAAATAATTTACTACTTCATTACAGTGGGTGGGGGCAGTGACGCCATATTCCCTCAATTAAATCTCCTTTGAAAGACAGGGCTCATGAAAAATGCATACTTCAAGTCATCGGTGGGTTCAACACCACCCTGAAGAATGTATTTTTATAGGATCCTCTTTTTTTATGGAAGGTATAGTACCCCTAAATGGAAGGACATTTTCTTTTAAATCTCTAGGATACAAAACTAAAAAGCACTGGTCGCAGAATCGGTTTAAGGAAAAAAGGAAAATTAAATTGTTTTCAAATCTCATAACAGTTTGAATGTTGAACCTCTTGTTTGTCTTTGATAAACCATCAATTCAATTTTTTTTACAAATGGCTTTTGAAAATTGAGATCATGTTTGTAACGATCAATAATTTACATCTAAACTCGTAAATATTATTTTAAGGCCAGAAGTTGGAATAAAACAAAAAAAAATGTTTAGAATTGGGTTTTAGCAGTTGCCATGTATATGTTAATACAATAATAATTGTACCTATATACACATAGGTTAACACATTCATTCTTTACTTGGTCTTACTTGCTTATTAAAATAGTTTATTAATTCTAAGCATTGGATGGGCATTTAGCTTGTTAAAACGTTACAAATAATCAAGTTGAGTCTTAGATGTTTTAATTACTTTTGACAGATTTACCAAGAGAAAAAATATATAATTATTGTGTGACATAATTGGCAACATGCATTCTGTAAAAATGTTAAAAGTAAAAAATAAAGCAAAAATATATATAAAAAATGTTTCTGCCAATTCAAACATTTTAACCCATCTGAATATTCATCTATGACACTGCCTGCCTGTGCTCTTTCAATGTTCCAGAATGAAATTTTGCAGAATTTTTCTTCCATCAAGAAAATTGCTGCAAACACAATGAAAACCACATTAATATACACGCTGATTTAATTGCACCTCTAAAGGACCACACAGGCATTTTATATGCAGATTAGTTTAGTCTGTTTATGTCTGAACTTTATAATTTGCATTGTGCCATTTAAGTTACTATATTATTAAGTTAATTTATAATTATGTGTTTTAAATATCCCTGAAAAATGAGGAGTGAGTCAGAATATGTTTTTTTATGGGGTTTTTTCAAGTGAAATACATTTAACAATGTGACCCATTACCCTAGTGTATGTCTTCTGTATGCTGTGAAATAATTATAAAAAAAATGTTTATAATAATATCAAATTGCAAGCTGAAATGTTCTAGAAAAATGTAGCTTGAACAGTAAATGCAAACTAACATATTGCAGATATGCAAACATATAATAAAATGAAATAATTGAACTAACCAATGCTTTAGTATTGACAACATTATCACTAATAAACCACACTCTTTGTTTAATGTGTTTTGTGTTCTAAATATAATATTATTAACAATACCGTGTTTTATTTGCCAAATACTGAGATACAGTATGTGGACCCAAGGAACTGAAAAATACAGGCCTAAATGTCTTGGATTTTTTTATCCCTCTTGAGATTTTTTTTTACTTTTTTTTCAAAAACATTTCACAAAATTTATATTTATTGTGCCATGGCTCATTGTTTAAAGAGAAACTTAAAAATATAATAATAGATACATTTATTGCTGCTACGTTTCAATACACTTTTCACTCTTCTGAATGCCGAAATAAATACAGTAATGAAAAAGTTATATGGGGCATGCTTTTAAGTCAACAATTATATCCAATGGTAAATTACCAAGTATTCAAATGCTACAACTTTATTGATTTTTCTGTTAATGTATGATACATTTTTTGTGTCTGAGTGATTGAATTAGAATTCTGCTTAAGGATCAAATGTTCTGCCCCAGATAATTTGTTCACTGAACTGGACCATCTTTGCTGATAAATATTTGTTACTTAGAACAAAAACAAGGAGGAAGATTAGGTTGCTTAATTGAATTAATAAAAAATAATCAAAATTCAAGCCATAGTTTGTGAAGGTTAACCTGTCCATCAGGCCTCTTTCTATCTATTGTTCGTGGATTCGCCTGTAGAGTAAATCCGCTATGGTTGGGGTTAAATGGGTAACTTTTGTCTCATCACAAAAGGAGGCGATGAAAGAAAAGTTAAATGATTTACTGGTTGACATGATTTGAATAAAGAAGGAAAGAATTCTTGGACATGTGACAAAGAGGAAATTAGAAGCATTTGCATCTTTATGAATGTAAAAGTTCAGGTACTGTTCTCCAATATTGCCTCTTTTCATGTAAAAACAAAAACAAAAAAAACAACATAAATGTGATGATTTTTGTAGCAACAAATATTGCATTTTATGAATATTGGGTATTGATGGAACTAATGCTATCTTGCAATAATAATGTTAAAATTGCCATTGCAATATCTAAAAGGCTAACACACATATAGATACTCACAAAAAATATTAACCCAGCTAAGCTCTATCTTACCCATTCTCCTTTTTGATGGAGTAGAACTGTTTCCACAGGATCCAATGAGTCAGTGAACGTCTCCTGGTCTCCAAGAAGTGCAAGGATTCTTTTCCCTCCATCACGACTTACTTCTTGTGCCGGGAAGAAGTGATCTCACATAACGTTCCCCCAACTGATGCCAAGAGACGAATGAGGGTTGTCAATACAGCATTTGAAGGGACCTGCTCAGCCTTAAATTCAGATTGTGGTTTGGCTACAGATTAAATGTTTAATTCCCATACTGGAAAGCTTAGCAGTTTGGGGCCCAAAGGCCCTGTAATGGAGTACCCCTGATAGTGTCTCTGTCTGTAACGGCTAAGTTCAGAGTAGCGTTGGGGGTTAAAGTTTAGACATAGAGTAAGTGATAGGGTGCTGCATGAGCTAAAGTGTGTTAAAGGAGCGGTGTAAGTGTTAGAGAGGTGTACGTTTCTAAGGGTAAGTGCGAATGTTTGAGTAGTGTAGTAGGTAAGGGTAAGAGTTAGGATGGTGTATAGATTATTGGTTATTGTTAGAATACTGTAGCAATTAATGGTTAGTGTTAGTGTAATTTATATAAAGGATTAAGAGAAGGTATTTACTGTTGCTTACATGCCTCAGAGTTGCCTGAAAGTAATGGGAGTTACAGTTCTGTTATCATTACAAAGGCAGCCATTTTCACTCGGGATTGAAGTTTGCCTACTAATCTTGGCAAACCAAAACATGCATAACCCAAATCTACCAGACATTAGAACATTCAGACTGCGCAGAAGTGATAGATTATTACCCATTTAGTATGCATATGCCAGTTGAAATAAGGGCAAATCATATAATATATATGATAGGTGCCACAAAGGGTAGTTGAGAATGACAGGGCTAAAATCATGTGGGACCAACATATCAATCCAGGCATCAAGTACTGGCCAACTAACCCGACATCATGGTGGTAGACAAGGAACTGTAACCCCCAAGGAGTGGGTTCAGCGGATGCCATGTGGGACATCGGAGATCTCTTTCTATAAGAGTGCAGTTCTGGGAACAGCTAAGATACTGAGCAGAACCCTCAGACTCCCAGGCCTCTGGTAGAGGACCCGAGAATAAGTCTGCAGAACCGCAATGTGACTTTATGTTCCTCTAATACATGCTTTGCCATTATGTACTAAATTATATTTTGAGATTGGGTTAATGTTACTGCGTTATTGATAGGGTACTGTTCGGGGTTAATGTTTAGTGTAGAGTAGCTTAGTTTAGTGGTAATGTGCAGTGCATTGTGTTAGGGTAGTGTAGGGGTTAAGAGATTACTTTACTTTTGGAACATTACACATGTCCCATTCTACCTGAGATTAGTGGAAGGTGGCAGGTGCTACTTGAGATTTTACTACCCTTGTATGCCCCAGTATGCTGAGATTAGAGACCACAGACTGCACAGAGGTGATCCGTGCACTATTACACATACGCTATGGGGTATTATAGCACCAATGACGTCTCCAGGGGCAGTGGGGTGAGCCTGACCCAGACTAGAGCCCTGAATGGGCACCTGAAAGTCCAGAGTCTCCAAAATTACATATAAAGTTTTTAGCCCCTTGTCCCAAGTCCTGGGGCTGGCTGAGGACTTAGGGCTTTGCGAAGCTCCCCAGTTGCAGACCTTATGTAATAGATTCAGTGAGCTCTGGGCAGTTCAGAGTGTTGCCATTGGTTTCCTCAACAATGCTCTTATTCTATGATTCAAGAGCTTGCAAAAGCCATCAAATTAGGGCTATAACCATACGGAAAGAACAGAAGCCTATGTATGCCTATTTGTATCTATTGATGTTTGTGTTTATAAATGTCTGTTTGTCTGGGTCTATGTGTGTGTATGTGTATCTGTGCTTGTGTGTGTGTGTGCTTGTAAGTAAATGTGAAAGTGCTAAGAGACATGTATAATGGTGGAATTGTTAAGGGGGCATTGGTGAGGTTAAAAAAGGGGCCAGAGGTAGGGAATCATAAAATAATTTTTGAAAACAAGCCGCTGTATTTTTTTTTACCTTAGGAACTCACCTGTAGTCTGGGGTTCTAAAACATGATCTTCCCATTGACGTATACTGTGTATCTATACAATAACAAAATGTATTGTTGTGTTGCTTTCTTTCTCGGTCACAGTCTTTTTACCTTATTTTGCTCGTGCCCCATTATCTGATTAGACATTGAAACATGTAGACCATTATCCCTCACTATAGCCTTCCTACAGTCACCCTGTTTACTTTCAGTCCCTCGTATCTCTTTTATCTAAGCTTTTAGAATTCCACAAAGAACCCTGTTCTTCTCCTGCACACACTTATCTTGTTTCTTCCTCTTTATCACATGCAGCTGAAAGATTATTTCACGATCTACAAAATAACATTTCCATCAAATATTCCGTTCCTCGGATTCGAAATGGAAATGCGTATCTGAACATTTGCAAAAGATATTCTGCAAATATGGAATTCAGAAACCTAACACCAATCCTTCTTTAACATCATTGGAAATACATTGAGAAAACAGATTACAATTCATATTAGGATTCCAAAAATCTTAGTAATATTTCAGAATCCCACTATTTTAATAGTTTTTACGTTTTTATCTACATAGCAATACTGCTGGATTCAGCAGTAAATGGCACCCTAGTTTCACTTTTTGCATAAGATTGGTCTGCAGCCAATATGATTCAATCACCCAGGCAGGTGCAAAAAACACTGAATAGTCTATTGTGGGTGAAATAAATAATGAACCTTAAGCTTGGGTTGCAAAATAGTATTTGTTTCATTGGGCCGATCAGATGAACTGGGTTTTCTTCTTTCTTCATACCAAATTACTGTGAGGGATTAATTGAATAGATTTGCAGATTCCTAGGAAACACAGGCATTCATATTAAGTGTTTTCACCCCTACAATCATTGTGATGTCTGTGCTGCCTGCTAAGTGTTTATACATCATGCCCTGATTAATGATGGCAGAACACAGGGCATAAGATGTTCAACACTATATCAACTCACTGCCTATTGAAGGTTGATTATGATATTTTTTTCGTTTCATACAAACACTATTCTTTCCAGAGTTAATGGCCATGTTTTAAGTAAATGTAGGAGAAACCACTCTATTTCCACATTCCTGTGTTTTCCTGTACAAGGCATTAATCAGAACAAAAATGTAAACAAGATATTTTGCAACAATGTTTACAATTATTTAGAAAGTCGAGTGATGTCATGCTATGTTCTCAAGTACTCATTTCCATTCACTGGAATTAGAGGCCATACTTAATTAAAATCCTCCAAACATCCTGTACGAATAAAAAAAATAAAAATAAAAAAAATAAACAGTAAAACAAACCAATAGAAAAAAAAAAAAAAACAGAATTTGTAATCCCTATATCGCTATGTGCCTATGTGCCTTATAGAAACAATTTGAACTTTTTCCCACCATAATTTTTCCCCACCATAACTTTCTTGGTTTTTGCTTCGCAAGTAATGCCAAGCCTCAATAGCAGGCCAGTAACCAACCTCACACTGATGAGTTGCATTAACAACGAAACAGCTGTAGTTTACCAGCTTTGTATCGCTTCATGAGTTGTGTTCAAAGATGTTGTATACAGCAAACTCAAAGTCCAAGGAATCCAGGTTTAAAATGGAATAACGAGGAAAAATAATAATTTGCATATGCCCACCCAGAATCCTTTGCAGTAGTAACATCACTGCACATGTGAGATTTCTGTGGGAAAAGCAAGTCTTATGCCTTATTCATCCACTAAACAGTAACTTCAAAGCTCACAGATTTTATTCGTTTTTTTTTTTTTTTTTAAACACCTAATCTAGGCAAAAATAATGGGGGTTTTGTTACAGTATATGATCATACATTGCATAAGCCTCCCACAATGTCAATGTACCCCATCTTTGGCAGGTCCTACTCTAACAATCTAATGCCTGCTCTTATGAGATTAACCTACTTACTTGGGGAAAAAAATTCCACCTGTGACCTGTTAAAGATGGAGTACATTGACCTTGAACAAAAGAAATTGAAATAACTCAACACAACAAATGCTTCAAGTGGATTCCCCAAATTCAACTGACAATGCAACTTATAATGACTTCTCAAGTCTCAAAATATTTAATCCCCTGAATAGAATCCCTCACAACAGCACAAATAAGCAAAACTGGTGTTGTCTCAAGCACTCCTGATGCAACTAATCAGGGTCTTCGTTAGTTGCACCAGAACACTTAAAATACCTGAACTGGCTATGGGTTTGTTGAGTGTAACGTATGATTTCATGTTAGAAATATGGCTAAGTCCGAAGAATGGTCCACAAAGTTAAGGGAAGAGATCATCGCCCTTCATAAACAAGGAACAGGATATTAGATGTTCTTAGGGACATCGTTGGAAGCATAATTCACAAGTTCAGAATTGAAGGAACAGTGGTTAAAATACCTGGGTGGGACAGAAAAAGAATTAAGCAATCAATGGCTACAACAAGATTTCTGAGAAAGCAGGTTGTGAAAAACCCTTGAGAGACTGCAAAAGATCTGCAGCAAGACTTGGTGGCAACAGGCAGTGAGCACAGTGAGGCTTGTACTAAATGCAGAAGGTTTCCATGCCAGAACTCGATGAAGTACACCACTACTGACCCAAAAGCATAAGAAAAGTTGGGTCCAATATGCTCAAAACCACAAAAATAAGCCACATAAATTTTGGAATTCTTTTCTGTGAAGCGATGAAACAAAACTGGAAATTTTCCCAATGGATCAGTGGTATATCTGGAAGAAGATTGAAGCATAAGATTAAAAGAACACTCTGTTTACAGTTAAGCATGGTGATGGCTCCGTAATGCTCTGGGGGTGATTTGATTCCTCTGGCACTGGAAACCTACAGCATGTGAAGACAAGATAGATTCATTGAAGTATCAGGATATCCTAGGAGAAAACATCATGCCGTCTGTGAGAATGCTGAAGTTTGGGCGTCATTCATCTTTCCAACAAGACAATGACCCCAAGCTTAACTCAAATTCCACCAAGGCTTGGCTGCAGAAGAAGTCTTGGGCTGTCTTTCAGCATGGGTATGCCAGGCAGTTACCCAGGGGCCACACAAGCATAGGGGCCCCACAGTGATGCCCATAGGCAAAGGCTGACAGGGGAGATCCTTTTATATTTTTCCTGACGGCCCATGCAGAGCCTGTTTCTCTGTCTTTCTCTGGCCATGATGAGATCAAAGATCTCCCTCACCAGCCAAAAGGCAGTGTATTGAAGCAGAGAGAGGATCTGGGAGGCTGTAAGTTCCTCCCTCGAGCAGGCTGTCTGACATAGGGCTGAGCTCGCAAGAGGAAAAAGTCAGCTTGCAGTCAATGGAGCTGCAGGCTAAAGCTCATTATTAACCAATATTATATAAAAGTGTCTGTAAGTGGAGTCCTGTTTTCATAGATAAGCACTTTTCAGCTAACCATAAACACTGGTTACTTTACCGGAATGGACTTAAACAGCATAAAGGAAAATTATTTTTGGTCTTTTTAGCAGTGTATTAAAAGATCAAGGAATGCTTTCTTCTATGCTATTGAAAACTATAATTAATAATATACCTACTCTAGCTTAAATTGCATTATTTAAAATAGATTAGCTTTTTTTAAACAAAGACCTAAAACACTCAGAGACTTTGAACTAGACATCCCTAGAATTATGACTGGCTGGTTGTGGTTAACAGACAATAGCAATGTTCTACTTAGTTCTTGATTACTCTAAAGTTCATCGATTTTCATAATAGAGATTCAGTGAATCATTAAAGGAACACTATAGTGTCAGGTATTACACTACAGGTGTGAAAACACTGTTTAAGTGTCCTCCCTGTCCTCCCATTGAAAAGGTACTTTACTCACCTTTTTTCCACAGCGTTTTGGGTTTTGCTGCTGCTGGCCCAGTCCATGCCCTGTCTCCTTGGCTGAGATCATCCATTGATGATCTCAGCCAATCCAATGCTTTTCCATAGGAAAGCATAGGGAGGCTATGACATATGTGTGGCAAAACGCTGCATAGAGATGCACTGAATCAATGCATCTCTATGAGGAACATTCAGCACCCCCCATACAAAGCTTAAGATGCTGAACATCTGACCCGGGAAGCACGTCTAGTGGCAGTCTGAGTACAGAGAGTTGCATTAAAGGCGGTTTTCCTCACCCTTTTCCCCCCCGGGCTCCCTTACCTCTCCTCCCCCGCCGACGTCAGCATCCTTGTCTGACGTCACCGGCGCCGAATTCGCATGCGCGGCACTGCCGTGTGTGCATTCAAAGTGTCCATGGGAAAGCATTTTTCAATTCTTTACTGTGGATGCTCTGCGTGATTGAGGCATAATATGCCTCAATCAGTGCCGATGCACCTCTAGTGGCTGTTCGGAAGACAGCCACTAGAGGCTGGCTTAACCCAGATGTAAACATAGCAGTTTCTATGAAACTGCTATGTTTACATCAGGCAGGCTTAACCCTAGAGGGACCTGACACCCAGACCACTTCATTGAGCTAAAGTGGTCTGGGTGACTATAGTGTCCCTTTAACCCCTTAAGGACCAAACTTCTGGAATAAAAGGGAATCATGACATGTCACACATGTCATGTGTCCTTAAGGGGTTAATGGTAAATTTTCAAGCAGGACAGAGGTGGCAAGTGGTGTCCCTCCAGGTACTGTTCTGGGACCCCTTCTATTTAACATATTTATAAATGATCTTGAAAACAGCATTGAAAGTCATGTTTCAGTGTTTGCAGATGACACAAAACTCTGTAAAGTAATTCAATGTGAGCAAGATATTACTTTGCTTTGGGGGACTAGGCACTAGGCACATGAAAATGAATGTAGAAAAATGCAAAGTTATGCACTTTGGCCTAAAGAATGCGCAAGCAACTTATACCCTTAATGGAAGCGAATTAGAGATAACAACACATGAGCAGGACTTGGGAATTGTTTTAGACAACAAACTATGCAACAATGTGCAATGTCAATCAGCAGTGGCTAAGGCCAGTAAGGTATTGTCATGCATGAAAAAGGGCATTCATTCTCAGGATGAGAATATAATTTTGCCTCTTTATAAATCACTGGTAAGACCATATCCTGAATATGCTGTGCAATTTAGGGCACCTGTTCTAAACAGTGATATTATGGAACTAGAAAAAGTGGCAGGCTACAAAATTAATAAAAGGAATGGAACATTTTAGTTATGAAGAAAGTTTAACAAATGTAAACCTCTTTAGTTTAGAAAAACATTGCCTCAGAGGGGATATGATAACATTATACAAATATATCTGGGGCCAATACAAAAAATTTAGTGGAAATCTATTCACAAACAGGACTAAACATAGGACACAAGGTCATGCGTTTAGACTGAAAGACATGAGATTTAGCTTAAGGTAAATTAAAGTATTTTTTAACCGTAAGAACAATAAGGATGTGGAATTCTCTGCCTGAAGAAGTGGTTTTATCAGACTCCGTGCAGATGTTTTAAACAGCAACTAGATGCATACTTGCAAAAACATAATATTCAATGATATTATTTTTCAGCTGTAGGGTAATAGATCCTTGATCCAAGGATAATTCTGACTGCCATTCTGGAGTAGAGGGACTTTTTTCCCTAGTTTTTGAAAAATTTCAAGTGCTGTTTTTTTTTTGCCTTCTTTTGGATCAACAGCAAAAAACTAATCTGAGGAAGGCTGAACTTGATTAACACATGTCTTTTTTCAGCCTATATAACTATGTACATGTAGTATGTGTTATTAACCTACAACTGTGGAGTTCACCACAGAAAGATGTTCGCTGAGATCCCATCATGTGCAACAAAATTACCTTTCATGAGCCGTGATAGCAGGAATTCCTTACTAATCACGGCTTACGATCATCTCTAGGCTTGCTTGATCATACAGGTCTCTTGATATAATGTATAATATTTTGTAAAACATTTTATGTTCTTTGAATGATAATATATTAACTGGTGTAATGGAGAGGATACAGCATCCCTGTATTGGATATCTTTAAAGCAGTCGCTGCTCAAGAAACTATTTAAAATATAAATGCTTTACTCAGTGATTAAATGCTAGCAGTAAAGAACTTAATGTAACCAATAGGCTATTGACTATGACTAAGTACCATGCTGATAACAAAACAAATGCATAAGATGGTATAACTTGCTGTAGTCTTTAGTTTATTTCTGAATTTTGATGACAGTGACAGAACATACAGTTGTTTTTTTAACATATTTGTTTTAGGAGCGACATGTGCTGTAAGCAAGTGATGATGCAAATCCACATAAAGATGTTTGTCAGGTGAGTTCCCGCTACGTTTCTAGCTATCTTGGTACTGGAGATCGTTGGTATGAAAGTGTAAAGCTGTAAAAAAGATCAATTAACCAATTTTGGATCTGAACTGCCCTTGAGGATGGAATCATTCTGATATGAGACTGGCTAAGGTTCTCTCAGTGATTATTAAACTTAAGACTTTTATAAAAGGTGTTGTCCATTCTCTGTGCTCTCATAAACTCTTTCTTTCTTTATTTTTTGTTTTGTTTTACTGACAAGAATCAGTGATGTCCAAAATGATCGTCCGGAGTTGCTGTATCTTCTGTACAAAGTGAACTTGCCTGCATTTTGATCTAGGCTGTACTTATAGGTAGAGTCAGTCTGATATGTGGCTAATGAGCTCTCTGCCATAGCACCAATGAGCTAAAACGTGTATGAGCCCTGAGATAGGACACACAAAAGGGCCAGTTAATTAAGCTGTTGTTCAGTCTTAGTGCTCTTATAAATTCCAGTTTTTGTCTTATAATCAATTATATAGTTTGGTACGTTACCAAATGATGCAAAAGGCAATGTCAAATCAGATCTGGGATTTGAAGAAGGCTGCATCATTGTAGACTGCAAGAAACAAGAACAACGAAAAGGATAAAGAATTAAAGTCAACTACGGACAACAATGGTCTGTACTGGAGCTTCAAGTTATATAATAGTTAAATGTTATTTGCTGATACACCTACCTTAAGGACTTGTAAGCAAGCCTTCAGACTTATTTTGAAATGTCTGTCCTAAATAATCTTCCTACTAGGCAAATAATCAGTACATTTAACATAAAAGCAAAATAATTGTTTTTCTGGCAATATTGGAACACTTGACAATATATAAATCAATGGCTGTAAAACGTCCATACTTTGTTTCTATTTCATATACAATTAATTAAATCTGTTTTATTTTTATGTACCCTTCAATATGAAATGAGATCTAATTTCCGTGAGACTTGTCCTTGCTTGCAGGCCTGATACACAACGTGGTGATGGGTCTCAGTGATAGAAACTTGGACTGTATGATGTATTAATAGCAACATAATGCGGATGGTTGGGCAGTTCCTGTGCTACAATGTTTATCAGAGGAACTTTAGAGAAGATTACATTTCTACCATATGTAATTAACGGAGTCATCAAACAGTGCTGGATAAGATGCAAACATAATATTGCTTTGAATGGCGAAGGTCTGGCACACAAGGGTTCTGTAAGATTATAAAAAGTAACAGTTTTATACTAAGAGGTCTGAGGTTTTCACTTTGAAGAGAAGGTTGTGAGTGATGAATAATGTAAGGTGAGCTTAAAATGTACCATTTCTAATTAAGTTTTTAATGATATTGCATATTTTTTAACATACATCCTATGAGGTTTATTTGTTGATCAATGGGTATTGAATAAATATTGTGCGTTATAATATTTACAGTATAATTAAAAAAAATATGAATAGTCAGTGTCTCATCAAGGAATTACAAATTTAAAGATAATATAGTGGAACTAGAAATATAGCTACAATGGAGAAAAATAAAAAAAAATTCTTATTTTGGCTTAAAATGTTCAGTGTTCCCTGGTGAATTCCCAACCTTTCATAGTATATTTAATTAAATATTTAATATTATTATTATTATTGCCATTTATATTGCGCCAACAGATTCCGTAGAGCTTTACAATATTGTGAGAGGGGGGATTTAACTATAAATTGGAAAATTACAAGAAAACTTACAGGAACGATAGGTTGAAGAGGACCCTGCCCAAATGAACTTACAGTCTATAGGATCCAACAAAGAGAATTTTTTTTCCAAACTAGATGTGGAATTTAACATAACCAGGTGTTATTTCCATGTACAAAGTGCCCGGGTGGTTACTCTGCTCACATTAACAAATTTCTCTAAAACTTGTTGCCTAAATTTAGCTATCAAGACTTAAATTTACTACAATTTGGAATATACTAAATAACCTTGGGAGCAAAGTGCATCCTTTTTACATTTGTCACACTGTAGATACAAAAACTATTAAACTGTCTGGATTCACTGTTTCAAGAATATGAAATAAATAGTCAATTGGTCAGTAATTTGCAATGATAGGGGTGTAACTTAACCTTGGTCACAGTTACCCCATGAACCATATTACTGAAACATCTGTGTATCATTACTGCACATTAACGTGGTCCAGGAGATGTGCAATGAATTACCATTCACATCATGTTGGAGGTCCAATTTATTAGATAATGATTTTGTTTTAACTCATTTGATAAATATACTCAAAATCACGTTTTGGAAACCATTTATTTTGGTCAATTGATGACAAATCTTGTAACTCTCATGCCATTTCTTTCAGTAGACATCTGCTCCTTCTGTCATAGAAAAAACAAAACCAAATCAAAACAAGTTGAAAAGTTATTCAATGCCATTGGGACACTAATGAGGAATATAATCTGGTCAGCTGTATTTATTTAGCAAATGTTGAGTGACAAAGAAGTTTTATTTTGGGTTAAAGAGGACTTCATTGTGTACAGGATTTCCACAATGTAGAATTGTATATATAATAGACACACATTATCCCAGCAGTGAGAGACTACAATTTAGAATTGATATTTTGTTCACAAGTATCAACTATAGCCCATCTAATTCCAAATTAAGTTTTATACAGCAAACAGCAAGTAACCACATACAGGTGGTCTAAACATGGACCTCACCATAATCACAAATAATTCATGGAGTAAACAGAAAACTATAGATGTAATTAATACATGGACTTAAAGGCACACTATAAGCACCAAAACAACTTTAGCTTAATGAAGTGAATTAGCTTAATTAGTGTATAGATCATGCTATTGAAGTTTAGCTGCCCAATTCTTTACCATTTTGAAGTTAAATAACTTTGTTTATTTAGCCCTAGCCACACCTCATGTGAACTATAGTATCTCTCTACACATTTTCTGTAAAGAGAGATCTAATGTTTAAACTTCTTGTATTGCACAATCGCCGTAGGTGTCTTGCAGTCGTCGTCAGGGACTGTGGGGCTAGATATTAAACCTGTAATTTATTGTGAGTTACCTCTTCCAAGGGCCTATGTACTTGTGAGGTGATATATTTCGCCACATGATCAGAAGGACACCATTCTGGATCCAACATTTTAAAATCACCACCAGAGCCCGACAAACTTAACTGAGCCCCTGGAAATCCCACCTGGAGCATGTCATGAGAGCAGATGTTCGCCTTTCCATCAGGACCATCGAACTCCGGTTTGGACCAGCCTTCCAAGTCATCCACGAGGTACCTAGGGAACTCCTCCTCAATTTTGCCGAGTTAAGACAAGTCCAACTGGACTCTTGCACTCTTCCATAATCTAGCTGATTTTGCCCGGCTAGTGGCTCTTTTGCATGGTGGTAGTAATGCTCCATCAGTGACAGGAGGCAAACTGTCCAACTCGCATTGTTTGAAGGATTGTTTGGATTTGGCCATTTCTTTGCAACCTAGTTGATGTGGATCAGGTGCAGATAGAGGTGCTGTCACCTGAAAAGTTGGTGGAGCTGTCCGTTGGGCCTGCAAAAGGGCCTGAGTAGATGTCTGCAATAGGGATGTCTACATAACACCCATCACAGAAACTAAGGACTTCGTCATGGACCTTGACATAGAGGCATCAAAAAGTGCTTGCATCTCAGCAGAGGCCGGAAAATCAGGCGACAAATCAGCCTCTTTGACAGAGGTCCCATGGAAACCCCCAGGGTGACCTGAGGGGTCGTATTACACATAGACATATCTCTGTCAGTCTATATAATACTGAAAGTATTAAGTACAGAGATAGATAAAAATAAAATATTTGGCTGTAGGCAAAAACATAAAAAGAAATCTAAAGGATAGGGTTGATTAAGCAAGAAAGGAAAATTAATGAATAAAAAAGTGGGAAGAAATACTCACAGGAGCAAATAATCAATTCAGTAGACAAAGGAAGAGATGTCCGGCCGCCAACAATACTAAACCTTGACAGAGTCCCCAGTCTGTAAGGGGCAAGGCTAAACAGAAAAGGCTTGAAAAATCGTCTGTTTCACAGACCTAAATGCATTACGAGTTGGGCCGTGGCGAATTGCGAAAAGCGATTCAAAATGCAAATGGCTCCGAACGAAAGTGCATTCGGAGCTGAGGTAGTAAGCGGTCAGTCCCAAATGCGCATAATAACAGTAGTATTAACAGTAAAGAAGGAGAGCATTCGAAGTGCAAATGCGAATGAAAGGCGCAAAAGGCAGCGCCGTTAAAGTATCGATGGAATTTAAAAGTGCACCCAATTCAGAGTGAGAAAATGGCAGTACAAAGGGGAAACGAGCACGAAAAGTGCAAATATAGGGAAATTAACCGAATGACATCCCTGAGAACTATCAAAAGAGTACAGGGCGAGGGAGGTCGAAGGGAAAACTAAACTAAGACACAATGTGGAAAAAAAACAAAAAAGTAGGACAAAAGTCTCAATATTAAATAATAAAAATACACAATACAATCAATAAAACAATTAAGCAAATAAATAAAACAATCAAGAAAAACAAATAAGAACAAATATGGATCCCACAGTTAACAATCTTGGGATTATGTTGTACTTAACCGAGGGAGCAGTAAAGAAAGAGGAGTGATTTGCTGGATAACCCCTATCATGCTGAGAAAGGATGCTGATTGGTGTTTCCTGTTTGTAGCGGAGCTGCAATAATAAAACCAATATCTTCACTGGTGTTCTGTAAAGCATGAACGAAAGCGCAGTTCAAACCCCCCCAGTAACTGTCCGACACACAGTTCTGGGTGTCAACTGGTTTAATAGGCGCCACACACAGCCTTTTATGTGTGTCACCGTGCAAGGGGTCTCAGGTAACATATTCCAGGGGCATTTCCCCACTGGACCTGAGAGGAGACTGTTATAAAACACACCCTTAATTACATTAACTCTCAGGTCCAAGACTTACATAACAAAAACACCACAAAATACACACTTTGCAAATAGGTACCCCCTCAAGTCCTATATCCCCGGATAGCCTGCATCTGAGCGCCCAACATATCCCGAAAGCACTCAGATCCCACGAATGCAGCCGAAACGCCACCGGGGTATAGTTTAGAACGACCGCATACGAGGCGCCTGCCCAAAAGAGTTCCACAAATTCAGGCTGAGCGGTCGGTCTCTTTTAGGAGTACGGAACATAATAAAATAACTGTTCGTATGTAAGTTGGTTATGTGGCCCTCGTTCAGGAGTTAGATCCTGCAGAACTTCGCTCTTCTTTGATGAATGGAACCGAACCTAAGTGGAAGTGGAAGTCTCAGCGGTATTCGCACAGTGTCTGATTATAGTTCCATACACTCAACGACCAAATACCGCTGTATGTTGGGGTTTTGAGGTGTTAAGGAGGTCAAAAGGGTCAAATGGCAACACACAACTCCCCTGGGTGGTCCAATGGTTTGTGAGTTTGTTCGGTATGTGAACACCACAATTATAATCCGTTCGGTGGACTTCAATTACCGAAGTATACAAAAAGAAGGGTAAATAATCCAAATAGGTGGTTGGTTTCGCCACACTGTTACTAGGAGGATTTGCCTCCTATGTTATTATACTGCTTCTAATGTTACAGAGTACAGCATATAAGGAGCCTCCATGTCTTAAAAAAAAAAAAAAAAACATTTAGTGACTGTCCTCCAGCCATCAGTCATCTGTTTTCTATTAGTCGTCTGTTTTTTGGCATCGCTGCCAGAACTCAGAATCCCAAAGCAAATGAACTTGCTCATCCAAGTATTTTTTAGACACATCAGAGATACTGAATCCTGCCAAATCACAATCAGCATACATTTGGGCAAATTGTGATATGGCCAAAAGTTTAGTTTACACTCTGAACTGTAGCTGTGTTCACCATGAGTACGAATGCAATCAACCTTAGCTTGATACATAACATAACAGTGAAGCTTATATTAGGAAAAACAACTCATCTTTCTGTCTTGTGGTTTGCTATAGAGTTTCCGCTGACCCTCGGTAGCATTATTTTCTATTATACTTAGCTTATCTCTTTATTCCTCTCTTTATTTTGTATAAATTATGCATTAGATATAGCTAGTTTTACTGTTTCAAATGCAAAATAATCCTTTTTATTGCTATTAAAATATTTTTTTAAACATTGCTTTTCCAAAGAAAGGGAAAGGCCAATGATTCAAACACATAGATATGTCCTAAATACATAAATTCATGTATGTTTTCTGAGCTTTTGTGCTGTCCTCTTTTACATGTGAAGTGTTATTTTAAGGTCATAAAGCATTATGGTAAACAAGCATATTGGTTACAGAGCGTGGTAATGAATATTGCTTTGCGTTCGCCTTGCATGAACCTGACAAGAGTATTGTTTACAGTTTCAAATACACTGATCAACAGATGTTCATGCTAAAGATGCATTTAGAATTTGTTTTTCTTAATGTATGATCTAACTGATAAAGATTAGAAAAAATTACAAGATTAAGTAAGGTAATTCTCTCTGATTAATACTATGCTTGCGTTAAAGAAACATTATAGCATTCATGTCCTTTATCCTCCCCCTCCCCATTTCCATAGAGAAATGTAAAAAATTGAGGATTTATTCACCTTTTTCAAGTGCCGAGGCTCCTTCAAGGCTGCCTTTCTCTCTGTCTCCTGCAAAGTCTGGAGGAGACATGACCTTTACTGCAATGGTCCAATCCAATGGGTATCTGATGCACATGCGCAGCAAGCGCAGTGTGTATTTAAGCTTTCTCATAAGAAAGCATTGAGTCAATGCTTTCCCATGGAGGCTTCCGCATTACGTGATGGAGTATTACTCAGTCAGTGCAGCTGAGTTCCTCTAGTGGCTGTCAGGAAGACAGCCACTAAAGGTGATTGTAGCCGTGCAATGTAAATGTTACAGTTTCTAAAAATATCAATGTTTTACAATGCAGTGTTAAAATCACAGGTCCACTGCACCCAGACCGCTTCAATGAGATGAAATGGTTCCCTTTAACGGGGCATTCCAAGATAGTTTTAACCGCTTTTTCAATGCATTGTATAGATAATGCATTAACATTTACATAAAAATCTAAAAAGAAAGTAAGATACTTACCACTGGTAGATTAGAGAAGGACAGACAATAACTTATTTTATTTGGCAGAAAACTTGTGTTTTACAACAGAACATTTTGATAACTCTATGACTGCTAATAGAGTATGAATACAAAGTCTCTCCATGTTATCTCTGCCTTGACAGGTGCTATTCATGCCGATTATAGACAAACCATCTCCTAACAGAGCTTGGCTATACTGTGCCCTCCGAACCTCACCATGTTAGCACTTCCTACAAATGTATTATGTCAACTAATGTCCAGGTAGATAAAAATAGTAAATATGATAACGATTAATGGTTAGTAACTCGAAAAAAGTTGACATAATAATTACTTCTGTCTTATATTATGAAGTCATATTTTAGGAAGAACTAAATTTTATATATATATATATAATTGAAAGATACTGCAAAGTCTAGTGCACCACCTGTTTAGATTTCTAATACTTGTTTTAGGATGAGAATTAGATCCTAAATTATTCATGGAAGAATCATCACATCCTTGTGTCCTTATTAGGTCAATGATTTGATTATTATTAATTTGGATAATAATCTTTATACATCATAACAGGCACAAAAAAAAAATAATTAAAAAAAAGCTTGAAAGAGTTACTCCAAGCACCATGACCACATTAGTGATTTGAAGTGGTTATGGTACCTGGAGTCTGTATGTGCAGCGTTTCACTGGGAAACGCTGCATATACAGAGTTTAACCTTGGCTGCTGGAGTTGTAATTCCACCTCTGGCAGAGTCATTGGCGAGTCATTAGCTGGCCCAGAACAAAAGTTCCAAACTGGCTAATTTAAATTCTGTGCAATTTTTTTGAACAATGAAAAGAAAAGAAGAGGTTGGGGATGCCAATTAATATTTTTTGAACAATGTGCCATACACTGGCTGAGAGCAAGCAGCTTACATTCTCAGCCAATGAATGATGATTAGATCGGCTTGTGACTTCTGCAGGTCTGCACAAGCTGGAAGAGCATCACCTCGGAGTCTAGAACGCACCCATGCAAGAGGGCAAACTGTTACTAGATGGTTAGCCTCATTACTGAGTCACCAGGCCAGTGGGCTGTATTGGTAATGATGCTTGGAGTAACTCTTTAATGTCTCCATCCAAAAAACCCAAGTCTGATAAACATGCTTATTTATGTATCCCTATATCAAGGAATCCCTGGTGCTTCTGACCAATACCTAGCTTTCCTCTACTTTAATCCAATCCCATTTTCTTGTGGTCTAATGAATGCTTGCTTGATTTTTCACACTTCACCTGATTTCTAAAGTGCTTCACAGTCATTAAGACTTGGCCCCCAACATGCAACTGGCAGAAGTACTAAGTATGAAAAGGTAAAAAAAAAACAAAAAAAAGGAATGATAATTAATCGTTGTATTTTTTCTATTTTATTATTTTATTATTTATATAGCGCCATCAGATTCCGTAGCGCTGTACAATGGCATGTTGTACAATATTTAGCTTTCTTTTGTGTTTTATAATGCTACAGCTGATGTATTTAACAAACTTTACCTCTTTATTAATTAAACCAAAAACTCATATATGAAATTAACGTGACATGACCTAATTCAGCTTTTACAAACTAGATTTCTTCCTCCTAGATCAATCTGCATTGCACTTATTCTCATTTATATATTACGATCTATAGCCAAGGGCTTCTTATTCGGGTATATGCATACAGATTTTATATTGTCTGACTGTATTATATTAAAAATATATATATTATGTAAAATGCTGCGTTTTCTGTTAAATATTCCCATTTAATCATTAAATGTAAACAATACATACACTCGTACAATTGACAGCACCAAATGCAGAACCAAACAGGAAGCTTGATAGAAGCTATTGATTCAGTTCAGTTGCTGCAGCAATACCATTAACTCTCTCTGCCATCACAAACAAATTCCTCTGCTACCTCTTGTCTCATCTCCCCATTTTAACCTTTAGATTGTAAGCTCACGGGCAGGGCCCTCTACCTGTTGTATCAGTCTGTTCTTATTGTGTTTGTCTTTTTCCCAATTGTTCAGCGCTGCTGAATTTGTTGGCGCTTTATAAATGCCAGTAATAAATAAATAAATTCATTCAAATTTCCGAACTAAAAATGGTCACTAATTTCTATTAATCCCCTTTAATGAGCATAGTGCATACATTAGTTTTGAGAAACTAAAACTCTTAAAACTTTCAAATTGAGTAAGTATTACTTTACCATCTACTCATCAGATTCTTAAACGAACTCTCAAACATCGCTAATTGTCCATGCAGTATCGTCGCTGTTTCAAAACAATTGACTATTTCCTAAATCCTCGACGACTGGTGGTCTTAAAGGACTGATTTGAAAAGCACCGGATCTCTAAAAATGTCAGTTTGTCTTCTAGAGTAATTGAAGATTGTCAGTAAATACGTTTTCTGTGTCTGCTAAAGCCAAGGCTCACACATACCTCTGATGCCATTGGAATTATTGACACTACTAGAGTTAGTGGCTCTCCCATTGTCCCGTATATGAATGCAATAGTCAGCATACTTGCTCTTAGCCTGTTTGTGCTAGTTTTAAGAGCAGTATGTGACTGAAGAAGGCAATGTGAATTCATGCTTATGAGGTTTGCTACCTCTCTGTGAATGCATGATGGAACTGTGTGTTTGAGTAAGAATTCGCTTTGTTTTACTTTTATTTCGTGCACAGAACAGATTTAGGTCAATAAGGCTCAGTCATACAATAGTGGTAGCAATGCTCATTCATTAAGAGTGACACATATTATTGGGGATATACAAGAAAGCTGTAATTTTTAGAGGATAAGTAAAACAACTGTTTTAAAATAACATTGTACCCTTGCAAATGAAAAACAATCTACTTTTTCACTTGGATTGAAACAGCTGCATTGGTTAATTGAGAAAAGATTTAAAATAAACATATCTGTTTGAAAAAAATATGTCTATTCATTGTCCATTTAATTGTTAACAGGTTGAAGAAAGTTACAAACATATATCAAAACTCCGTAGATTTGGCCAGTCCTAATTAAATTAAAATGATATATAATATACAGTTAATACTCGAAAAATTAGAATATCGTGCAAAAGTTCATTTATTTCAGTAATGCAACGTAAAAGGTGAAACTAATTTATGAGATAGATGCATTACATGCAAAGCAAGAGAGTTCAAGCCGTGATTTGCCATAAGTGAGATGATTATGGCTTACAGCTCATGAAATCCCCAAATCCACAATCTCAGTAAATTAGAATATTACGAAAAGGTGCAATATTCAAGGCTCACAGTGTCCCACTCCAATCAGCTAAGTAAGCCATAACACCTTCAAATGGTTTCTGAGCCTTTAAATGGTCTCTCAGTCTGGTTCGGTAGGAATCACAATCATGGGGAAGACTACTGACTTAACAGTTGTGCAGAAAACCATAATTGACACCTTCCATAAGGAGGGAAAGCCTCAAAAGGTAATTGTGAAGGAAGTTGGATGTTCCCAAAGTGCTGTATCAAAGCACATTAATAGAAAGTTATGTGGAAGGGAAAAGTGTGGAAGAAAAAGGTGCACAAGCAGCAGGGACGACTGCAGCCTGGAGAGGATTGTCGGGAAAAGGCCATTCATATGTGTTGGGGACTTTCACAAGGAGTGGACTGAAGCTGGAGTCAGTGCATCAAGAGCCACCACACACAGACGGATCCTGGACATGGGTTTCAGATGTCGTATTCCTCTTGTCAAGCCGCTCCTGAACAACAAACAACATCAGAAGCGTCTTACCTGGGCTAAAGAGAAACAGACCTGGTCTGTTGCTCAGTGGTCCAAAGACCTCTTTTCTGATGAGAGCAACTTTTGCATCTCATTTGGAAATCAAGGACCCAGAGTCTGGAGGAAGAATGGAGAGGCACACACTGCAAGATGCTTGAAGTCCAGTGTGAAATTTTCACAGTCTGTGTTGATTTGGGGAGCCATGTTACCTGCTGGTGTTGGTCCACTGTGCTTCATTAAGTCCAGGGTCAACACAGCCGTCTACCAGGAGATTTTGGAGCACATCATGCTTCCTTCCACAAATGAGCTTTATGGGGATGCTGACTTCATTTTGCAGGAGGACTTGGCACCTGCTCACACTGCCAAAAGCACCAAAGCCTGGTTCAATGACTGTGGGATTACTGTGCTTTATTGGCCAGCAAACTCGTCTGACCTGAACCCCATAGAGAATCTATGGGGCATTGCCAAGAGAAAGATGAGAGACATGAGACCGAACAATGCAGAAGAGCTGAAGGCCGCTATTGAAGCATCCTGGTCTTCCATAACACTTCAGCAGTGCCACAGGCTGATAGCTTCCATGCCACGCCGCATTGAGGCAGTAATTGCTGAAAAAGGGGCCCAAGACAAGTACTGAGTCCATATGCATGTTTATACTTTTCAGAGGTCCGATATTGTTCTATGTACACTCCTTGTTTTATTGATTGCATGTAATATTCTAATATTCTGTGGATTTGTGGTTTTCATGAGCTGTAAGCCATAATCATTGCACTTATGACAAATCACGGCTTGAACTATCTTGCTTTGCATGTAATGCGTCTATCTCATATATTAGTTTCCCCTTTTACGTTGCATTACAGAAATAAATTAACTTTTGCACGATATTCTAATTTTTCGAGTATCACCTGTATATAGAGTATGATGGAGTCCTGAGAATATGTCATTCATGGGACTGAAACGTTGAATTTACCTTATTACATATATCTCCTTAATATATCTGCTTGAATATAACAAATTACTGGTTCACTTTCAAGTCCTTCAAGTGCACTTGTTCCAGCTATATGTTATTTGTCTCGAGTTTGTAGCACCAGGGCAATTATATATTGTAAGTATGTTTATTTAAAAAAAAATAAAAATTATAATATACAATATATAATAAAGGTGAACACAATATTGATAATGCTCCAAAGAATTGATTTTATACCAGACTTCATTTGCGTTGGATCAGCACCAAGGTTCATATATTTCGATTGCTTTAAAGTTCAAAAGGTTAAATATGACTGTGGGATTACTGTGCTTTATTGGCCAGCAAACTCGTCTGACCTGAACCCCATAGAGAATCTATGGGGCATTGCCAAGAGAAAGATGAGAGACATGAGACCGAACAATGCAGAAGAGCAATTGAAGTTGGATCACTACTTCCTCTTCGAGGAGGACTACAGGGTGGAGCTAAGTGCAAATGTTTGCATTTTTGTAAAAGTTTTGCATCTGGGATAATGCTTAAAAATTGGTATTACCTTTCATTAATCTTTATAGTCAGGTACTTTAGTTTAGGGAAAATGATAGTTTAAATATTCCAGAACTAAATGTACAGTCACAACTTTGCAAATAAATCCACTAATTTTATTTTGCCCGTGCATATCGGCTCTCAAATCAAGTCACCAGTTTTTCCGTTCAGTGTCTCTGCTTTAAAGTTACTTTGCAGAAATTGCACATTTATGCTGTGTGACTTACTTCCTGAGTATAACTAAAGTGATTAAAGTGATACAGAGAACATTGTCAGTCCTAAAGGCTGAGGTCACATTATATTATATGCCTTTCCCTTGTGTTAGTAATTCTAGCCTACAGACAGCTGAATTATGGAACTCTTTATACAGCTATATTTGCCGAGAGTTCCTACAGCCAGTGACATCACTATCATATGTAAAGTGTGAATAATACATACCTTCCTCATCAACAGCTGTGTGAGGGTATCCTATTCTTAGGAATTGGCGCAACATAAATATTCCAACAACCAAAATGTGTCTATTCCTTTGAACATGGGAGATTGCTTTCATATTTCAAGAATTAATTCTGGTTTCTCCTCCAACTTTCACAAAATAACTGAATAGTTTTTGTATTGTACTGTTTAACCTCACCGTTACTGTTGTGCAAAAAGTATATGGTAATACTTGACAGTCACATGTAATGTAATAGTTAAAGTTCTGTGGTCAGGAGGACCAGCAACTCTTTCAGTATTTTGGCCCGCAAAAGTCTGAGCCTCCATGTAGCATGGGGGATTGTAAAATCTTTCTATTCTTTCAACAGATTATCACAACTTAGTGACTTTAATTCTCCAGAATCGTTTGGAACATTTTTAGATTGTAAGCTTGTTTGAGCAGGGCTCTCTTCGCCTACTGTTCTTGTATTCAAGTAATAAACAGAGAATCAAAGCACTCAAGGAATCCTTTTAAAGTACAGTCTTTTTTTTTAAAAAAATTGACAATTTTGATTGCATTTATTTTAGGGGTACAGAAAGAAAAAAGGGGAAGATGAGGAAAATTAGCGGGAGAAAAGAGTCTATAATGGACCCCGGGTAACCCGACCAGTTACCTCTGCTATTGCCATCTTTAAGCCGCTCAGGAACCACTTAGAATATAAAGAGACCTATTCCCCCCCAGTGACTGGATGAGACACAGCTCTGGAAGTACAACACTGACGATGATTTATTGGTACACACAACTTTTATGCACAGAGCCCCACAGGGGTCTCCATTCTGTTCAACACAATCCCAGGCTGGAGGGGGATGGTTTACAGATAACCATGTCTTGCTCTGGGAGATACCAATAGTGCAACAATTACAAACAGCAAAAAATGTTACATACATTGGAGAAACTTAGGGGGTCAACGCTCCGGGAAGGGAATGGGGTGCGCGTATGAAATATACATCCCTGGATGGGCTCGGGTCCCAGCTAGGATCCCTGCAAATAGCGTGGCTATCGGATGTACAGAGCCCAAGAAATCATTGTATAAAGTCTGGGGTTCAAAGCTCCGTACATCCCCGCGGTACGAAGAACCTGCAAGTGAAGCGTCTATTTTTGGGATACAAACGGTCCCCCTGGTTGGCGTTTGTCTATACGAACAGGCAGCCACCCTGGGGATCATTCAATAATTACTTCCCTTGTAGTTTCGCACCTATGTTGCAGGTGCGAACATTCTGTTTAATTGGTATAAACATTCCAACGGGGTACCAGGGTGGTCCTCGTTCGGGAGACGAACGTGTTCCATTCGTACAAGCGCTCCCGAACGGTAAACAGGGCATATTACACAAAATATAAGGGGAACAAGGGGAAACACACAGTACTAGGGAAAAAAGCAAGTGGGCAGAAGTGGGGATGGCACTCAGTGACGTCATTCCGTCACAAAGACAATTGTGACATTTGTGTTCTTTGGTTTACATTCATAATCACAAACACAAACATTTGACTTCTAGTAGCAGGCACAAGATTTACATCGATTCATCAGTTCACAACATTTTAGAAAATCTCATGACGATATTGTGGGTCTTTGCCCTGTATGTGGTGAAGCGGGTCAATGGTGTCTACAGCACATAATGATGATCTACCATATTGCTCTGATTGGAGATCTATTCATTGATGTAAGAAGCTAGTCTAGAGCTAGGGCTAAGGATCTCTTGCTAGTCGTTCTGTTTCAGAAGCTTTTGTGTTAAAATGCAGTCTTTTAATGGAAGCAACAAGCAAAAACTGACAATGTTATGGCATGCATTGGCCTTTGTCAATCCATGTGACAAAATTATGACTTGACAAAGGTCAATGTAGTCCGAAACTCAAAGTATCTATTGAGTGTCTGGATTCTATGTTAATGATCTGAAGACTACTTCAAAGGTGCCTACCCTGAGGGGAGGAGAGCTTGACCAATTAAGAAGGATATTGAATAATAATAACCACGAGTGCTATCCCTCTGATTTGGAAGAGGAACTACTGTTCCAGTATGTCAATCATGTCTTTTAAGAATTCAATGTTTGTCTCGTTTACCTAGTGTAAACATTGCAGAATATATTGGTACTACATAAATAGTTATACATTTAATTGAAACAATCTGACCATTCACACTCAATGCACAGATATCCGTTTTAACCCAATTATAGGATACATCGGTTTCTATGTGTGTCCAGAGGTGGGTGAAATTATGCTTCTAGGTCACTTGTATAAATATACAAAACAACTAAATTAGCAGTTCAATCAATTTTAAAGTACTTCACTAAAATAGGCTCTAGCCCTTATAGATATTCTTTGTGAAGTTTGCAAAGCCACCCACACGCATTATAATTTAACAAGAATATATCGTTTTACAAGCATTCTAATTTCCAGATTCATATTTTTTTTATTGTTTTTCAAATGTATTTTATTATTATTTCATTATTACCGTTCTAAATATATTTTTTCCACCTCACACTTGGTACATTGTTGTCTTCGATTTAAAAATGCTCTGCATTGGTCTAGAATGAGCCTTTAAAATAAATCATACACTGCTTCCCTAAAAATAAACAAAACAATAAAAAAAGCAGAAAATAAAAAACTGAAAATGGCTCATTTAAACAGTCTAAATTTACATTTATTGTTTGTTTATTTTATTTTGCAAACCAAATAATGCTGAAGAACAGTACAGGCACAATGCAAGTCTTGTAAGGTTCCTGGAATGTGTGCAGCTCCTGATCACATAATTATATGGATATGAATACTTGATATTCTATTGTATGTGAAGACAATACAAGGATACAGCACTGCATAGATTCACAGTTCCAGAATAAACAAGTGTGAGTTTATCTAATTTTAGATTAGTTTCCATAAATAAAAATCAAAAGAATAGGAGGAAAATAAAATACCAGCGTGTAGGGTAAGGCTTTGACTAAATAAAGATGGGAATTGATGAATGGCATGATGAGGTTATCAAACCAAACATTTGAAAGCAGCAAGTCTTATTTAAAGGGACAGTACCAAAAACATTTCATCTGAATGATGTGATTTGGGGGTATAGATGTTTCCCCTGCCATCTTGTAAATAAAAACAGTGCAGTTACTTAGAAATAGAAATGATTACGTTTTGCAGTTTGAAAGCTTACTATTGGCTGTTTAGATATACAGCCACCAGGAGATACAGACTCATATAGATTCAATAATTTAATCTTTTCTTATGTCTGGTGTGGGAAGCATTAGATTGGTAGATCACAGCGATTCATGCACTACGCACAGGCAGAATTGATTACTTCACCGTGGGCGGATTGGGCTGATGCAATGAAAGGTACTGTTTATGGCAATTGTCATTTTTGTAATTTTTTATTTTTTTTTAAACAGTGGGCCAGTGCTTGGAGTTCATTTAATGAATTAATTGAAAGTTAAACAAAATATGTGTTAGTAAATATTTTAGTTGCTCATTTGAATATTCAGATACAATTATTTTGTCTACTAAAAAGGTGAATCAACCCACTAAAAGTCCTCTATCATTGCCGGCCTGCACCTGATCTCTGAACCCTTTCTAAAATATATATATATTAATCCACTTACTTGGGAAATACTTCCTTACTGGGACTCTCTGCAGGTCAAGGCTAAATAAACCCCAATTATTTTCTGCCTAGT
This sequence comes from Pelobates cultripes, assembly GCA_933207985.1. Taxonomy (NCBI): domain Eukaryota; kingdom Metazoa; phylum Chordata; class Amphibia; order Anura; family Pelobatidae; genus Pelobates; species Pelobates cultripes. The sequence continues at coordinate 337,816,814 of OW240913.1, forward strand.
TGAGGAATTTTTATTTATTTATTATTTATTTATAAAATATTTTACCATGAAGGATACATCAAGGTTTTTCTCATATTCAAGTATGTCCTGGGGCCACAAAACATTGCATTCAATAGGGTACAATAAAATACAAAAACAATATTAATACACAATATTTACAAAATGTAACATAGAACAGGTAGGAAATATATAATCAACCATCACAGGTGCATTCTGTTTTGAGGTATGTAGAGAGGGATCACTTAAATGACTTTAGGCCTGGGGAAGATTTGAAAGTGTGCGGGAGGTCGTTCCACAATTACGGCGCTCTGTAGGAAAAGGAGGATCAGGGCGCTTTCTTTTTGTATTGAGATAGACTAAATAAAGTGCTGGTACTGGATCGGAACTTATAGGAGGTGGGGACAGCATTCTGCTCAGGTAGGGTGGGGGTTTCCCAGAAAAGCTCTTAAACACAAGGCTGGAAAGATGAAGGGTGCGTCAGGATTCAAGCTACAGCCAGTTTAGTTGTTTTAGCATGTCACAATGGTGGGTCCTGTAATTACATTGTAGCACAAATCAGCAGAACGAGTTATACAATGTATTAAGTTTATTAAGGTGGGTGTGTGGTGCAGGTGCATATACTTCATCCCCATAATCAATGATTGGCATCAGCATTTGCTGTACAATATTTTCCTTTACTGTAGGGCTTAGGCAGGATTTGTTTCTGTACAGGGCACCTAGTTTTGGATAAAGTTTAGATGCAAGTTTTTCTATGCAGAGGCCAAAAGATAGGTTGGGGTCTAACAACATACCCAAGTCTTTGAGTAGACTGAGGTCAGTGTGCTATTTGATTTTGTTTTGATGCATAGATGGGTATTTTGTAATTTGTGTAATTTAGGTACTGTTACAAAGAGCATTGTGACAGTTTTGTCAGTGTTTAGGAAGAGTTTGTTTTTTGCGATCCACTTTTCCACCTCTGTGAACTGGTCTTGGAACACAGCCTTAGGCTGCGGTAGCTCGGATTTGTTTGCATAGATTACAGTGTCGTCTGTGTACATGTGCACATTTGCGGATTTGCAGACATTAGGCAGATTATTTATAAATAATGTGAATAGTAGGGGGCCGAGAATGGAACCTTGGGGAACACCACACATGACTGGGAGAGAGAGGGAGTCGCTGTCAGAAAGAGACACATATTGCGATCGATCCGATACATAAGTTCGAAACCTGGTTAGCGAACGATCACCAATACCTGAGTTTTTTAGTTTGTGCAGTAGAATGTCGTGGTCTACTGTGTCAAAGGCCTTTGCAAAATCAAGGAAAATAGCTCCAGTTAGGTCTCCTTGTTCAATGCCAGTTTGGATGTCATTGCAAACTTTTAAGAGGGCAGTTGTAGTGGAGTGATTCGGGCAAAAACATGATTGATCAGGGGCCAGATAGTAAGATTGTTGGTAATACTCAAATAGTTGCGTATCGATGCATTTCTCTAAGATTTTTGACAATACCGGGAGCAATGATATTGGGCGATAGTTAGAAACCAAAGTAATGTCACCTATTTTATGGATAGGCACTACTCTCGCAGTCTTCCAAAGTTTTGGTATGTATCCAGACACCAAGGATGTGTTAATTAGGGTTGTGACAGGTTTTTCAATAAAACTATTGCAAGCTGTGAGATTTGAAATCATTTTTAAGTGAATGAGTGAGTGCGTTGGATTGTGTATGTTGTATATATTGGCCCCAGCAGCACCCTATAATATATGCATGTTCAGGTGAGTGCAGCCCTAGCCATCTTTGGTTTCATTTATTTATATATTTCGAAGTCCAGGCCAACTCCTTGGTTTTGCACCTCTCCCTGTCACAGATGCCTCATTCAAGGGCCCTATTTAGCCTTGACCTGCAGAGAGTCCCAGGAGGAAGTACTTCCCAAATAAGTGGATTAATCTCATAAGAGTGGGCATTAGGCTGCTAGGATAGGTCCTGCCAAGAATGGGGTACATTGTAGCAGGCTTATGCAATATATGATCATATACTGTAACTAAACCTCCATTATTATTTGCTAGGGGAGGTGTTTATAAATAAAACTATTACAATCTGTGATACTTGAAATCTCTGTTTAGTGAATGAGCGAGTGCACTGGATTGTGAATGTTGTGTATGTATATATATATACGACAAATATGTGTACTCATAGTAAACTCAAAGAATAGAGTAAAGCAATTATTGGTGGAGTTGCTAAAACTTTTTACTGTTTAGATCACATTGACAATTTGAAATTTTTGTTGACCTACAGTGTATGTACGGCAATCTCGGCACTCCCTCAAATCCAATAGTTTTCATAGAGAATTATTGAATCAAATGCTTCTCTCAGAGAAGCACTAAACACCTTTGCTGCCATTATACATGTGCATGATAATGCCAAACATGAAGACCTTTGACAGTCGAAAAGGTGTAACCACCTCTAGTGGTTGTCAGTCTGGCATTCGCTAAATGTGTGGTTTATACAAAAAAAATGAATTCAAATATATAGATATTTCTCAGAAATTACACTGTTTTACATTGCCAGACAACAGGAGTGGCATCTATGCACCAAGTCATGTTAATGAAAACAGTTTTACTTCTTAGAGCGTCCCATCATGGAAAAAATCATAAAGGCATAATTACAATTATAGTTTAAAGTATTACATTTGGGGCGATTGCCAAAATAAATAATTAACTGTAGGCTACGTTTGTATTTACATTATGGATGATACACTAACTGCATATTTTTCTCTCTGTTGATCTAACATTCACTGAGTACAATGCAACGTTAAGTGCTATTGTAGTGCCACCCCTCTCACATTCTGTAAATTATATGTTGTTAAGCTAACCTAACATGAAAGAATTTTGGATAAGTAATGATAACCTAGTTTTGCATACTTTGTACATTAAGGCAAGACCACCCAGGCACACATCAACAAATAAATACAAGAACACAGGGACACTTGCTAGTTCATTGTGTTTTTACTGAAATTTGATACCAGTTCTTTGAAAAGAAACAATTGAATTCTAGGTCTGATAAAAACATTCTGGCAATGAATACCAAGAATGTGTTGTTCTAATAGAAATGCTACTTGTGGTCACTGAAACTACTGAAACTAGACCAGTTGATAAAAACCTATTTTCTCTTTTTCTCTCTCTAATACATACACGTGTGCACACACACAGTCTCTCACACCCACACAGGTTCACTCTCTTCAAATATAATTTTTTAAGGAGGTGAGGGGAGGGAGTGAAAAAAAATAAAGTTTCGAAGTTGTCTCTCCGGGTGATTCAAAAAATTTAGAAATGTTTACCTCAATCAGAAAGATAGTAATATTTGGTATTAACATACGATATTTTGTCATACTTGCCATTAAACATTTAAAAATGGAGTAACAGTTCATTCCTATGCTTTCATTTATTAACATGGACTCTGTTTCTTATTTGGTTATAACAAAAATATTATTTGCTGTAAAATTGGACAAATCTTTTCTGTGAGGCTAGTGATGTTCTACACGTTTAGACAGATTATACGGAGGAAGTTTAGACCTATTATGTATTGAAAACCTATAACAATAACCTGTAACCTTTTCATATGTTAGAAAAGCTGTGAACTTTATTAAAGGTTACTAAAGAGCGAATTGTGGGGAATTTAAAATAGGAAAACGACATTTTGAAGATTTTTAACTTAACAATTTAGGCCTAAATATTCAATTTGTCTCTCAGTCCATCACAATTCTGTGTTTTGTCAATAATACTCATACTATCAGTTGGTATACATATTGGTACCAACAAGATTATTCTCTAAATGTGATATGTCTAAGATTTAAAGAGAATACAAATTACATTACAAAATTTTAGACTGAAAAAGTCAAACTGAAAACACAGATTGTAAGCATGTTTAAGCAGGGCCTCTTCCACTTCTTGTATCTGTTATATTCTGTATATTAATTACTTGTTGTCAAATATTCCCATTTTATAATCCTAAAGCGATGCGGAATATGTTGGCGCTATATAAATCCTAACAGTAATAACTGACTTGAGAAATGTTTCCAGTACAGCTAATTTAAATTGCACATTTATTTTGATTCTACTTTTAATTCCTGTCTTTTCATACATTTTTTTCCATGTTTAATTTTTATTGAGATTTTCCAGGTAAGTACAGAACAGAAGAATGGAATTGCACAGATGTTGTAGGAAATACATGAATAATATCGTTGATATGCAGAAAATGTGATACAACAAGTTCCCGGTGACCGGGCATGTATACTGTGCAGAGTGGTAGAACATGCATAAATCAACACGTTGTGGAAACAAAATGGTAAAACATTAAGAGAACTAGGAAGGGCCCACAGGCGAAGAAGATGTTTATCGTTTGTTTGATATGTATCAGTCCCATACTGCCCACACTTTGTGAAAAGCATGATTAGATCCCATTATTCTCTGTGCTATTTCCTCAGAGCTGCGAATGGATTGTAAAGGGGCTATAACAGGGTGCAATGGGGATCATGTTTGTGGTTTCCAGTGTTTAGCCACATTATTTTTGGCAGCTACCAGGACATGCATTAAGAGAGATTTAGTCAGTTTTTGTATAAAAGAAGGAAATATATCTAGAGGAAGACCTGAGCGGCCCATAATGACAATGAGTTGCACTGTGACCTCATTTATCAAAGTGCTAACTTAATGCCATCATGGGTTGATTTTAGAGTAACACCAAAAGATATAGAACAATGTGCCGTATCAACACAGGGCAGACATACCTGGGTATATATGATCACGAAGTTTAGGGACCGTGCACCATCTAAACAGTAATTTTCAGTTAGTCTCCCAGTGCATTAGGCAACTGGAGACCTCAACGAAATTTGCCACTGCTTCTAGCTCTTGTACTGGGGGAGAAAGTGCATTTTAATTCTGTTTCCCACGTATTTATTTTTTATTTATTTATTTATTACTGCTATTTATAAAGCGCACACAGATTCCGCAGCGCTGGACAATTAGTGGAGAAACGCACAATATACACAGACAAATACAAGAGGTAGAGAGAGCCCTGCCCGTAAGCTGATATCTAGCCATTGGGGCTCTTTTATACAAAGTGCTTGGCTAGATGGCCTGTGAGCTTACAATCTACAATCATTGTTGTGCATACGTTTTCCTGGAATGTTTAGTTGTAAGAGAGTTCTGTAACAAATAGAAAGTGGTTTGCAAACTGTGAAGATGCCCAGGCACAATTTATGAAATACTTACAAATACAAATTTTCAAATACTTTACAAATCATTCTGTGTGTTTGATATAGTGATCATATATGGATATGTATTTAACACTTTGAGTGCTAGTAGGATGAGCACTTCATTTATTTTCTCAGTGACATTCAAAAGCATGAAATGTGTTTAATGTACATACAGACCGAATTGGCATCCAGTCACCGACTGGGGTAGTTTAGGTACTTGTTATTAATAAGATTCTATGTTTAGCTTTCATAGACTGCAGAATGACATTCCGCACTGTGAGTCAAAATATCATAGATCAAAAATAGTCTCCATTGCATTCATGCTCTTCCAATAAGGAAGAAGTATAGGTTACATGGATGCAAAATGAAATCCAAACCAACAAGCCACCTCTCACTGTGTAATCCATCTCATGATTCTTTCCACTCCACGAAAAGACCACTCTATATTTAAACACAGATAAACAGCTTATTTGCTTATTCATTTAGCAAAAGCTTTTGGTGCATATTCACTGTGTCATTATCCTCATGGTGAAGCCTACCAGTTTTAGCTACAGAGTTGATAGCAAATTCAGTAGGTTATACTAAATAGGATAAAACAAATATTTGTATATTTCTTAAGTGTTTTGTGCAGTTTAAAAAACAAAAAACAAAAAAAAAAACTGTATTAGCCAAAGTTGGAAGCTGTTGTGTGCTACATTTTATTTTGGAATGTATTATGTTTGATTTGTGTTTAGTTTGATACGATTTTTCAACTTTGCAAAATAGCATATTTTAATATATAATGCAGATAATAAGGTATTCCACAATATGGCTATACTTAATTTAAGTACTAAATTTAAAAACAAAAGGGAGAAGAAGAGAAAGGATACATCTTGGTTTTGGAAAGAGAAGGGTGACAGGCTGAGCAGAAAGGACTGAGAACTGGTGGGTAAGTGAAAATGCTCAAAATATAGCAAGTGGAGTGCAATATCTGCCATATTTACTAGGATATACCACTTCTAAACATTGATGTTTAACATGAAAATTGAGGAACAGGAATATGTAGAATTCATATTCTGCACATTTCCTCTTTGATGAATGACTTACCTTGCAGCATTTGAATTCTAGATACCGTAGGAAACAACTTTCACATGCTGCCAATCAATATGTATAAATGATATGTACAACATTTCATTTTAAAAATGCTACGAGACAGCAATTCCCATGGTGGTCAATATATTTTAGGTATATTTGTTCAGGATGAATGGTGGATTTAGAATCCTTTGATGAAAATCATAAACTAACTCCAGACAGCAGACAAGTTCAGGGTCAGAAGTCATCTGAAAGAAAGAGTAACGGGCTCCAAAACCGATAACTATGCATATATGTAATTGAACAAAACATCTCAAGAACGTTTTGTATAGGTTTATGGTGTGTTACAGGACTTAACATCTCATTGATTCAGGGTAGAGTACATGGGTTCAGTAGGCCAAGCACAAGTCAGGAGGAGACCACACCATGAATATGCTGTGCAATTTTGGGCACCTATCTAAAGAAGAATATTATGGCATTAGAAATAAATGCAGAGGGGGCTACAAAATGAATAAGAAGAATAAAATATTTTAGTTATGAAGAAATGTTAACAAATTAAAATATGCTTAGTTTAGAAAAATGGCACCTCAGAGAGGTTGTGATAGCAGTATACAAATACATTTGGGGCCAATATAAACCATTGTCTGGAAATCTATTCATAAACAGCACTATACATAGGACACAAGGTCAATCATTTAGACAGGAAAAAATGAGATTTAGTCTAAGGCAAAGGAAAGGGTTTTTATAGCAAGAACAATAAGGATGTGGAGTTTTCTGACTGAATGGGTGGTTTTATCAGAGTCAGAACAGTTTTGTTTTTTTTAAAAGTAACTGGATGAATACTTGCAAAAACATAATATTCCAAAATGTAATTTTTAATATGTTGGGTAACAGCTTCTTGATTCAAAGAGAGATGTGAGTGCCATTCTGGAGTCAATAAGGCTTTTTTCCTAGTTTGTTGCAAAATTGGAAAGGGCTTTAAACTGTGTTTATTGTCTTCTTTTGTATCAACAGCAAAAACAGACATGATAAAGGCTGAACTTAATGGATGCCTATGTAACTATGTTGCTATGTAAGGAGAAGCCTCTCTTATTATGTGAAGAGGTTGAAAGTCTCTTCTGGGTAAAAAAAGGGTAGGACTTTTAAAGACTGAAGTCATAAGAACAGCACATTTTGGAAGCATTTTTTAGATATACCCACATTGACTACATGCATAATCACATGCATGCATATTTTTATTGAGGGCATATCTACTAACTAGCGATTTATTATTTTTTCAATTTACTAAAATACAGAAATGGTGGTTATTGCCATTAAACTACTTCAGTATTTGGAAAGGAAATTGGCATAATTCATTAGAATTTTACTCCATAACTAGCAACACATTCCAAAAGCATTTTTTTTAGCATATTATTTCTACATGAGAGTTTGAAATATCTAGAAAACTGGTTTTAAAATATTTGACTTTTTTTACAGGTTAAATGATTGTTACTTAAAGCAACAATTTGGGTTCTAAAGAAATGTATGTAGCTATTATCCTGCATTGTACTTTGGAATCTTTTCAAAAATATCATACTTCAAAAACTGAAATTTTTTTATTTTGACACGAAAGATGAATGATTCCAGATAAAACATTTTATTCTATCTAGTTTATGAATTCATTATTTTGGTACAGCTACATTTTAAATTAATTATCTGTTGCCTAAGAGCAACACATTAGGAAATTTGGCTTAATTCCCAGGATCACCTAGGATGACATAATATCTAACGTGTCGGCAGAATAACAATTTTTTTTTTTGGAAGTAGTAACGATGCCCCATATTGTTACTATTATGTGTGCCGACATCGTCATAGACGTGCCGGTGCACACCACAATGCCCCCTCTAATGGCCAACCACGGCCGTAAGGTAAGCTCCCAACGCCACTCCCAATATGGCCACCGGCTTAATTTAAGTACTAAATTTAAAAATATGTCTTTCTTTCTTCTGTCAACCATGTATATGTTAATTTTTAATTGGCAAACCTAATTTTGGAACCAATTTTAACCATGTTAGCCCTATATAAACTCCAACTGCTAGGTTGTATACTACTCTATCCACTTGAAGAAGCCCAAGTCGAAACGCGTAATATTGTATATTGTGTATTAATTAAAGGTTTTTTGGTCACTACCCTGTACCAATTATCTCTTTTCTTTTACACTGATTTTGCATCCTGGCATTTTACTTTTCCTGTACTCCAAGCAATCCTAGGTGGGGATCATACCACTAATGCTGATAACACATGCTTATAAGTAAATTTTTATTCATTTTATCTATTGATATTTTTATATTGAGAGCACTATTAGTTGTCTTTCTATCCCTTTCCTGAGTTTACACTCCTGACGTGTACAGTTGCTGCATATTCTATAAGTGGAGATTATACTGCAGTACGCCTATTACGCTAGAGATGGCTATAGCGCGCATAAATGTGAGTGTATTACCATTATTTCTACTTATAACATATCTCTAATCATATTTATTACACTATCCGCAGTCCTCCATTTTTTGTCTTTTATAAATGCATACGGAGCGCACATACTAACTGACTCATCGTTTCAACTGAGGATTTTTTATTTTTATATCAAGTACCATTTATTAACTCTCATCTATGACTTATAGTGACCTATACAAGAGGATCTCTTACTAGGACTATCTCTACTATTGATATTATCTGTATATATATTTATTATCTTTGGCGCAACTTTTCCTTGTCTTGTCTTGTTTTAAACTTAGACATAAACTGTTTCTCTAAAACTGCAATGCTTTACACTGCAGGGCTAAGGGGACAGGGACACTGATCCCAGACCACTTCAATTAGATTATCACTATTATTAATTATATTATTTCTAAAGTGCCATCAAATTCCACAGCACTGTGCAATGGGGATAAGGTGGTCTGAGTTCCTACAGTGTCACTTTAAGCAAACTATATATTTTTTTATGAGAACAATGTGAGACTGATATAGTCTTGATTAAAAACAGATGTTCCAAGCTCTGACTTAGCAATGATCAACTGTGTGTAAATTCTACTCGGCTCCACAATGGCACTCAACCTCCTTTCCTAACAGCTGAAAAGTTATGATTTGGTTACAATTTCTGAGCCGAAGGTTAAGACAAAACAGTTAGGCATTTTCATCTGTCATTTTAATAAATCTTGATAACAGCCACATGTTTAATCACCAGTGAAGTCCAGTTAATCTTAACTACTCTTGCAAATAGTACCATTTAAGTATCGGCAAGTCAAAGTGGAATATTTTTCAAATGATTTACTGTATGATTAAAAGGAACAAAGCAGAGTGCAAGTTTGCTCAGCTACTAATATGTTTCCTATTATGGATTCCTGATGATTCTTCTTAATAAATTTAAGGCATATCATGAAACCCATTGGTGCCCATTTACTAGTGATGAGGTACAATGGGCACCACGCATTTGTAAGTGTCCGTTTAATTGAAACTCTCATCGAATGCTGAGTTGCAGTGAATCGTCAGCTCTGATTGGAAACGGGAAGACATTTTATATAATTCTATCTATGAAACTTGAGGAATTGGCATCTCAACTAAAAGGCAGTAAGAGTTAACTGCACATGGTTCAACTTACTAACATTCCAAATATATCACATTTTAAACATTATACGTCTGAGGGGTCATGTATTTGAGGTCATTTAACTTTTAAACCAGCCCAGTATGATTGCACGTATCAACAGTTCATGTAAGAATAACTGTGCGTTACGACTGCAATTTGAAACACAAAATGCATTAAGGTATGGGGTAGATGTGCTGCCATAATCTCTCCCTGGACTCATTATCAGTCACTAGGTGAGCCATGAAATTCATAGGGATCTGGGATAGTGCACAGGTAACTCATTTTGCTTTTGTACTATGCATTTTAGCTGATAAATACTGTAGGCATTGCTGCCAACCAGAAGTAGTGGGAGACTGAGTGCAGGACTTAACTTATGTGTGTCTGTATTTGCTTATGTATTACACAGCCATGGTACAGTGCTGCTGCCCACCCCATTTGCCCTAATAAGGGTTAATAAGTATGTAGGGGTTTAGAAAAATACCCCTCTCTGTTTCATCAGAGATTTTGCCTTATAGCTGAAAGCAGCAAGGTGAATTGCTAGTGTAGGGTTTGTCTGTGAGGATAGCCTTGACAGGGCTGGTAAGCTTGCACTTTAATGGCTTTTGTAGTAAAATTTAAAACCCATTGTCATTTAAATGTACACAGGGCTTTAGGAAAGTGTAAAGGTAACATTTTTTGGGTGTTATGGAATGATGTCATATTTTAATACTCTTGGCATCAGTGCATGCGGGGGAGCAGGGAAGAGGGTGCTATGCAATTTCATGTTCAAATCTCTACCAAAATAATTCACAAAACATTGGGTAACAAACTCACCCCCCACCCCAAAATAATTCACATAACATTGTGTAATAAACTCACACCCCACCCTAAAATAATTCACAAAACATTGTGTAATAAACTCACACCACACCCCGTAATAAACTCACCCCACCCCACCCCAAAATAATTCACAAAACATTGGGTAACAAACTCACCCCCACCAAACTCTGGCATGATAAGGTTACTGGGGGAGAAGGATGTAAACGGGGTAAATGTCAAAGTAGGTTTCTGATTCAAATATTAAAGAAGATAGATAATTGTCACAGATAGGCTGTTTAGTATATTTCAAGTATTGTATTGTTGCTAAACAAATACTTATTGAAACAAGTAATAAAGGGCTTCTTGCACTTTGCGAGGGGTTAACTATGTTTTTTTTTAATGAATTGTGTTATTCAAGTTTCTCAGGGAAACAGAGGAAGAAAGGTAGGCTTAGATAGCAGAAAGGAGTCGTAAATCAAGTAAATTCCCCAATCCTTTATAAATCTTTCTAAACAGAGAAGAAAATAAGAGTTGGTGTTAAAAGTTCCCTAAATCATATGTGAGTGTTTAGTAAATAATTATTAACTACCTCCAATAAAAGACTTTGTTTTCCAGTATTTACTCACTCTAGTTAAACATATATTTCAGTGATCTTTTTGTCAGTCGCTTATATTTATTATATGTTATTTTTCAACATAACTTATTTACTGGCAAGTCTTTTTGGGCATAACTTTTCACAGAAAATTGGAAGCAAGAGTTGCACATAATATAATAGTCAGATTATGCCATAAAGTATGCGGACACACACATACACACATATTTACATACACATAACTATAAAATGTGTTTTTTACTTCTGTGCATCTTTTTGCTGCCATAGATCCAAGTCATACATGTTTTTCTAAAACGGGTATTTGATCCAGAGGAAGTGTATTTGTTAATTGACCCTCATTCTTAGATGAAAATGTTGGTGCAGAATCACTTAAATTGATGCTATAGTCACCAGAACAACTACAGCTGAATGTAGTGGTTCTGTTGTCTATAGTCTTGTCTTTTGGCTTTTTAATGTAAATGCTGCCTTTTCAGAGAATAGCATTGGATTGGCTGAGATCATCAAGATCGATGATCTTAGCCATGGAGGCATGGTCAGGTGGGGCCAGCCGCAGACAGAACAGTGCAGCGTGGTAGAAAAGGTGAGTAATATCCCCTTTTCAGAGTAATCTAAGGGGACTGGCAATCTAAACAGCCACACAGGCACTATAATGTCAGAAATACATGTTTGCATTCCTGACACTATAGAGTTCCTTTAATAAATGCTCAGATAAATAGGAAATGTGTTTTCAATACCCTAGTTGGCTAAGAGCATAAGTCCCACAATCCTTTGTAATATTGGGTTAATCTAGGCCAGTGGTTCCCAACTCAGTCCTCAGGGACCACCAACAGTCTAGGATTTATGTATTTCCCTTTTTATTGAAATGGATACTGACAAAACCTGGACTGATGATGGACTGGGTTAGGAACCACTAATCTAGGTAATGAGCGCAAAAAAAAAAAATCAGTACTTTGGATGAGGCACCCCTACCAGCTCTTTACTATTTATATTGTATTATAACCTCTAACAAGATTTACACATTCTTATATAAACTCTCTATGCCAGGTATGATGCCTTATATCATTTCGAAAAAGCCTGAATAGGTGAAACTCGTTAATGGTTTTAAATTGTGTGTTTTAACAATAAAAGTTTTTTGGTTACTTTTTTTTGTACCGATTCTCCTTTTATTGGATTTTATATGCACTTTTTATTATTACTTTCCCTGGCATTTTTATTGTATCCTGTACACAAGTAATCCTAGGTGGGGATCATTCCACCAATGCTGTGTCAATAGAGCAGTACCTTCTGCTCTATACTTGTGAGTATATTTTATTTATATTTTATTACTCATTTTTTAAACATTGAGAGCACTATTGCTGTTTTTTATATATCCTAGATCATTGAATAACCAGACCAGATTGACGGATGCACCTCTCCACTATATCCTCTAGTGGGGATTATACAGCTACACGCCCTTCACCCAAGAGCTGGTTAGAGCTCTCACAAATGCGAGTGTATTACCTTCTTTCTTTCTATTTTACCATTGGATCTAGACTTTATCGGCTATTTGTCGTGTTTTCCCCTTGTCTCTCCACATATACAGATATTTTAACCATCCGGATGGACCAAATCCTGAGGATTGTACCCCTACCCAATCCAGATATATCAGTGAGACTTTTATATGACTTTTTATTGACTTTTATATTTTATATTTTATTATCCGGACTGATCAACTCCTGAGGATTTCACCCTTATTTTATTATGTTGTCTTAAGTGAGACAGTTTTTTTTATTATCTACATAGGCCTACTTGTTGTTGTTTATCAATTTAGACCATTTGGTCTGGTTTCCATTATTATAGACTACTGCTATTAGCCCTGAGCGCTGCCTTTACCCCCTTCACCTCTTTTATCTTGTTTTATTTAGGGTCTAGAGCAGGCATAGGCAACCTTCGTCACTCCAGATGTTTTGGACTACTCTTCCCATGATGCTTTGCCAGCATTACGGGTGTAAGAGATGTAGTCCAAAACATCTGGAGTGCCGAAGGTTGCCTATCCCTGGTCTAGAGGGATTCCCTTTTTTGGGTTGCTGCCTTCCATCTTGTTATTTAGGGCTGACTCTCTCCCCCCCCGCCCCCCCACTATTCTTATAACCTCTCACTGTCCAGGATTCAATGGGACAGTCCTGATCACAGACCCTAGGACCACCATCTCTATTTTTTTTCTCTGAAGTCCCAGTTCTGGGGACATTAGAGAAAGATCCACAATAAACACACTGCAAACACACTATTATATTTACATCTGCTGTAAGACATGACTTTAGGACTTTTCTACTCATACAAGACAACTTCAACAGTATTCTGAGCATGGGGCATCCTGAGGGAGCTAGACAGCATGGCTGCCAGTAAACCTGGTACATAATTGGCAAGCTGGCATGTTCCCACGCCATCACTTGTGCCCCATATTGCAACACTAGCACACCCATTACTGCTCTGTACACTTCCTGCTCCAGAATATTCTAGGAATTATTTTGGGTGATGGTTTCAGACCATAAGTAGTTGCAAAGCTCCACATACTGCAGTGACATGCTTTGTCTTGATAAATTATACCTAAAGTTTCAATTTCTGGACCATCTTGACTTGCATAGTGACTCTTTCTTGACACATATAAAGGTTACACTGATTTGTATATTTTTACCTAGAATATCTAACCTAAATGAGGCATTAACAAAGAATGGCACTGGTAGGGACTGCTAAACAAGAACTACCACAACTGCAAGAATAGGTAACTGCTCAAATATGTCCAAAGAGAGAACCATATATGACATGTTGCTACAGTTACAAACAAATGTGTATACTTAGTGACATACTCTAATAATGTCTGCAGGATAACTACTATATTTCAAATTTAAATAGCACTTATGTATCACCATAAAATTTTACTGATTAGAAGGTTTTAGACACTTACTCTACATTTGACGTCATTCAGTTTATGATGTCTGTGCTATGTGGTTAGATAAGTCAGTCATACTATCTGTTTTTCCAGTTACAGCATGCTGCTTTGGGATTGAAACACATTACTGTGAGGCACGTCCGTGGGTTAAAATTCCAAAGACCGTACCACTGATTAAGTGATATTGAACAGGCAAGGATTTCTGTATATTTCCCTTGATCCTTTTCTATGTTTTAGCACAATTTATGGAGGTTTTACCCAAATTCCTTCAAACTTCACTGGATATTATAATAATAATAACAAAGTATTTAACCAGGAAAGGCACATGAAGATTACTCTGGTTTTCAAGTGTATCCTGGGGATTCTACCTAAGACGAACATCCATGTTCCCTCTGTACTGCTAAAAGAGTTCACACTGAACCAATTTTGGTATCACACAAATACAAAAAATTAAGAATTAGCGAGAAATCAACACAAAAACAGTGACACCATCTGTTTTCTCAGAAACACAAAACAAAATACAATAATAAAGTAAAAAATATATTTAATCATAAATAATTATATTTCTTCCCAAAGTTTGTAACGTAAAGTTATTTGTATCTAAAAAAACAAAACAATCTGTACTTGATGGACGCAAGTCTCTTTTCAGCTATGTAACTATGTAATAAATGCACTCTCTTTCTGTTCATTCACTGTAATTACAATAACAATTATTCATGTAGTGAGAACATATTCCGCAGCGCAGAACAGTAAGAAAACAAGACCAACATGTAATTCTAACAAAACATGATTGACATAGTAGAACAGTAGGGAAAGAGGGCACTGCCCAAATGAGCTCACACTCTGAAGGAATGAGGGCAAATACACGAAGGAATGTAAGGGAATGAAAGCAAAGTTGTAATAAAACTCTGGGTATTGGTCATTTATTCATCTTAACATTTAGGCAAATGTATTTCATTGTTTTAATGTATAAATTAGACCTGTCCATTCAGTTTCAAAAGAATTAAAATTTGTCCAAATTTTGGGAGAACGATAGGGTTGTCTGAATTCCGTATCTCTAAAGTGACGTATGGATGCATCACGAACAACCAGAACAGCACGAAGGCAAAGAGATATTGATAGATAGGAGACAGACACTAAATATTATTTTTAATTAAAAAATCAAGCGAGAAGTGACCAATGGAGGGGAAAAAAGGATTGCATGGGCTTCCATCTTTATCCTATATATTCATTCCAAAAAATGTTCTCCAAACTCTGGCCCTCCTGATGTTGCTAAACTATAACATCCATGATTCTCTTGCTATCTATTTAATTCAAACAATCATGGATCTAGTTCAACAACATTTGGTTTGCCAGTCTGGAGAACCCTGTTCTGTAACATTGAAAATAGAACACCATTATTAACACACCCACATACACTGAATTCACACACTTAGACATAGAGGGAGTGCTTAATGAGGTCAAACTATGTTGGCATGCACCCGCTGAGTAGCTCATTACAAATTCATAAGCATCAGACTTGTGCATTAATGCATTTCAGTTGTTACAAACAAATCAAATTCCTTTTAATATACACCCGAACTAATTGATCCGTTCGGGATTAACATTTATTGAATAAGACTCCACAGGTAAATCCTGGATGGATCGATTCATTCATACCAGCAGAAAATCATTGATGCACATGTCTCTTGACATTAATAAAGAATTGTTCCCTTTTTCCTTTTATAATAAACTCTACTCTTCTCAGAAGGATTAGCATCACAAGTCAGAAACTTTCTGTTTGGAAAAGAGCTATAGTGAGATCAAGCAATGATGTTTGTCAAATTTGCTTGACTCACAATTGACATTCCAGTTCTCCCAAGAGTTGTTTAATGATGATGGGCAACGTTGCAGTTCTAAGCAGGCAAATCCATTTTTCAACAATGATATCATCATATTATTTCTATAGTGTCCTGTATTCCATGCAAAAAATGACTAACTTCTGTATTTTGTTGTGGGAGTACTATCCTTCTGAAACAAAAAAAAATTATCACGAACTTGGAAACATAGAAACACAGAATAGCAGTAGGCATTGTGGACTAATATATTTTAAGAAGACCCAGCGATAGAACTATTAGATGTTGAGGCGAAAGTAACCTCGCCACTTGTACTTGGAGGGGCCTGCTTGCCAGCCTCCTGCCCACAGACTATGGGCCCTGCAGGGAAACCTGTAAAAGACTACCGAACTTCACCGACTGTTAGCACTGATTTCCCTGGAACTGTTTTGGGCATAGGACCATGTGCACGGTCGGTAAAAACTATGACTTTCAGGAAATTTCGGAACCCCTAAACCGATCTGGGTGATTTTTGGATATGTTGTTCATCCAGATCGGGGCTATCAGGGGATGTAACTTTATGGGGTTTTATGTGTTTTTAAGGTACTTTTTGGGGTTTCATAAAATGTTATGTTTTTCTGTGCTTGGTGATAATTGGGTTAGGTAAGTACAGTTCCTGATTCATTTATCTCCCAAGCACAGAGGAGGGATTCTATTGTTTGTGTATGGGAGTGTCTCACTGTATGACTCTGTTTTTATTGGTTTATTCACTTTATGTCCCTGTGCCCAACAAGGTCCACCTTGGTGTCACCCTTGTTGGGAAACTTGCATACAAGGTCAGTGTGCCTCCATTAAAATTCTGTTCCTGCTTACCCTCAACATAGAGTCTCATCTCATGTGTGGGGGAAACGGCTGTATCTATCCTGGGGATTGCTATATCACTATACTCCCCAGGAATTATAATCACTAGCTCTTATAGGAGCTGTTCCTGCTACGCTCTCTGGAGTAGGAGAGGTTCCCCCACTGGAAGCTGGATCCTGGTCTTGGGTCCAAGGACCAGGGTGGGTGGAGAACGGCGTGTTCCCAGCCAAGCTGTAACGCTGGACATTGGGACTACAGTGCTGATGGTGTCTGGTGGAGTGCTTGGAGCCTTCAGTAAGCACTAGGAGCTTCGGTTGGCAGAGGCATCCGGTCGGGGTGCCAGGCAGTGCGTCACATATGTGATATAAACAAAAACAAAAAACAGCTACAAGTCATTACGCCCTCTCTACAAAACTTTCATATTTACTCTTGTCATCTTTCTAATATTGTCTTTAATAAGTTACTCCAACCAAAAATGCAGTTTTAATAAAACACTGTTTTTGTTTAGAGTAACTCTTTTCTAGCATGGACGCCCACCAAATAAAAAAATTTAAAAAATGCTTTCAGTTCTGGCTGGTCCTCATCACTAGAGGGAACATCCTTGAAGAAGAGCTGGGGGGAAGACCTGGGTGGCACAGAGGGGTAAACCTGCACAGATTTAACAATGTCCAGCCTGAAGGCTGAGTTACACATCTGGCAGCAATGTGCTTTAACTGGGTACATGTAGCGTTTCATAGCAAAACGCTGCACAAACAGACTCCAAGCGTCATGACCACTTCAAATAACTTTAGGTTTTATCTTCAATAGTCACATAGTGAATTTGGACAGATTACGCACACCCATGAGTTTCGTGTGCAGCTAAACTGACTTAATGTGGCAACAAGTTGCGTTTATTTAAACCTCCCCATCCTGCACTAGGCCCCACTGTCCTGAATTAGATCCCATTGTCCTGAATTAGGTCCCACTGTTCTGCATTAGGCCCCATTGTCCTGCATTAGGACCCACTGTCCTGCAATAGGCACCACTGTCCTGCATTAGGTCCCATTGTCCTGCGTTAGGCCCCACTATCCTGCACTAGGCGCCACTGTGCTGCATTAGGCCAGTGTCCTATTGTAGTTTCATGGTCCTTTAACATGTTCTGATGTGTTTGTTATAATAATTATTTGAAGTGTATAGTTTATCTTGCTCTGTGGCTTCCATGACTAAGCATTCCATTTCTTCTTTTTTTGACATCCTTGATCCTGGTTACCTTGAACTTTTCTACTTATATGCAGAATCTTTATTTTTCACCTCCCTATGAGCATTGAATTAAACTCAGTCTTTCAAAAATGTAACATATTGCAATTGGTAATTGTTGGCTGGCCAGAGATTAAATATCCCCAATACAGAGTAACAGGGGATATATATAATGACACTTAAACACTAACGCACATCACAAAGCATATCAAAAAAGAAAGCAAATGGTCAGACATATGATTTTAAAAAATAGATATAATAAAAAATAAATACACACATACATAATACAAATATTTTGTTAATATTTTTTTGCCAAAAAAATGTGTTTGGTTGTGAAGAGGCACAGCACTAATTAATCAGTGATTATCAATCAGATGATTATGTCAGAAAAATACAATGATGTGTACTGTGGTCATTGCTGCCGTCCAGGAGTGATGGGAGTAAGCGCAGGAATTATCTTTTTGTATTTGTATTTACTTTGTATCACACAGCCTTGTTACAATGCTGCCGCCCATCCCATGTGTTCCCTATTAAGGGTTAATAAGTATATAGGGGTGTATATAAAAAATACCCCTCTCTGTCTCATTAGAGATATCTTTGCCAGAAGCTCAAGGAGGCAAGATGAAGGGTCAGTGTAGGACCCGCTTAGGGGGGTCTGCCTTGACGTTGGCAGGCGGGCATTCCCTGCAATGGCCATTGGAGCAACTAAATGGCCTCCATTTGTCTAAATATACATAGGGATTAAGGAGAGAGCGCAGGTAACTTTTTTTTTCTTTGGTTTTTACTATATGTATTAGGGCTGATGTGTACTGTGGTCGTTGCTGCTGCCCAGGAGTGATGGGATTGAGCGCAGGACTTATCTTTTTGTATTTGTATTCACTTTTTGTATCACACAGCTTTGTTACAATGCTGCCGCCCATCCCATGTGTTCCCTATTAAGGGTTAATAAGTATATAGGGGTGTATATAAAAATACCCCTCTCTGTCTCATTGGAGATATCTTTGCCAGAGGCTCAAGGAAGCGGGGTGAAAGGTCAGTGTAGGACCCGCTTAGGGGGGTCTGCCTTGACGTTGGCAGGCGGGCATTCCCTCCAATGGTCATTGGGGTAACTAAATGGCCTCCATTTGTCTAAATATACATAGGGATTAAGGAGAGAGCACCGGTAACTTTTTTTCCTTTGGTTTTTACAATAATAATACAATATCTTTACATTAAACACTATACTTATTCCAAAGACTTAGTTGCATTTAAAGGTAAAGCAGATTTTTCAGGAAGACTAAATGCGTTGGCTTGGTGACAATCATAATGAAGGATATCATGATGCTTGCAAAACCCTTCTCAAATGACAACAGTTAATTTATTTCATGAGACAAGTAAAACATACAGTAATTTGGATGGAAGTTTGTGCTAAGTAAATTTGCTAAAACCTTTGCAAAAAGCCACAAAAAAATTATAGTGAGAGCTAACCCTTGTGCCCATCTCAAATTTTAACATATTAATAATATTTATATAATATATGATATTTATATTAATAATATTTTATAATAAATGTTATTTTTTTCTTCTTTTTTACAAGCTCCTGTTGGTGAGATTCGAAAATGTAAAAATACTATTTTATAACTATCCATTCCAAAAACGATATTTTTGTATTTAAAGTAAAGAAATGGTACATTGAATGCTGTACAGAGAACTTCCGCACAATTTAGCAAAAATTATGTCTAATTTATTTGATCAAGACACATGCCAGAATTTTAGAATTCTAACTATAAATGTTGCTAGCATGCACGAACATGGAATCTTTCCAGTACTCTGTAATAATGTGTTATGAATTGCTGCATATGTTATGTATGCCAACTTGACAAACATTCTGCTTTATCCTACAAATACTGAATTGTAGGGCTCCAAGAGTGTATATACTTAACATCGAAAATCTAATCAAAGCAATGTTATTGCGTATACAAAATATTAACTATACAAACTGTGTCATCATAACTTACTTTATAGTATAAAGCATATATAATCAGTTTTTGAAACTCCTTTGTAACATATAATTATACCTTTCTTGATTTTCAAATTCTAGCCTTTGTAAATAGGTACGGTATATAGTTGACCATAGACAATTTTATTTTCCAAATTATTTATTAACATTGCAGTTTGTAATGACTTTTGTTGCAAGTTTGGAGATAGTGACCACGCTGCATTCTCAATACACGTGTATATGTTTTGGTTTCTTACCGACAAACCAATACTTACCCGCAATACTTACTGAGGCTAACGTAGCTGAGATTACATAAAGTACTTGGCATGTTTGTAACAGCAGATCTAGTGGTAACTGCAACTAGTATGCATTATAGGCCGGACGTATGGAAAAAGTAGAAAGAGGTCCAACATGGATTCAATAATCTGACAGTTCACTCTATCTGCATTCGGAATGACCATTCTCAATGTATGTATACCCACTCTTCTAGTACCATTAGACGTGTTTATTTTTGCATGTAGGCATTTTTTTATCATCATTACATTTTTTCAGCATTACTAGAGAAAATGTTAAAAAAAAAGAAAAGAAAATATTTTTATGACCTGGAATATTTGAGCAGAGATACAGCTGTTCACATTTGATTAGAAACATTAAAATATATACCTTATTTTCTAATGTTAATTCTTATGTGTCATGCGGCATGTCTGACAATAATTACTTTTTACTTTAGTTTGTCCCCAGGATGCCATCTGCATTGTTCTGTCAACTCAACTTAGCAAACTTTTAACCAAAACAGTTGGAACCCACAAAACAAGCGCACTATGATAAACAACAAAAAAAAATACACTTAAATCAGACCTTATTTTTTTTAAAGAAAATAAAATGGTGATATATTATTTCTGTAGAAAGAGAAATTATTACATAATTTTTGCTACACATGTGCATTCCGGGAAAAGGAACCACAGAGGTTTTGGTGGCTTACTCTGTTTAATACTGATCTTTACAGAATCCTTGCTTTCAGTTACAAATGACCCTTTCAGGAACATGTTGTGTCTTTTATTGGTTAAGCTGTTGAAATATGTTTCGAATGCCAGCAGGAAACTCTTTATATCAAAGTAAAAATTATCTTGGCAGTTGAACAGTCCCTTTTGTTGGCCACAAAATGTTTAGGTACTATTTTTAATGGTTGCTTTTCTTACTCAATGCTGTTAGACACGCACAAAATAATCCCAACCAGAATTATGTAACACTTGAGCAATGATCTTGTTTACAATAACATGCATCTAGCATGATATATTTTGCTAATGTTTAAATAAAGATCAGTCTTTCTGTTACCCATTCCCTATTCAATTATTTATTCTGTGTATCTACCTTTAAACGGCCCAACATATTATTGGTGACATGATATTGATAGACAGCTAATGTGTTTAAAATCTAATCAATTACATATTAATGTTGGTAGATATATAATATGTGGTTGGCAAATATATTCTAAGAGTACAGCGCTAAGATTGGCTGGCCTCTTCAGCCTGGTAGCCATCTCTCCCTCTGGCCCACCTTAGATCATGCAATACCCGACATACCACCAGTTTATGTTACTAGCAATGGCCATTAAAAACCATTGATTGCCCGCATACCTATATCTGATCCACTTGTGTCTGCCATTCCTGGCTGGCCAGCCTCTTGAGCCTAGGAGTCATCACCCCCTAAAGACTGCCTTAGATTATGCAGCATTTGAATTACCCCCATGCTATCCTATTGGCAATAGCATTAAAATACAATTGCTTTGACTGTATACCCACCTTTGCCCCACCTCTGGATGCCATTCCCACCAAGCAAAGAATATTTTTTCTGTCACCAATTGCGAAACTCGCTATCCCAATAACTCTGTGATCCACTCCTTCAAGTCATCACAGAAAATGCTAAGGCTTTTATTGCTCAGGAGGACACTGTCCGGCCAAAATATCAACTTATCTAATATGTTCCTTTGTTTACAATAAAGCATCATTGATGGGAGTGTGGCCAGAAGTGAATGAAGCGAGACACTAAGGTGCTGAGCTCCCGCTGAGTCAGCTACTTACAGTACAGTTTTCACAGGTAACCCATGAAGAAGCACAAGAACACTTAAGGGAATACATGAGCAGTCGTCTCCATGCCTTCCTGGGAGCAGAAATGGCACAAAAGCTCCCACAGGAGCCTTCACATGTCTGCTCTGATTTGGAGCCAACAGGCTCAAGAGGGATGCAGCGTTATCAACACTATTTTTCAGGCACTTTTCACAGAGGCAGCTATGCAGAGGTTGCTGGATAAACTACAGGCCTATCTTCACCACAGCATCACAAAGATAGTGGAGAATATCCACAATTACCTAAAAGAGCTGGCAAATTGAATGGAGAGATTAGAAAGCAAAACTGAAGAAAATGCCCAAGCCCATAACACTGAGGCAGATGCCCACAAAAGCCTAGAATCCAAAGTCACAAAACTGAAACATAAACTGGTGGAATACGAGGACAGATCTCACAGAAACAATATAAGGAAGCAAGGAATCCCAGAGGAAGTTTCCAATGCAGAACTCTATGATTTCACTACTGAATTATTTAAGTTCCTTTTAACTGCTGCCACGGATCAAGAGTTCTTACTCAACAGAGTACACAGGCTCCCATGACCTAGGTACTGCTCAACTGCTTCTGCATGGGATGTTGTTGTTCATGTATACTTTTACACTGCAAACAAAAACTCATGAAAACAGCCAGAGCTATCTCAGACCTACTGAATCACTTCCATCTGATCCAGCTTTATACCAAACTTTCAGTGGCAACGTTAGTAAAACGTAGAGATTTCACAGAAATCGTCTTTCTCTCTTTGGAATTGCCCAAGCTACAGCCAAAAACAAAGATTACTACCACTCTCCTAAAGTAGCCAGGAAATGAATTGTTATACTCAGTATGATATGACCATTGTGGGGGGTTCGCACTACGCTATCATAGAAGAGAGGATATTAACAAACTGTTTCTTATGTATAATTTACATGACACATTGCGGGTCACCCACCCAAGTAAAAATGATTTTGCTTTTCGTTCTATGGTACACACATGACATGGTCTGACCATGCACCCATGACTTTGAGAATAAAAGAGCATGTTCCCTACAGGGGCATGGGTACTTGGCTTATGAAGGCATCTTCCTTAACCTGCAAACTAAACAAGTAGTTGAAGCTGAACATATCTCTTACTTTTAAACCAATGACAGAAAAGACATCTCCCCAAATACGGTGTGGCTAGCCCATAAGGCTTACATCGGAGGAATTTGTATCCGTATAACATCCGTCAGGAAAATCAAAGAGTTGCAGAACAGACCTCCTTGGCAAACCAACTTTGCCAGATTTCTATAAATGAATTTATTTATAAAATATTGTATCAGGAAGGAGATTTGTTTCTCGATGTATCCTTCAATGTAGAGTGTTTCAAGCTCCTAAACACAAGACTGGAAAGATGAAGAGATTCCAGCGATAGCCAGTTTAGTTCTTTTAACATGTCACAATGGTGGGTCAAGTAAGTACATTCTTGTACAAAGTGGCAGTATTAGCTATACAATGTAGTACCTTTTATGAAGGTGGGTTTGCAATGCAGGTGCATACAGTACATCCTCATAATCAATGACTGGCATTAGCATTTAAAGAACAATCTGTTTCCTTACTGCTGTGATTAGGCAGGATTTGTTTCTGTACAGGGCACCTAGTTTTGGATACATGTTTAATGAGAGTTTTTCAATGTGGACGGCAAAAGCTTGATTGGGGTCTAGCAATATACCTAGGTATTTAAAAGAATGGACTGCGATCAGTGTACTATTTGATTTTGTTCTGATAATAAAGGAACCCCTTCACCACAGTTGCTTGTGGAACTTAAATCTGTTAAAGAAAACCTGAATGCTAACTATATCAACCTAACAAGTTCACATTACGTAGGATAAAATGCAGATACTATACGCAAGGTAACAGGGAAAGCACTTTTCTGGCTAGACAACTCCGCCAGAAAGTGACGGCCTCTAAGACTTCCTTCATATTTCCGTTACTGGAACAAAAATATATCTATAATCCGTAAGACATGGCAAAACAATTTGCTGCTTTTTATCGTATTCTTTATAATCTAGGAAACATGTAGGGCATGTATAAACCAACTACGGAGGAAATTACAACCTTCCTTGTCTCCGGTAACATGACCAAATTATGCAATGAGCAGGTAAATGCATTATGTCCATGTTCTCTACCCAAGAAATACTTGCTGCAATATCGACACTACCAGCGCATAAGGTCCTAGCATCTCATTGCCTTTTGAGCATACCTTTGCAAATGTGCTCTGTCCCTATTTACATAGGGTGTTTAATAACAGCACAATGGAGGGAGATCTGATGGCAGACACGTAATTAACCTTCGGAAGCCAGGCAAAGAACCAACCAATTGTGTGAATTTTCCCCCGTAACACTTTTCAACTTTGATACCAAGTTATACGCTAAGTTTCTTGCTTCCAGACTAGCTTTAATTGTCCCTGCTATTACACATTGTGACCAAATGGGTTTTGCAAGAAACAGACAACCTTACCTTTATCAAAACACTACAACAAACCACGTGTTTTCCACCAAAAAAAAAAAAGAAAAACCCACAAAAGACCACAACATTCACTAGTCAGAAAGATATAGAAAAATAAAAAAGGGGGAGCCAAAGCCTGATAGTTAATTGTGGTGTTTTGTTTAATTAGTTAGGAGTATACTCCATTCAAAATGAGCTTTACAAAGAAATAACATAAAATATATAAAAACATCTGTCTTTTGTAAAATAATTCAAATTAGGCTACAAAATTTAATCAAACATTACATAAGCCAAAGACAGTGCTAGTGTACCCCAAATTTGGAATTTAGTATCCTATCCTTATAAATGCCCTTATGAGATTAACCCATTTATTGGCAATTCAGTCCCCTGAGGCTCTCTGCAATTCAGTTTTTTAATTGGGTCCTGTAACAGACACACCAATAAAAAAAAATGTTATCCTAGACTTTGCCATCTCTATCACTTTGAGTTGTCAATGATGGCAGACATCATATTATCCTCCAGCTGTCTCCTCTCTACGATATTTAGCTTCACAGTGCTTCATTATTACATTTCTTTTTTTTTTTTTTGTATTCTTTCCCTTTATATTTCTTTGCAGTGAAATCGGATATTTGGAGTAAACAGCAGGTGGTCACTTGATGTAATTTCATTACTGAGCATTGGACCGTGGGATTTTTACACTCGGTCTGTCTCCTAACTTTTTAAAGGAAGTCAAAGCAGTTATAGAGTTGCAGGTAAGCCAGCTATGTATAGGTATTTCTTTACTGCATTCATTTCATAACATACATGTAGCTAGGAATAAAACCGTGTGGATATCTACTCAGAGAAATCCAATACACTTACGAAAAAATTGCAAAATCTAGAATGAAACAAAAACAGATAAGCTTAATTGTTTAATTTTTAAAATTTTTGAATAAACTTTCAATTTCACCATAGCTTATTACTTAATGAAAAAAAAGGACACTTAAAAAAACCCAAAAAAACTCTTGGATATATATAATAAGCAGATGGAGAGGGGTACACTCAGTGGACTTATTTTCATCAAGCAAATATACAAATAATCTTTATTCACATGCAAAGATAGGTTGGTCCTAGTTGGAGAGAACAAAACCCAAAATAAAAAAGTCCACCGGTATGTAACCATATGTTTAGTGTTCAATAATATCGCTGTTGGATGATTAATTGTTTCAGGTAACATTTACCTGTAGTTTTTCTCATTTTTTTATTTCTAGAAAACAGATTTAGATGATCAGTTTGCTAACATTTAGCTGTCATTGCAAGCATCTCCTGCTATTGAGAAATGAACCAGAGTGCAGGCATTAAAGCCAATGAACAGAAACACATTATACTCATTGTATGAAATATCATTTTGTATAGGAATCTAACAATGTAACACTAATTAAATCAGGACAGAGAAATAACCATATTATCAAACTCAATATTCCAAACTCAGTTTATTGGGGAGGATTTCCACTTGGTACTTATAAAGGCACAAATTGTTCTAAAATTATTTAGTCTTCTAGGTAATGAGTTTACTAATACCTGCTGTCAGTTGTGCGAGGAAGGTTTAGGTGGAGTACTGGTGTAAGGATTTTAACCACCCTAGGCAATTCCACCATGTATCCCACATCCCCTTTAAGTCTTCTGGCTGAGTGTCTTGCAGATTGCATGTATGGATTCTGCGTGTGTGTGCTTGATGAATACTGTGTTTGTGTAGAGGATGCTTGTAGTGTTGTGCATTTGTGGGAGGTGTGTTGGTGGACGCTGTGAGTGGTGTGTGCTAGCTGTGAGTGGTGTGTTTAGGGGCTGTTAGTGGTATGTGTGCATGGTGGCTATGAATGATGTGTATGCTGTGCGGTGTAGTGAAATTGAGTGGTGTGTGGTGACTGTGTGCAGGACTGCCTTCAGAAATTTTGGAACTTCTTACACAGCTCAAGGCCTGGGCTCCTGTAGCCTGCCCAGAGTATGCACAAAGGGCTGACCCAGAGTCTGCCTACAGGGCCCACCACTAATTTCATAAGCATCTTGCAGACACTTAGAGTTGCACTAGGTGATGTAGTGTGTTTGTAGGTGATGTAATGGGTGTGTTTAGGGAATGTAGTGCATGTGTAACCCAGTGTGTTACAATATATTTGACATTAGGGAAGAAATAAATGCCATTTTGGCACACAAGTAGCACAGACACTGTGTTTGGTGTCAAGTCTTTGCCATCCAGTTGAACTCTGGATGGGAAGAGAAGGAAGGCTCAGGTGGCTAATCACTTTCAGATGGTGCTTCTGTGGGATAAAATGGACATGTATGCTACGTCTGACAAACTATTAATTACTTACACAGTGCTATCGATTCCCAATATTTAGAGCCATATTCTGAAGGCATAGCTCAAAATGTGAACATTGCACTGTTAGACAGGTTGTAAAGCTACTCAATACCCTGCAATGCTGATGGACTCATGGTACACTCACAAGGCTGAATTTCTACTTGTCAATGGTTAGTACGGGAGTGAAAATTGTGAGCTGTAGTTAAAGGGTTACTCCAACCACCATGACCCTTTCTGCTTTTATAAAAGCTCTCCTTCCCCTCCTTCCCCATCCCAGCTCAGAGCTTGCACATGCAAACTGAGTTGGAGAAAACAATCCAATCAAATGCTTCTCGTAGAGAGCATTTGATTGGACCTTGAAAGGCATGGCATGACACCATATAGGAGCAATGAAATGAGCGGAGAGGACCTCCTCAGGTACTGGATTTAAGATACATTTAAAGAATATTAAATTTTTTTAACTATTAACTATGGTGGGGATCTGATTAACAGTGCCCAATTAGGCCTAATATAATTCAAAAAGGATTATGGAAAAAAGGGTTACAGTAATATTTAAGGTATACCAAATAAAGCAATTTAAATTAAATTCACAATAAATATTATTCGGCAAACATCTTGTTCATGTCGGTAATGTGTACCAAAGTTATTTTATGTACATTAAGTTTGTTTACTATGGTGTCTAATCACTTAATAGTATGTTTGTCAAGTTGGCTCTCAGTCACCGTTTAGTGAGCCGATCCTCTATGTATCCCTGCTGTTTTAAACTTTGAATAATATTGAAGGCCATTGTCTGACATTATTTCCTCTGGAGTTCCCTGCCTGGAAAATGTTCCTTTGAGTTTGCCAATTAAAGTAGAAACCAATGTGTTTCTTGGTTTCTAGTTCAAAGAAACAGTTATAGTATTTCACAGCTAAGCATACAGTGGGTTCCGTTATCCAGTCTCAACAGTTTGCCATGGGGTAGATGGTTCTGCATGAGCGATCACTGATTCTCTAAACTTCAATGCTCAATGGTGAAGAAAAAATTAGACACTTCAGTACAATTTCCTCGATGGAAGCTTTTATTCCAGTCAGTAAAAAGAAGTCTTCCGTTGCTACTTTGTAGACAACCCATGTAAAAATGGTTGATTTACTTTATGGAATTAGCTCCAATACATTTTTGTTCCACAGATTTTTTTTATTTCTAAATATAAATTTGTCTACTATGGTTACAAACTCTTTGAAGTTCTGAGGCATCTGGAATAAAAAAATAGGGCGTCTCTTCCATCATAAACAGAGACTTGTAGAGAGCTAAATACTTTAAAAATATATAATGCTAAATAGCAAGAGAAAACACATCTTAAACATGACATACATGGGCAAACTGCTGATATATACTAAATTTGGTTTGGTTGTCAACAATGTGCTACAACCCACAGCATGATAAACAGTTCCCTAATACATGTATTTATTTTGGATTTAGAATTAGTGTGAAGTTCATGTATTAGACCTGGTGTGCTGGTTCATTTAGTTCCTTAAGGCTTGCCATTTATTGGCAATGTTTTTTTCTGTGTAGATTTGGAATACAGACCAGATTTCTATTGGGATGAGCCCCTTTGGGGTCCAGGAGGGGGGGAGACAATAGATCTCCTCTCCTCTTTTTACTCAGGGACCCCACCCACCGTCATGGGTAGGGGCCGAAGGGGTGAGACAATAGGTTCCCCCCTCCTTTTGTTACTTAGGGCCCCCACCTGCCACTCATAGTGGGAGCCAGGGGGGAAACAATAGGTCCCACCTCCTCTTGTTACTTTCGACCCCCACCTGCCGCTCATAGGGTGGGGGGTGGGGGGAGACAATAGATCCCCCCTCCTTTTGTTACTTAGGGCCCCCATCCACCGCTCATGGGTGGGGGTGGGGGGAAGCAGTATGCCCCCACCCCTTTTGTTATTATGGCCCTCACCGTGGAGGGGACCCATTGGGGCTAAGGTGGGGGGTGGGACACTATGTCCTCCCCTGTTAATTATTTTTCTAGATGCTCTACCATGGGGGACCTGTACTAGGTCCCCCATAAATTGATTCAGGGGGTGGGGAGCCTATTTTATAGAACAGTGAGCAACCACAGGTGGTATAGCGAGTAGGGGCATTTTAATCTCCCTTATGCTATTATGGGGGTCATATAGAGTGAAGGAGGACATAGGGGGAGTTAGGAATTGGTGCAGAGCACAGCTCTCTGCTGCTTCTGTTTTCACATATTACAAGGAGGGAGTTGCGAGCTGGTAGCTCCTCCTTGTAATAAACTAAACAAATGAACGAAGAGGTATTCATTCATTCGTTTGAAATTTCTATTCATTAATTCGTATTTCTGGTAAATAAATGAATTGATGAAATTCCCATCCGAATGCCAAAGTGTTTAACTTTTTCATAGCGTTATCTAGTGTGGGCAGATGACGTGTCCCACAGGGCCTTCATCTGCCCACACAAAGATGGCGGCGCCCAGGACCTAGGTCCGGGCATGAAATAAAGTTATTAAAAAAGGTAAATTGGATGGCCTATGGTATTTGGGGGTGACTAGGGGCAGTATGTATTGGAGTTAGAAGGGGGGTTAAAAAAAACAAAAAAAACAGATGCGGCCATGACTATACCAGATATGTTGCTAAATTCTGAGTTTGGAGAAGTGGGTTATGGTAGACTGTTCATGTTCTGACAGCTTTATATTTAGCACCACTTTGGACATGAACCGCTTCAATTTGTTTTAAAAAAAAAAATGCCCCCAAAAATACTAAAATAGTTATTTTCTTCCCATAATGTGTTTTTAACAGCTACATGTTGCGTCCAAAGGACCAAATCGAAATAGCATATTCTGCTGGCTCTTTTTGACATGTCCAGTTCTAGACCATGATATCGAAGGTTAAAGAACACCTGCCATTTCCAAAATTGCCTTGGAGCTGATGTTTTAGAACTACAACTTTCATGATGCTTTTCTTTTCTAAAGGCAAATGAAGCCTGATGAGGGATGTAATTGTACAACTTCTAAGAATCTATCTTTTGGGCACCATCTCTTGAAGAGTCTAACATCACATCTATACATATGAACCCAGAAGGCAGTTGCACGGGTGCTGAGACACTAAAGAATGTGTAATTTACAGGGTTAATTCCATCTTCACAAATTGATGGAGATGATGTAAATATTCTGAATTATGGGATTTAATACATGATCTACTGTTACACACACCTATACAAAGACTCACACACACTCATACATACACACACACACACACACACACTCACACAAGCACTAATGCATACTAAGGTAAGTGGTTTTTTTTCAAGGTTATTCATTAAACACCAAATTGTAGTGAAATAAGAACCAGATTGCAAAACTGAGACAATAATAGCCAAACTTTGTCTATAGCTGCATTATTTTCCAACCAGCTATTTTAGCCTTAACATGACTATTCAGATTTCATTTTGCTGGAATTCAATTTCCAATGAATAACTGTATTTCAGTATATATTGTATGCTAAATGTTACCAACTTAAAGTTTATAGCACCACTCCCAGTCTCAGGTGCCTCATTACAGGAGACTGTGAAAAGAACTTTAAAATACATTTTCCGAGAATCTCAGAGTCCCGTATACTGGGCTAATCTAAGAAAGGCAATCATAACTGCCAAAACACATGAAAGTTTGTAAGCAATATATGATCACAATATCTAACTAATTCCACATTATAGGCAACTTTATAAAGTGTACACATATTGACCCCTTAAGGACACAACTTCTGGAATAAAAGGGAATCGTGACGGAATATTTCCGTAATGTGTCCTTAAGGGGTTAAAGTTAGTCCAGAATGAAGCGTGCTGTGAATCTATCTATCTGTCTGTCTGTGAATCTATCTGTCTACCTGTCTGTCTATCTATCTATCTATCTATCTACCTACATATTTTTATAACAACTTCCTCAGACTCTTTTTATAGCATTTTCACATGCAAAATGCAATAACATACGCTCTGCCATTTCCAATGGCCTTTTTGAAAAGTAGCCAAAACAGCTGGTGTAATTGATCAAGACGTGTAAAATAAGACCGTCTACAAGGAACAAATTATAATCTCTTGAAGGCAGAACAGTAATGATACCAAAGCTCAGAAGTTGAAAAATAACATGTTGGCTCAGCATTTTCCCATCAACAAACCGTAATGTAAAATCGTTCTTATAATTGACAGGGGCATTTGTTGAACAAAATTCAAGGGTTGAGATTTCATCTGAAAGGAAAGGAATCTTGTTTTTCTCTTGCTTTTTTTTTATCGTAGAACAAATGCTATTTATAAAGGAATGTAAAATACAATACTATGGGGTACGCCAAAGGATTTTGGCAAGCATACTCGTTCTCAAGTTGCGACATTATCGTAAAGAAAACGTAATTACTTTTAATGTTTACATGGGCATACTTTCTTGATTCTGTAACTGCATTTGCCATCAGAGACTGCTATTAATTATGGCACTTAATTAGATTTTTTTTCCATGTTACAGGTAATGTAAAGGAGTCTTTATTATATTAGATTGTTTTTTATTTGTAACACAATTTATAATGGTAGAAGCATGTAGCACTGATACATCCCTTAGGTCATGGCAAGGGTGCATAATTTATTATTACACTATGGAATATCATTGTGACGGAACGCTGGCACTCCGACTGAGTACCTCCGCCAATCGATGCTCCTAGTGCTCGCTGAGGACTCCAAGCACTCCAACCGACACTATTAGCACTGCAGACCCCACTTCCAGCGATGCAACTACGCCAGGTCTCTGCTGTCTCCACCCACCCTGGACCCAAGGCCAGGATCCAGCTTCCAGTGGGTGAACCTCTCTTTCCCCAGAGAGCAGGAACAGGAACAAGCTCTTAGCAGAACTTAGTGATCATACCCTGGGGAGTATAGTGATTATAGCAATCCCAGAGTGTATTTCTCCAATCCCCCAAACATGAGCCAAGGCTTAATGCTGGAACAAGACTGATTTACTGGCACACAGAACTCACAATTTATGCAACACAAAACTCCTCCTCTGGGCCAGGCTAGATAATTGAGTTTCTACAATACACAAAGCTCAATTATCTGCTGGCCAGAAATAATACAGTTTCATAAAACACATCACAGGGACCCCAAAACATGTAATAACCCCATAAAAATATGGGATATCCTTGGAACCGGGGGATCTGGGTGAACCACATATCCAAAATTCACCCAGATCCGTTCAGTACTTTGGAAAATACAGTTTAATGCAGATTCTGCAGAACATATACAGGCTAAATGAAAAACAATCACTGTATAATGTGTCCCCTGCTGTATAGTCCAAAACCACTCCACGATGTCTCTGTGCACCAAATACTGGCGAGATGGCACCGTGTTGAAAAGTCCAAACAGTGTCTGTGAGTTAAAATGCAACAATCCATTGTTCTCACCATGTGCTTCTAATACAGGAAATGGTGGCCACCCAGTAACTCCACAGTATGTCCCCAGATGGTTCTTAAAGGGCCAGCAGCAGCACAACACAAATCCATTATGCCCAAATCATGTCTTTAAAGGGCAATACATCCCAGGGGCCATAGTCACAGGGCAAGAGGCGGGCAAGCAGTCCTCTCCAGGCACAAGTGGCGAAGGGCACTTCGTCACAATCATCCTTTAATGTAATTTGCATAGTAAATGGCACAAATTACAGAGATGCTATTGCTGAGGTCAACAGGGGTTACATCTTTTGAAGCTGGGACCCCCAAAGAGGTCAGATGACAGAAGGGGTAGTATGAATGGCATAGGAATTTGAAAAGGATTTTACTATATGGATGTGAAGTAATCAAGGCTCTGCAAGGTGTGAGGTTCTACACTTGGAAAAAGTCTGAATGTCTCTTCATCCATTTGGCATGTACCTTGTAAAAGATAGTTCAATCCTTTGATATGGTAATGGGATTACCGAATTACCGAATTGCCGAAGTGCCGAACCGAATTTTGGAAGTGCAGAATTCTCGAATTGCCGAAGTGCCGAATTTCGGAAGTGCCGAACCGAATTGCCAAAGTGACGAATTTCAGAAGTGCCAAAGTGCATCGAATTTCTGAAAAGTGGCAAAACAAGAGAAGTAGGGAAAATTATGAGAATGATGACAGGAATCTAGACCAATAAGCTAATTCATGGTACTGGGAGCTCTATAGATGTGTAAGTGGTTGTGGTGCCAGTCTGGGCACCTAACCCTACCCCTACCCCTAACCCTACCCTAATCCTAACCCTACCCCTAACCCTATCCTAACCCTACCCCTAACCCTACTCTAACCCTATCCCTAACCCTAACTCTAACCCTACCCTACCCCTAACCCTTTTCCTACTCTAACCCTGCCCTAACCCTACCACAACCCTTCCCCTACCCTAACCCTACTCTAACCATAACCCTACCCTAACCCTAGGGGTAAGGTTAGGGTTAGGTGTAGGGTTAGGAGTAGGGTTAGGGATGGGATTAGGGTTAGGGGTAGGGTTATAGCTAGGGGTAGGATTAGAGTTAGGGGTAGGGTTAGGGGTGGGTGTAGGGATTAGGGTTAGGGAGCCCTACAGATGTGTAAGTGGTTGAGGGATGCTTACAAATGTCCGAATTGCCAAAGTCCCGAATTGTCAAAGTCCCGAATTTCGGAAGTGCTGAACCGAACCGAAGTGTCGAAGTCCCGAATTGCCGAAATCCCAATTTAGACAGAAAATTGTGTTGTAAAACTCACCTATTGTCACAAATTAACTATCTTAATCTCCTATATTTTGCAACTTGGTCATAATTCATTATAATTTGGTGTTTAGTGAATCAGTCCCGTAGATTTGGTTCGGTGCAATTTGTTATATAGTGAAATGTCTCTTCAGGGATTTATACCACATTTCAGAGTTTGAAATTTACAGCAAAACACAATAGCTTAAATAAAACAAAGTTGCTTTGCAGACATTTTCCAATTCACAATCCACTCATTCTCTTTTCACCTAAAATAGGAAATTCACTCGGAACTCCTGAAAATTTACAATTCACTAAATACCCCTATCAAGTAACCATCTAAAGGTGATATTTACTAAATCATTGAACCAGAGAATTTTAAAATGCTAAATAGTCAGGATGGAGTATAGTTGAATTTGAGTTTTTCCAATTTAGCTATTTTAACCAATAATATGAAATTCTCTTAACAATTCCTTCTATATTTATAGGGCAAAAACTATGCATAATAAGATATGTCTGGACCAACATCATTATTATTATATATTTTTTGTAGTCATAATAGTCTTTTGTGCACTGATTTATCTATAAATGGCCAAGTCTTTAAATGTCTTGAATGTTACAATTACATTGCTATCACTGTATATATCAAATAACTTGCATGCACAAATGGAAAGACCAGCAGGTACTCTTAATGAATCGAAACCTTCGCTCTTGGTAATATTTTTCTTGCATGTATTTTCCTGCTGGTGGTGATATACAACATACATTATCAGTTAATCTGTCTCAAATCCAGAGAATGTTATTAAAAAGATATGCACTCAGGCATGGCTTTAGGGGTAATCGAATACTGTCCTAAATCTTTGCATGAATAGGACTATTAATGTAAACAGGAAATACAGGCAGGACAAAAACACTTTATAAGCTGTAAAATGATCCCACGAGGAGTTTTCAGATCAATCACTTTTTTTTGGTGATTAACTCAGTATGTTGTTTAAAATGTATTATATAATATTGAATTACACGTTATGCTACGGCTATTATTAATAAAATTACAAGCAAAAAGGTAAGATAATACCAAGAAAATAAAAGCCTACTAGAGTGCTCATTAACAAAATTAAATAAGGCTTATCTGACTAGATTTGTCAACAATAATTGCTCTTTTTGTCAATGAATAATTTGTTCAAATTCTACTTAACATTCTAAATTACATCTGGCATGTTAAACTACTTTATATGTTATCTAAAGTCACAACAAATGATGGCAAATATGCACAATAAATTGTATTAAAGTGTAAGAGAAAATGCTGATTATATTATTGATTATATTCTTCTTATATTCTTGATACTTGATCTGTGGCCACTAAGGTAATTCAGTAAAATGTACATTTTAGGCAATTTCACATTTTATGTCGTGTCAAAATTCTTAAATTGAAAATATTGCTAACTTAGAGAATGTTTCCGTTTTGGTTATTTGGGATAAAATTTGAAATTTAACTTGAATTCCCCAAAAGTCACACTTTAGTGGATAATTCTTTATACTATAAATTTTATAGGACATATTTATTAGAAAGTGAACTGTGTTGAATTGGAAACGTAACTGTAAAACGTAGGCTAAAATACCAAAAGAAAAACATCTATCCAGATCTGAATTTTGCCATGTGATTTCAATTCAACAATTTTTTTTATGCTTATTTCTTAATTTTCTGTTAAAAACAAACAAAAATGTATTAAAACAATATGATTAAATAAAGGAGATCAGCTTAGTAAATAGAAGTGTACAAGAAAAGATTACCAAAATGTCAGTTGCCTAGTTTAAAATTTCCTTCAGCTTTGGGCCTTAATTTACTGTTTTTCTTATTTTGTTTGTTAGTTTTTTCTTGTGCACAAATGTGTTTTTGCTGGTATGAACAAATCAAATGCATTTATTCTGTGCAGTTCATGATTTAACTGTGGAATCTTATTCAATGAATAAGGCTCCAGCGGTAAATCGCCCACAGATAATTTGTTTGGGTGCAGACTAAAATACATTTGGTTCATTTGTACCAGCTGAAACACATTTGTACACAAGCCTGCTGGGCATATGCTCTATTTTAATTAATGTTGAGTGGTAAAGAGTAAACATCTAATATTTCAGGGATGCACAATGTTGGTTGGCAGAGAGTTATGAGAATTGTATTCAAACAACATATTTAAATCTGTTTAGTTTAGAAAAATGGTTTCCTATAGCGGAAACAGTAGCTTTATACAAATATGTTCAGGTCCAATACCAATCACTCTCTATTCGGAAAGAGGACTATGCATGGTACGGTCACGCATTTAGACTGGAAAAAAAGAGATTTAATCTAAGGCAAATGAAAGGGGTTTTTTTTACAGTAAGAACAAGAAGGATGTGGAAGTCTCTGCCTGAAGAGGTGTTTTTATCAGAGTCTGTATAGATATTTAAAGAGCAACTGTATGAATACTTGCAAAAACATAATCAGGGATGGTATTTTTAATATATGGGGTTAAGGCTTCTTGATCCAAGGAGAGATCTAACTGCCATTCTGAGGTCACTGCCATTCTGAGTTTTTTTTGTAATTTGTTGTAAAATTGGAAAGGGCTTCAAACTGTATTTTTTTTTTACCTTCTTTTGGATCAACAACAAAATCTGAATTACAATCACAAGTCTTTTTTCAGCATATGTATCTGTGTAACATTTGAAAAACCAGGGTTGGAAGCCTCTGTTATGACATAATTAATTCAAGTTTGTTATAAAAAGTATTCTTACATAAAATATGTAACTTAATCAGACAGTTGACATAATAGTCTGAGTCTCTAAAACATGTTCCAATTTAGATGTTTGAAATTATAAATAATAATTGTTGTAGCTGATGCCAGTTATTCTGGGCATGGGTATACGCTTTTATTAGTTTATTTATCCTTAAAAACAATAAGTATGTTATTTGTAAAAGACAAGCAAAGTAACCACAGTTTGGCTTAAAAACAAATGTCAACACTGTCTGTAACAGTTCTTTGTGTAACATGTTATCATCACATTTTTGTGGTACCAAGTATATTATGTTCATAACTGTATTGTTTATTTAAAATAACATTGTGTAATATTTTTATTTTATTTTGCCAATACCTCATTTGCAATTACACACAAAAAGTAACTCGTGTGAATCAATACGCTAAATGATTTACAGGGATTTATTCATTAAATACTAAATTTGAGTGAACTTCAACCAAGGCAAAATAGTCATGTTGGAAAAACAGCTGACTGAGTGTCTCCAAAGCAACATTTTATCTATGTGAAAATTTACCAAGAGTACTTAACTAGCTCATCCTCTTTTTTTTTGATACTGCCATGTAGGTCCTCCGATGGCATAGGAACCGAAGAAAATATTGGGGGCGGGTGAAGAGGAAGCCTTTCATAATACATAGCATCAACCTACGGAACATATATCAAATAGTGCAGTTTTCTATATGTAAAATGATAACTTTAATTAGGGAAGCTATTGGTACAATGCAGTATGGACCGAACTAAGCTTATTGACAGTTTAACCCCTTCACTGCCAAGCACTTATTGATTGAAAAAATATTAGCATGACATTGAATTGAAGCAATGGATGCATACTTGGCCTATAAACATATCAGAACACAGCGGTTTTGTGTACAGGTTGCTTTGCAGACAAAATTAAATATATGTGCATTTACACAACCTTTATTTTTCAATTACCCGTTTGAAACGTTAGTACAAATGCACAAATACAATTTTTCTTACATACAGTAGAAGTGACAAAAATATATAAATAAAACCGGTCACATACCATACCTATGGGTATTTGTAAGGACCTTGAAGGCATTATATGCAGTGCGGCTTACTAAACATTATAACAGAATGTAAAAAGAAAGTCTGGATTTGAGCATAATGTCCACATACAGTTAATACAGTTAAATAATATATTTCTAAATCAAAAGATAGAGCAATCTTTATACAATCTCTGCTAATTATTATTATTATTATGTTATTTATATAGCGCCAACAAGTTCTGTACCGCTTTACAGTGGGTGGGCGAACAAACATGTAGTTGTGACCATGCAATGCTGACAGTGAAATGGTATAGTCCATTCACTCCTCCCCCTTCCCGACTTTAAACGTAAATGAATCATTTAAACGTCCTGTACCGTTGAAGGCAGGGGGTGAGGAGGCATTTTCAGGCATTTTCAGCATATGTACAGGCAATTTATCAGTAGTAATCATCGCTAGACTATAAATGAGGCTTTATGGACTAGATTTTAAACTGCAAATAACATGAAAACAAAAATGTGAATAGTTGTTTTTAATATTAAAGGGGTTAATATATTGATATGTAATTTCATAAACTCTACGTTATTCAATAAAGTCTTATGTTTTTGCATCTTCTTGTTGAAATATACTTCTTTTATAAGCGTATCGGAGAAGATAACCATCTTTAAAATATGATTTTACAAGCTACACCATTATGACTGGTGGGAACCCGGCACCTTTCATCCCCCTCACTTGATTTTCTGGGGGGCTGACTCATACCCGCATCCCCCATGCTTATTACATCCATGAGGTCCTCTAACAGTCAGAAGGTCCAATCCATGGCTACTGTATCTTTATGGTGTTTTCTGCAAGGTAATGGGCACAGTACTGGGTGAGAAGCAGGATATGCCAGAGACACAGCAGTCATGGACGAAGCTTTAGGTCTACTGGAGGATCTACGTGGGGGTGGAAAAACAATAAAAACTCTGGTAAGTGAAAATCTGTCATAATATTTTACATAAACATGATAAAACAGCATTATTTTAGATAGTTAGGGAAAACATTGTAATGAGCTGAACTTTAGATTAGATAACAGTTGTTCTTTTATTATTGTTTTTGGCATTTATATAGCTCCAAGCATATTCCACAGCACTTTACAAGATTATAAAGGGGAGTTTAACAAGAAATGAGGGGAAATGTTACAGTAGCAATAGGTTGATGAGGACCCGGCTCAAACGAGCTTGCTCTTATAGTTTGTTTATACCTATAAAACCTACTGACTATGGGCCATATGGAAAGGGTGACTTCTTAAAGAGATTGTTTTTTCCCCATTATGTGCTGTAAGTAAGTTGAAATATGAGTTCTTCTCAATCTGAGAAAGTTGCTTACTCATTTTCACACAAACAAAACAACTTGCAGTATCAGCTCATTAGTCAGGCAGAGATTAGTGTCTTTTCAGTACAAAAAAAACCAAAAAACTATTCTATATTAAATTACTGATCTCTGTCCCTAACTAATTTATGTTAGCAAACATCCTATTATTTTTAAATGGTCTTTACCATTTTTAATCCCTTTGTCTGTTCCTTTTTTCCCAGATGTTCATAAGTGGTTAAGAAGTATCAGATGCGATACCATCTTTTGGTTTAGTTTACGTTAAAAGGAAATTGCATCAACCAAATATAGAAGGCTTATTGAAAAGCTATATCGAAGTACACACTGTTGTTCCTTTTTGAAGGAGCATTATATTCCCATGATTACATACAAAACTGTCTATCTACCCATCTTCACAAAGCTGTCTGGAGTTGACAATATTTTTTTTCAATGTGGACTCAGTTCATCATTGATAGATCCAGATTTACTACCTTATTTTCCCAATAATCACTAATGTTTTCACTTTGTCACTTCTTTTTAATCTGAATTTACTGGAGGTGATATATTGAAATGGTCACAGTTGTAATTTCCTTGTCAATATGCCACAACTGGTCCTTGCATTTTTTGCAAATCATGTGAAAGATAAATTTGCACACATTATTATCGTTGGTGATAGGAAGGTGGTCACACTCACAA
This sequence comes from Pelobates cultripes, assembly GCA_933207985.1. Taxonomy (NCBI): domain Eukaryota; kingdom Metazoa; phylum Chordata; class Amphibia; order Anura; family Pelobatidae; genus Pelobates; species Pelobates cultripes. Next base: position 337,856,422 of record OW240913.1, read on the forward strand.
GGGATAGTTTCAGATAGGTATATCTACCTTCTGATGCACCACAGGCCAATGTACACAAGAAGAGGTGTCACCTTTGGGGGTATTTAAAAACATGCAAAAAAAACAAAGTTAACAGAGCCACTTTAATTTGACAAGCATGCTACAATAGGGGCATGGAATTCATATACAGTATGTTCTTTATTATACACTTGCATCACTTCGGCTCTCCAAATAATTATTAAGATGGGGAAACATAAAGTAAAATAAGAAGGGAACCAAGGAAAATCAATGTCCAGAAATAGGGAGACTGAAAGAAGTGTGGGGTACAACGTGTTAAAATAATAATAATAATAACAAAGTCTTTAGCCAGGAAGGGTACATTCACATATTGTCTGGTTTCCAAGTGGGGATGTTACCTTTGACCAACATCCAGGGGATTTAAAAGCAGCAGAAAGACCATCAAGAATGAGTAAGAAGTAGTGAACTTAGCAGTATAAAAATACTCAAGTTCTATTGTCCTTTGTTACTGGCATTTTCTTTGAAGGTACTTTATTGTTAGATATATCCTGAAAGCCCTCTTCTCAGTGTCTTCAATGGTAGTTTTGTATCAGGAGCATTTTTGTGCATAACATTGTTACAATATTTATTTGTTTCAATTGGCAATAAACAAATCCATATCTTCCAAAAATAAAAATAAAAAAAATACTTAAGTTGTGTGATCGTATTGGACTACCAAGGGCAGAAATCCATCTAAGAATGTAATTATTATTATTTATTTAAAGGGAATAAGGATGTTAACACTATTCTAAGAACAAAAATAAGGCTTTCTCACACCTTCCAGGATTACACCTTATTTCAGGATTACACTATGCTTTTATGGACCGGTCCTTTTTGCATTGCATTTTGTGTTTATTTTATTATCATTATAATTGTTATTAAAGTTCTATCATATTCTTCAACACTGCACAGAGAGCAAATGGTATGTATTTTGACAGATAAAACTCCTTGTAGGACCACGCATAAACCATTTCTGTAATCACTTTGTGAAATGGTCTTTTCATGAACTAAGTCATTCACCTTTTGAGGTTGGAGCAGTAAATCCTTTGAGTGCCCAGTGGTTGCACAGACCTTCGCTCCATCTCCTTCCAATCAAACTTTTAATTCACATAGTGCCCCATTCTATTAGTGAAATAGAAATTATTTTCAGAAGTACACACACATGCAGGATTAGTAAATACGCACATCTCATATATCAGTCACAAAACATTAATTCCAAAGAAGTAAATTGGATATTTCTCATGTAAATGGAGCTTTATTTCTGAAGGGCGCACTGTTTGCATTAACCAGAGTGTTCTGTTACTGCGTATGTCCTTATATATGCTCACCTCTGTCCTTTCATAGTGGAAATCACAGAATCAAATATGCAGTTGTGGAATCTAAAGCTATCTATCTTTCAGTCACTGGTAAGCTCTGCAAATTCACACCTCATAACTTCTCCATCTGACATTTATTAACATCAGTCTCAGGTGTCTGTTTCCTTAATTGCGCTAACATTCAACAAAGACTAACGGTATACAGAATCCACTACTTTTTAGATGGAATTTTATCAAGTCAGTTTATCAAGGTATCACCTCACAGAAATGGTTCTTTAATACTTAAATCGTTTGACTCCATAAAACTGTTTACAAAATTGGAAGTAAGTTTCACTGCTCCTATCAGATTAAAATCATGTTTCAGTTAGGGATATAAGATACTCGAGTATAAGTCGACCCTAATATAAGTCGAGACCCCTAATTTTACCCCCAAAAACTGGGAAACCTTATTGACTCGAGTATAAGACTAGGGTGGGAAATGCAGCAGCTACTGGTAAATTTCCAAATAAAATTATATCCCCCAAAAATTACATTCATTTAATATTTATTTACAGTGTGTGTATATAATGAATGCAGTGTGTGTATATAATGCAGTGTGTTTGTATGAATGCGGTGTGTGTGTCTGTATGAGTGCAGTGTGTGTGTATAAATGCAGTGTGTGTGTATGAGTGCAGTGTGTGTGTGTATGAATGCAGTGTGTGTGTATTAATGCAGTGTGTGTGAATGAATGTAGTGTGTGTATGAATGCAGTGTGTGTGTATGAATGCAGTGTGTGTGTGTATATAATGCAGTGTGTTTGTATGAATGCGGTGTGTATGTATGAGTGCAGTGTGTGTGTGTGTGTGTGTGAATGCAGTGTGTGTGTGTGTATGACTGCAGTGTGTGTGTATAAGTGCAGTGTGTGAATGCAGTGTGTGTGTGTGTGTGTATGACTGCAGTGTGTGTGTATGAGTGCAGTGTGTGTGTGTATGAATGCAGTGTGTGTGTGTATGAGTGCAGTGGGTGTGTGTATGAATGCAGTGTGTGTGTATGAGTGCAGTGTGTGTGAGTGCAGTGTGTGTGTGTATGAGTGCAGTGTGTATGTGTGTATGAATGCAATGTGTGTGTGTATGGATGCAGTGTGTGTGTGTGATGCAGAGTGTGTTTGTGTGTGTGATGCAGAGCCTTGGTGGGGGGGTGGGCATTTTTATTATTTTTTTTAATATATATTATTAATTTTTTTTTAAATTATATTATTATTTAATTTTTTATTTATATTTTTTTTCGTCCCACTTCCCTGCTTGTTAGCTGGCCAGGGAAGGGGGCTCTCATTCCCTGGTGGTCCAGTGGATGGACTGTGTAGGAGGGGGCTGGCAGCGAGCTGTAACTTACCTTTCCTGCAGCTCCTGTCAGTTCCCTTCTCCTCCGGTCCGGTCAGCTCCTCTGTCAGCTCCCCTGTCAGCTCCACTGTAAGTCTCGCAATGTGACTGCCGCGCGGAGCGTTGCCACGGTGACCCCGCGGCTCTCGCGAGACTTACATTGGAGCTGACAGGGGAGCTGACCGGACCGGAGGAGAAGGGAGCTGACAGGAGCTGCAGGAAAGGTAAGTTACAGCTCGCTGCTGGCCCCCAACGTGACCGCCGGGCTTGTAATGAGCCCGGCGGTCCTTGTCTGTATTATGGCAATATAAGTTGCCATAATACAGACATTGACTCGAGTATAAGACGAGTGGGGGCTTTTCAGCACAAAAAATGTGCCGGAAAACTCGTCTTATACTGGAGTATTTACGGTAATCTTTATTTCATAAGGCTAAGCTTGAAGAGGACAGGAAGTAAATAACCGTGATAATAAGCGATTGCTTCTTTTGATCCTTATATTGGGATTGCTGCAATGTTGTGCAAAACTGCTAAATAGCTGAGTACAACTGCATAAACAACATTTTTTACCTTGCTTGTGAGCAAATCACAAACTGGTGTTTTCCTCAGGTAAATGTGAATACAACAACATGCATTCACAAAGAGGTAGGATTTGTTTTCAATTTCCCTGAAGTTTAAGAAAATGCTTTATATTTCTGTTTGGTATTTTAGAAATCCATACCATATATATTTTAAGGAATTGGGTAGAGACTTACATTTTTAATATGACAATGCTTGTACTAATGAATCACTGTATCTCCTAGAATTAGAGCAGTGGTGGAACTAAAACAGAGAAGGCTTTAGTGCAAGATTTGTTTTGTGCCCCCTATCGCAAGGATGGACAAAAAGATAGATCCCCATATCTTGTATAACTCTCACAATGCATAGCAAGCTGGGTATTTGTGATTTTCCCATTCTTGCAGGGTTGTGCTTGTGTGTAGTGTTGGAGTTTAAATGCTGAGATGTATACTCATATACAATCCCACCAGTGGCGTACTAAGGGGGGGGCGGGGGGGCGGTCCGCCCCGGGTGCCAGCCGGGTGGGGGGTGCCATGGCCAGCCCCCGCCGCCCCCCCCCCATGCTGCAGCCGCCCGAGCGCTCTGTAGAGAGCCTCAGGCGACTGCAGCTTTGCCCGGGCGGTGCGTCCATGAGGGCGGACCGCACCGCCTGGGCGCAGCCTGAGGAGAGGGGGCTGACAGGAGGGA
>OW240913.1:337860473-337879249 GCA_933207985.1 Pelobates cultripes
GAGAAAGAGAAATAAGGGGGGGTGGGGTGAGAAAGAGAAATAAGGGGGGGTGAGAAGGAGAAATAAGGGGAGGGGTGAGAAGGAAATTGGAGCGGGAGGAGAGATTGACATTCATCACATACACACAATGCACCCCTTGCACACAGAAAGACACACATACACAAGCAATGCAACCGTTACACACAATGCATCCCTTATACACACAGAAACACACAATGCATTCATTACACACACTCAATGCACCCCTTACACATATTCAATGCATCCCATACATACACAGAAACACACCTTGCAGCCCTTACACATACAAACACAATTTCACACAATGCATTCCTTACACACATATCAGGACATCCCCCACACACTCCACCCCCTGTGAACAAACTCATTGGTGGAACATGAAGGTGGATCCTGGGACCCAGACCTTGAGCTGTGTAAAGGACCCCCAAAAATGGAGCTGCTTCCCGTTCTCCCAGAACATTGATTTTTGTGACCACAGTTACAAACCGCCCCCAGAGAGCCTGTTCTACACCAGACCAGTGGAGCCAGACTGCAGCTAGAGCCCATCATCATCCTCATCTGGTTGTAAGTAGGCAATCTAGTATATTATTCGTGCACTAATCTCTAATTTACCTCACATTAAAGAAACACTAAAGTCCCCAGAACCACTGCAGCTTAATGTAGTGGTTCTGGTGTCTATAGCCTGTCCCTGCAGGCCTTTTAATGTAAACACGGCAGCACTGCAGCACTGGCGTTAGTTGTAACATGGCAAATCATATGGCTGGGGCATTGTGATGTCGACATGGGGGCGCAAAAGTAACTTTATTTCTTTGCCTGGGGCGGCAAAATCTGTACCGGCCCTGGCTGAGGGGCTGTGCAGCCGTGCCGACAAAGTCCCGCTGAAAAGTAGTGCCGCGGGCGCCAGTGCACAGTCACCAAGCAAACAGTTGATAAACTGGCCGCACGGAGGAAATGTGTATGTGTGACTGTCTGCCTGTGACTGTGTGTGACTGTCTGCCTGTAACTGAGTGTGTGACTGTCTGTCTGTAACTGAGTGTGTGACTGTGTCTGTAACTGAGTGTGTGACTGCCTGTAAATGTGTGTGTGGGGCTGCAGGGATTTTGTAGAAGGGGGTGGGGGGTTTGTATTGGGACAGGAGTCTTTATAAGGGGGGATAAGCAGGGGATTTGTGGAAGGGGGTTGCGGGGGTTTTGTAGATGGGGCAGTACAGGATTTGTAGAAGGGGCAGGACAGAGGTTTTGTATGAGGGGCTGGGCAGGACAAGGGTTTTGTAGGAGGGGCTGACAGCAGTTTTGCAAAGTTTACAAATTGTAAAAATAAAAGAAATAAAACCTTTAACAATTTTTACATTGTTTACAGGTTTTTGGGATAGTGCCAAGCACAGGATCCGCCCCGGGTGCCAAATGCTCTAGGTACGCCCCTGAATCCCACACACACACTGATACACATACACACATATGCAGACACACACTGACACATCCAGATACACAGATGCACATGCAGATACACAGACACACATACATACACTGCAGATACATACACTGACACACATACAGATACAAACACTGGTACACATGCAGATACCTAGATAGCACATACAGACACACAGATACACATATAGACACACAAATATATATCACACACACACACAAAGACAACATATACACACACAGAGATGACACATGCACACAGATAACAGCATATACACACAAAGATCACATTACTTTTTTTTTTAGCCGCCCCTTTGCTTTAATACCTTTTTGGTGCAAGGGGGGTCTTCCCTGGAGGCCAGTGGCATCTGGCTGTGATGAGAGTCTGCTTTCCATTCTCCCTGGTCCTGGCTCTCCATCTCCCTTATCTCTGATCCTCCCTGCTGTGTGGCTCGTTGGTAAGCCAGGAGGAAGTGACTTGTATTCACTTCTTCCCAGCACCACGGCTTTGCACAGACCAGGGGGTCCAGTCACACTGCTAAAGATCTGCGGCACCTGACCAGGCCACTCATCAAATATGTCCATCAAGTGGCCCTAAGTGAATGGACCACCCGATGGGCCCGCTGAGCCGGTGGGCACCGATGCAGCCACAGCGGCTGCACCTGTGGTAGTTCTGCCACTGAATTAGAGGATTTGCAATGTGTTATTAAAGTATTAAAGTTCTGGCATTGCTTATCACCAACCAGAAGTTAATTATCAGGTGTTGTCTGAAACGATTGTTGGTTTATTTGAACCCAAAACATCTCACAGAGGTCAAATTGCAGGCAAGGTATTTTCCAACTCAGCCGCTCAGCCATCTTGCACGATACAAACATGTGCCTCTGTTGTAATAGACACAGGGTTATTCCCTAAAGTGGGAATGAAGGTGAATTCAAAGTGAATTTCAAATTCAAGAAAAATATAGCTGAACTGGAAAAAGTATATTAGTCAGCTATGCTGTCAGTTAAGCTATTTTCTGTCGTTTTTAAAAACAATTTGCGTGGGCAAAATTTAGCAAAAACATTGTCCACCAAACTCAAAAAATCTAATTTATCTACATTTTTTTCACCAACTTTATTTTTATTATGGTTTGGAAAACGGACCTTTATAGATAAAGTCCTCAATGTGAAATCACACAAAATGCAAAAGTGTGAGCAAAGAAGAACCCCCTATTAATGACTGCTTGGAATGGGGTAAGTTTATTTTATGCCAAATTTTGCATTTCTTGAAACTAGATCTTATTAAAGTGGAGGAGAAAAAATCTACAAATGATAACATCGAGTTTCTAGGTTATCAGTGGAACCAAAGCAATGGAACTAAAAGGACTACCTGCCAGTGGCCAGGGTCAGTCAAACATGTGGTTAAATCGGTAAATATATGCTTATTGTACAGCTCTATCTTTGTCAATTATATACAGATATGTGCAGAAATGCATATACTTAAAAAGGGAAAAAGAAAGAATAATTTTATCAAGTTTCTCTTAGCAGACTGTCATTTTAGCCCTTCCTGTATGAAAAAAAGAACTATTCTGATCAAAACCAGATAATCACAAAGAGTTTATTCTACTGCCCAGATCATCAGCTGAGCTGGAACAGTTATCAGCTGAAACCGAGCCCAGAATTACATGTTTTCTCTGTGGTCTTGGGTTACAAAGCTGAATTCTATCAATTAAAGTCTATGTTCATTGCAGCTGCAAAGAAGGAAAAAAAAAGAGGATTCAATCTTCACCTTTCACCTTGGGCTATTTCACGAGGTTACCATGTTTCATTGTTAATAGTACTGTAGGAGAAGAAACAATGATACAGAGAAATGACTTTGAAGCCTTTGAGTACCAGTTGCAGTTCTTTCATCATGTGCATGCTCTCCTTTTTCATATACTGTACATAACTAGTAACATGGAACTTATGAATCTTCCGTAATAACCGATTATTTAGGTTTTATTCAGCACTACCTTGAAATACAATATATGTTTGGTTTTTTTTGCAAATGATGGCTAGGAAAATCATTTGCCATTGAACTACTTGAAAAAATTTCAGTTCTGATTATTTTAGTCCTTATTTATTTTCATTAATTAGAATGAAGTCTGTCGTAAAGTGGATGGATTCTGCTTGTTTTTCATTACCTGTTAATGTTTTGTTTGATATTTTTATAAATCATTTTCGCTATTCCCTTTTCTGTATACTACTCTAATAACAAATCATCCAGTACTTGGTGTTCTAGCAATTCGACATCTCTTTTGGCATCCAAATAGCATTTTGTAGTTCCAAATGGCATGTATAAGCAGATTATATCAAAATGTATTTATTCTCTCTGATATCTAAACTGCTTCTCTGGCACATCTTCCTGGATAAAACTAACAGCAATCAGTACAACTGATAAAAAGACCAGGAACTGATATAAGAAAGATAACAAATAAAAACAGGAAAAAAGTGTAAAAACCAAATAAATTCAAATACAGTCCATCAAAGATGAAAAAAAAAGTCCCAAACCTAATATTTGATGAATCATAGGGGTTATTTTGTATTTTATTTTTTAGATATCCGGCATTTAGATGAACTGCTTAAAGCGGCAACACAATATTAAAAATAAGTATTTCATAAAAATAGGAGCTGAAGAGGAGCAGTGCGGCCAAGACGGCAGCGCCTGCAAGGGACAGGATTAGGTAAGTAGGTAAGTAATCTCAGCCTTATCTGCCCCCGCAGCTACCTGACCACAAGTGGCAATGTCACAATCTGGGGACTTTGCGAATTCCCCAGACGGTGACAGCGCCGATTTAAGATCCACTGGGTAATATGTTATTTAAAGTGGAATTGTTCATTAATTTTCTCCATAATATGTACTGTAGTGTTACATGGTCTACACTAAGTACTATACTATATAGTAAGAGGTGCTTGTCTTATTGCTACAGTCTATCTTAGATAGACTGTATTTGAGCTTATTTGGTTTTCACCTTATTTTCCTGTTTTTATTTATAACAGCTCTTGATCTTTTTTAAATCAGTTTTACTGATTGCTGTTACTTTTATTATATTTTTTAGGTTTTTAGGTGGTTTTATAGTTTCAGAGCGATATTTAGTTGACAGATTTTTAGTTAAGACTTCCCACAATCGCACTGCCTATTTCATGGTTTCTTTTCTATTTTACATTTTCTTTTCTGGATGTCTAGCTGCTACCCAACTTCTAAAACGGATATAATTATCATCCATCCCACCACTTCTTACAGGTTACTAAAGGTATACCGATGGTGGTTATAGTGGCGGACCGCCTGGTACCCCAATCATGCTTCCTAGTAAAACCAGAGTACTATAAGCACTGCACTAGACACCATAAGCACTGTAGCCCCTTAGCCGCCACAGCTTGGCTGGCATCTTGCCTTCTCTGCCCACCCTGAAACCAAGTCCTCGATCCATTTCCCAGTGTGTAGTCCTCTCCTAATCCAGAGAGTATTGCAGGTATCGCTGTAGTTATCACCAGCATCGCCTTACCCCCACACATGAGCCAAGGCTTAATGTTGGGAAGTTATCTGTTTTATTCAGGGCCACAGACTGCCTTTCATGCTTGCCCGTGCAAGGGGTTTCTTACACAAAATCATAGGGTAATCCCTCCTCGGTGCCTGAAAGATAATTGAGTCAGGAACTGTACTAACTCAATTATCTCCAGTTACAGAATATACACAATTTACAAACACCCCAAAAGTACCCCCAAAATACATGCAAACCTCACAAAAGTCACATCCCCTGATAGCCCCGATCTGGGTGACAAACATATCCAAAAATCACCCGGATCAGTTCAGGGGTTTGGGTTTTCAATAAAAGTCACTTTTTTGACCGACCGCATACATGGCTTAAGTCCAAAATAGTTCCATGAGAAAACTGGTAATGGTCAGTCAACTTCGGTAAAATAAAAACAAAAGAATTACCGAAAATAGTCTATATTTGAACCGCGGAGCTTGTTTCCGTCATTCAGACTAACAATTCCACCGAACAGTGTTCCTCTAAGATCTACAGAACTAAACGCAGGTGATGATGGCAGTCCAGTGTTTGGGAGTTTCAGTGTCCGATTTTAGTTCCATGAACTCGACGGCCAAACACCGCAGCCTGCGTTCATGCGAACAAGATGGCTACCACCTCATTGTCGTTTATATGAATTGCAGCCACCAAGACAAACAATTAGAACACTGAGGTGAGAATCGTTACTAGGTGTCAATAGGGCTTAACAAGCACAAGGGTGGTCTATGGTATGTGCGTCTGTTTGGTTACGAACAGTATAGGAAAATGGCACGCACAAAGTCTTTTAACAGAGATTTTGCAGGGTCCTTAGTCTTTGGGTAGGAGGCTAGCCAGCAGGCTTGACAGGTTTGTGGAGACACGACGCCGAAAACAGTTCAGGCGTTCGACGACCAGGTACCGCTGCCTGGGTACGAGAGACACCATGCACTGGACCAAGTGCATTCAGTTATACGAATGGCGACCACCCAGGGAAAGCACTAAAGCAAAGGTATCAAGTTGTTAATTTGTGGTTAACAGCCAGGGGAGGTCGGTGTTCGCTGGGGCATAACAAGGGGACCACACACCAGTCATTCGGGAGAACAAAGGGGTACGAACAACCGAACATAAGGGAATGGAGTCTGCTACACTGGAACAATTGTATGTTTTTATCCTTTTGTGTTTTTTTGTATTCTACAGCTTAAAGGAGCACTTTAGGGTCAGGAACACAAACATATATATCTGACCCTATAGTGGTAAAACCACCATCTAGCCCCTTGGCCCCTCTTGCCTACCTAAATATAGTAAAATCTTACTTGTATTCAAGTCTGCAGTTGCTACCTCTGCCCCTGTTTACATGTGAACTGCCTCTGTCTGCTGACATCATCAGAAGTGGTGGTCTGAGCCAATCACAATACTTCTCCATATGACTGACTGAGACTGTCAAGTAGGCACATCAGGGGCAGAGCCAGCACAAGTCAAACACAGCCCTGGCCAATCAGCATCTCCTCATAGAGATGAATTGAATCAGGAAAGTTCAGTGTCTGCATGCAGAGGGTGGAGACACTGAATGGTAGTGCTGAACACTAGGCAGGACTGCCCCAGGAAGCACCTCTAGCAGCCATCGAAGGGGTGGCCAGTGGAGTTATCACTAGGCTGTAAACACTGCATTTTCTCCGAAAAAGCCTGAAGGGAATGATTCTACGCACCAGAACAAATCTGTAATTGTTCTGGTAACTGTAGTGTCCCTTTAATAAGGTCTATGACACTGTTAGGAGTATATGTTTCTATTTTTATTTCTAAAATGTTCCTTTAAGGGATTATTGCTATTAACTGTTAAATGAATGTATGTGTTGGCTTATTTTGTCTTTTGTTAGTCAATCTTCATGCTATTCAGTGGGAATCAAAAATCCCAGAGGAAATTATAAATATATCCAGAAAGCAGAAAGAGAAGTCAAGAATGCTTTTCTTTAGCAGTTAATTGGATTTTTAATATGTTTAAAACATATGGCAAAATGAAATATGAAAATCATTATATTTATTGAACTTAATTTGTACCACAGGAGATTGTACTAGAAGCACTGGAATGGTAATGACAAAGAAATATATATTTAAAATAAAAAAAAACTATTCTATGGAACAAATAAATTTTTTGTAGTTTATTAAATATGTTGAATACAAAAGCAGATGACTTTGATATAACACTATGAATTTTGACTTGGGAGGTTCACTCCATGTCAATAAAACCGCCAACCCCCCAAAAAGGCAAAATAACAAGAGTTGATATTGTAGCACTCCTAAAATTCACAATGACACCTACTAGTTAACACAAGTTAGAAAGTAGTTGGTCATTTTTTCTCCTTTGATTTCTTGCGGGAAACAAAAATTAATGACCCATTCTATACTTGCTATTATATTAATTTCTGCTGCAGACAAATTAGGTTAATGCCAAAATATTTCTGTCTCAACACAAACAAGTGTTAAGGTGTTTAGAGATAAACTATATAGGTGCAACCACACTAATCGTAAATTAACTCTTTAGTGAGGCAAATGAGAGCAGAAAGGTGCACTGAAAGAGCATAGGCAAGTGCATTAATTACATTAAAAAAAATATACAAAAGTAATAATCACATTAAAGTGCATTAAACTGAGGAACTGCAATATTTCCTCATGTTGACAAAAAAAATAAATCAATGAAAGGAAATAACAGGGACCCTTAGACCAGCATTAGTTATCACCCACCATCCTTCAGGCTATGAGATGGAGAGATGATGGTAGATAATTATCAGTCTCCTACCTGGTTATGTTTGCATTCAACACAATTGTAATCAGGGTGGAGGAATAAGGAATAACAACCCCAGCCCATAACCTGCAGTACCAGCAATCTGAGATTACTCTTTGATCTGAACCGGCCCCTCAGAACTGTTTATCAGGCAATGGTTTAGGGTTGTCACTGTAGTCACTGTTTATAATGGTCTGGGTGCACAGTCCCAGTTCCCTTATCCCTGCAAAGGTAATTATTGTAGTTTTAATAAACTGCAATAATTACCTTTGTGGGTTAACTCCACCTCTAGTGGCTTTCTACTAGACAGCCACTAGAGGGACTTCTTGTTTGTTAGGCGACTTTTGGTCGCCTAACTGACACTGAACTTCCTCAGGCTTTGCATTAGGATGTCCATCGTCACCCAAGACCCCATAGGATTAATGATTGTATAATGCTTTCCTATGGGGGAAGTCTGAATGTCAGCACAGCCATTGCCGCACATGCACATACGTAGGCCTCCCCCAGTTGTTTTTAACTCCTTCTGCACCACTGGGAGGAAGGGGGGCACTATAGAGAGCTATAGTGCCAGGAAAAAAACTTTGTTTTGTGTAAATAATAAATCTCTATAATAGTTTTCAATAATAACCCAGTTACATCAATTGTTATAAATTTGCCAGAAAAACAAATTCAAAGTCTTTAATGCACAAATTTCAATATTTTTCTTATATTCATATTTTTTGATATGATGTTTATTTATGTCCTATATTTAAAAAAAAAAAAAATAATAAATGTAGAAATCTACAGCTCTTTATCCTGCAACTGGTTGCCTCCATCTTAAATCCCTGACAATTATAAAGGCACAAAGAAAAGTGCTACAATGTTTCTGTTTCTTTTCCTCATTTGCATTGTGTGCCCTGGCTTTGCCTGGCCTTAACTGGATTGTGGTTTGATTTCAAGAGAAATAATGGTTCCCCTATTTAAAAAAGTAAATAGTGGTGAATTAAAATAGTACTTGAATACCATTGTAGATCACACTAGCAGAGTTGGAGAGAAGGAGTCCAGCAGTGCTTTTCCCCATGCCTTCTAAAAGAAAAGTATATATGTTTTTCCATATATAATGTCACGAGGTCTGTTAAATTACCACTGATTATATATTTAATTATAGCCATTCGTATGTTTATAAATTCACCCTTTGTTTAGTACGAAGCCAAACTCTAAGTATTTACATTATGTCAAACAAATGCTTTTTATCAGCAGAACGTTAAAGTATTTTAAATTTAACAGCTGTCAGATGATGAGAGAAATAATAAAGTACTTCGATCTGTTTTATAAGCATACAACTGAGATTTGATCTTTCTTAATAGTTTTGACCCAGTTTTGACGTAAAAGAACAATTTCTCTCTGAAAGTATGTTCTTTATATAATTTTATATCCCTGAATATTTAAAGTGATAGCAATGAATATGTGTAAATGTTAGTGAACAAAAACATGCATAATTTAACTTGCTAGGTTTCTAAGCTTTGATTATTAGGAAATCATTTTCAAGAATTAGCCTAACAGTATGTAGTTTTGTGAAGATGATGATCATCTACTCCATTAAATATAAAATTTGACAAGCTTTCCAAACGATTCAATGCTGTTAGATTTATGATGAAAATGATTTATCTACAGTAATTCTTTTAGACTTTAATTGAGATTTCTGTAGATAAATCATTTGGAACGAGTATCTAACAGATTGTATTCATTTGGAAAGCTTATTAAATCAAGGTCATAATGAGCGACATGGTTACTTAGATATTTTGAGTGTACTTCCTTGCGTTGTATCCTCATACTTAAAGGGATACTATATGTATCAATAAAACATTAGATTAATAATAATGATAATAATAATAACAAAGTATTTAACTAGGAAAGGTACATTCAGATTACTCTGGTTTCCAAATACGTCCTGGGGATGTTACTTTTGGCCAATATCCAGGAGATGTTACTATTAATGGAGCAGTTTTGGTGTATAGATAATGACCCTGCAATCTCACTGCTCAATTCTCTGCCATTTAGGAGTTAAATCACTTTTTAATAGATTCCTAGGCACACCTCCCTGCATCTGACATAACAAAGCTTTCATAAACACTTCTTGTAAAGAGAGATCTAATGTTTAAACTTCCTTTATTGCACAGTCTGTTTAATTTAGAATTTTGTATATCTTGCTCTGTTAATAGCCTGCTAGATACTGCAGAAGCCTCTTGTGTGATATTAAAGTTCAATTTACATAGCGGGATATTAGAAACTTCAAAAGTAAGTTAAGATCTCATAAAAAATAAAAAATATAATTTATTGTGGCTGTGTCAGTCACAGCCAGGAAAGGTGTGGCTAGAGCTGCATAAACAGAAACAAAAGTAATTCAACTCCTGGCAGAGAATTGAGCAGTGAGACTGCAGAGACATGACCTCTATCCCTAAACTGCTTCATTAAGCTAAAGTTGTTTTTATGCCTATAGTGTTCCTTTAAGCTAACCCTTATACTCTAATAGATAATGCTCCTTATTATTTTATTGTATTTTTTTAATACAAAAATAGCTTGGTAGTAAAGGGGCTCCCCTTAAATATTAGATTAGATTGACAGAAACACAACATTTGGAAGCAGCATCACGGAAATGAAAGCAGCATCATATTTAAGAATCTGTCTATTATTGTATATTATTAATATGATTTTAAAATGTGGACCTAAAAGGTTGAAGCAATGTATACTACACTGCTTAATGATAATTCTTGACCAGCTCCGCTCACATAAAAATGGATCATATCCTGACCTCCTCTTGGTGTGTTTCCTATGTGTCTAGATTATTATCATAGATATAATAGGAACAGCCAGATGTTTGACTAATTAGCTGTTATTCGGGTCATATTCTTGGCTGTGTAGAAAGTCGTCCTAAAAAAAGATGAACTTCAAAGAAGAAAACATTGACTTTTGGCTACGTGAGAGGCCCACTGGACTGGGTGTATGTCTAAGAAGAAAACATCATTTTCTGTGTGTCATTGTTAAAATGTGTGCATAAGAAAAGAAGGTTAGACAATGTCAAATTATTCCTTCCTCTCTCTTTTAGCTTTCCAACAAAATACAAAATTACAATTGGACAATTTATTTTTTAACTAATTCTTTTTGTAATTGGGATTCTTTTAGATGTGTATATACATACGTACAAAGCTTAAAATACCAAGTTCTGCTCTACTGGCCATTTCTTAAAAGTTACTATCAAAAACACCAAAGGTATAGCCTTGAAAATCAGACATTAGTTGGATTAGTAAATTGGTATCAAAGATCTCCAATGTCTTGTGATTTCACATTTTGTTGTCATTGTTTTTTTTGTCAATCATTTTTTTATTGAGGTAAGTGCAAAACAAACAGAGACAGCTTTGCAAGATAAGTCATAGAAGTTTAGTAATGGTGCAACTGCACAAAAACTTGTTTTTTAAAGATAGAGAAATACTAGAGGCATAAATTAGCAGAAAACCATTCAATACGTAAATATAAGATAGAAAAATTTGCTGTGGAGTAGCAGATATACAAGTATAATCACATTAAAGAAAGGTATGTATGTCAAAGGCAAAGACAATGGTGGAAAAATTACAGATGTGATCATAGCTTGCGGAGCTAGGCCAAATTAAACTAGTGTGAAAGTGGGACAAAACAAGAAGGAGCAGCCAGTCTTAGCATGGTTCCTTGTTCAGTCTTCCCTGACTCAGTAGTTTTGGAATTCTCTGTAAGAACTCTTGCCCACTACAATCCTGATGTGAGCTGGTGCAAATTTTCACTTATATACTGTACTGGTCCATCTTCTGCCAACCAGACTTATGTCTAAAATCAGAATTAAAGGAAAGTGATCATCGTTTTTATTTTTACTGGAAATTAAATACTGCATATAATGCAGCCATATATTTTTTTTTTTTTTGTAATGAACACATCGAAATTAATAACTTTTTAACTCAGTTCATGTCCTGTTAACCTTGCTCTGCGAGGGGTCCCCAGTTAATACCTTCATTCATTAGAAGTCCCACTTACATTCTAAGACCATGCGTAAACTGAAAGTCTCCGATCATCCCACAATTCTTTTTTCTGCATAGCGATAAAGCGATAAACTGAAAAAAAGTTATTTACATATATGTGTGCATTATGAAATAATACACACAAAGACGATAAAACATGCAATCATTTACTTAAATAATAAATAAAAATGACGATTTACATATGTATGTTCATTACTTCTGCTGCTTACCAATTCATTAACTATGTATCGCTGAATGTTAAGTTCCTATATTGCTTGTTTGATATAGGAGGAAGCAACTCCTCTTCTGATCCTTTTGTTGCATTTTTGATGATGTTTTTGTAGATGACAATAATAATGATCATGACAAAGACTCGATAACAGATATACATTCTGGTGTATCCACAGATTGTCATTAAGGTTAAGGGAGATATGGCCCCCTTCCTTTAATATGTAAGCTGACTGTACATAAGATGACATCATTTTTAAAGTTTAGCCATAAATATTAAATCGTTTGGAAAGCTTATCCAACAATATTAAATCAAGACCGTAAAGAGAAATGTTAGATTTCCTCATGTTGATTCAAAGTTGGGGCTTGACAGTCAACAATAACAGAGGCACTGTACCTATGGAGTTCTTGCAATATGGCCATCTCAATAAACTGTACCATATATGGTCCTTGAAATGCCTCAAAGTCATTGTTGAGAAATTTATATTTTGTGCTGTTGATATATATTTTATGTTTTTCTATAAGTATTGAATAATTTCAATTCCATTTCCATTCAATAATTTCCAATGATTTAATATTTTTGGATTAAGTTTTAACCCCTTCAGGACGGGTGACGGACGAGGTCCGTCACACAGGGGAGACCCTTAACGACGGGTGACGGACCTCGTCCGTCACGCGGTAAAATTAACCCCGGATCGCCGCTATCGCGGCGATCGCGGGGTTAATGGTGCTCCCGGTATGCCTCTGCATTAGAGGCATACCGGGAGCACCCGGTCAAGCTGCCCAGCACATGTGCTCGCTCTGACCACAAGTCTGAGCGAGCACATGTGCTCAGTATACTCACCTACCGGCTCCCTGCACTTCCGGGTTCTGTGTGAAGTGCAGGGAGCCGGATCAGTGCTGATCCTGCCCCCTGCTGGAAAAAAAAATAAAGTTTATTTAAAGTCCCCCCCCCCTTTACCCATTTTAATAAAAAATTAACCCCTTCCCTGCCAATTGATCACTGACTACAGTGATCAATTGGCAGGGATTACATTTTACTATGATCTGATTTTTTTTTTTAACCCCTGAGGGTTAATTCTTTTTTTTTTTAACCCTCAGGGGTTAAATTAATTAAATTAATCAATTAAATTATTTTTTAATTATATATTTAGCTAGCTGGGGTAGGTGGAAGTTAGTGGGGAATTGGGGGATTTGGCGTTAGGCTAACTAGGGGTTAACGTTAAAAAAAGTTTTAAAAGAAACTTTAAAAGTTAAAAATTAAGCTTAAAAAAATGTTTTAATAACATTTAAGTAAAAAAAACAAAAAAAACACACTTTACCTAGTCCAAATAAAAATTAACCCCTTCCCTGCCAGTCGATCACCGCCTACAGCGATCAAATAGAGATCACAGTATTATACTGTGATCTAATTTTTTTTAACCCCTGAGGATTAACTTTTTATTTATTTTTTAACCCTCAGGGGTTCAATTTAATTAATTAAAATATTTTATAACTATATATTTTGCTAGCTGGGGTGGTTGGGAGTTATGGGAAAATGGGGAATTTACTGTTAGTGCTGCGTACTGCTAGTTAGGGGTTAACGGTAAAAAAAAAAGCTTAGAAAAATGTTAAATCTGTAAAAAAAGTTTTAAGAAAGTTTAGGAAAGTTTAAAAAAAATTTATAAGCAAAACAAAAGTTTAAAAACTAGTTTTTAAAAGTAAAAAAGTTATAAAAAGTAAAAAAATAAATTTTAAAAACGCTCATTACCACTACACCTGGAGCAAACTAGAGAAAAAATATCCCACGCCAAGGTTCAAAATATGCCTTTTGAATTACCCCAGGGTGTATTCTTTAATAAATAGTATGTGTTTGTGGGGAAGTTTCAATAACCAACCGTCTAAACTACTCCAAATTGGAACATGGACACAGCGTAAAACTTCAAAGTTAGAAATAAACTGAATGGCTGCATCTCAAATATGCCCCTTCAACATCCACATGTACCTGGCAAAGGTACATACGGGGGTATTGCTGTACTCAGACCACATAGCTGAGCAACATATGAAGTATTATACAGTCGTAGCACACATAAGGTTTGCAAAATATACTGTGCAAACTCACTTTGTATGTCAAAAAGGCAGAAAAAATGCTTATTACCACTACACTTGGTACAAGCTAGCGGAAAAATGATCCCACGCTCAGGTTCAAAATATGCCTTTTTGAAATACCCTGGGATGTCTTCTTTAAGAAATGGTATGGCTTTATGGGGAATTTGGATTATATAGCCTGGTAAAATACTCTAAAATGGGACATAGGCACAGCATAAAAATTCAAAGTTTGAAAAAAACTGGAATGGTTGTGTCCCAAATGTGCCCCTCCGATGTCCACACATACCTGGCAAAGGTACATACGGGGGTATTGCTGTACTCAGCCGACATAGCTGAGCAACATATGAACTATTATACAGTCGTAGCACACATAAGGTTTGCAAAATATACTGTGCAAACTCACTTTGTATGTCAAAAGGCAGAAAAAACGCTTATTACCACTACATCTGGTACAAGCTAGCGGAAAAATGATCCCACGCTAAGGTTCAAACTATACCTTTTGAAACACCCTGGGGTGTCTACTTTAAGAAATGGTAGGCCTTTGTGAGGTAGTTTGAATTTAAAACCTGCGAAGATGCTTGGAAATTGCACATAGGCCCAGCGTCAAAATTCAAAGTTTGGTAAAAACGGATATGGCTTGGTCTCCTATAAGGCACTGTAGCTTCACAAAATAGTGACAAAGACATTCATTGGGGGTGTATTTTTACTCAAAAGACTTAGCTGAGCATAATTTGGGAGGTTTGAACTTAGTGGCACATATGAAATATACAAAACGCCCAGCAAAAATGCAATCCGTATGTAAAAAATGCACAAAATTATTTTTTTACCACATACTTTGGCATATATTGGTGAAAAAATGGGGGTATGTTAAGGCACAATATGCACCTTATGAGATACCCTGGAGTGTCTACTTTTACAAATGGTAGGCCTTTTTGGGGTTTCTTTGAACAGTCAAATTGTTATAATACCCCAAATGGAAGCTAAGGCTCATTAAATCCATCTCTCAAAATTCTACTGTGAATACTGTAAAGGACAGGTCTCCTATATGGCACTGTAGCTTCACGAAATAGTGCCAAAGACATTCATATGGGTTGTCATTTTACTCAGAAGACTTAGCTGAGCATAATTTGGGGGGTTTGAACTTAGTGGCACATATGAAATATACAAAACGCCCAGCAAAAATGCAATCCGTATGTAAAAATGCACAAAATTTTTTTTTACCACATACTTTGGCATATATTGGTGAAAAAATGGGGGCATGTTAAGGCACAATATGCACCTTATAAGATACCCTGGAGTGTCTACTTTTACAAATGGTAGGCCTTTGTGGGGGCTTTTTGAACAGCCAAACTGTTATAATACCCCAAAATGGAAGCTAAGGCTCATTAAATCCATCTCTCAAAATTCTACTGTGAATACTGAAAAGGACAGGTATCCTGTATGGCACTGTAACTTCACGAAATAGTGCAAAAGACATACAATGGGGGTGTCATTTTACTCAGTAGATGTAACTGAACACAAAATAAAACTTTGTACAGGAATAGCACACACCAACTTTACAAAATATACACGAGAATTTCTCTGTTATAAGTTTGTGTGCCAAAAACCAAAAGAACACAATTTTACTCCAATATTTAGCAGAGGTTGGCGGTGAAATGGCTACGTAGAAAGTGTCAAAACAACCTTAGGTAAATAGCCTGTGATGTCTACTTTATATAAATATATACTTTTGTGTGGCAATTTTGTTTTCTTTTATGGCTATTAAGCTTACAAGACAAACATAACAAATTCTAAAATCGCTCCACATTAAAAGTTTATTTTACTCCTTGTGCTTTGTGACCTGTAACTACTAAAAAAAACTTAAAATCCCAGACACATTATATATTCTGTAAATCAGAACAAATAAATAAATTTATTTTTAATTACTTTCCTTAACCTGCACTAATTATGCACACATTATTATTGCAAAAACTGTAAAAAAAAACCAATATTTTTCATTTTTTTTGCATTTTTCTGTATTTTTTTATAATAAGTAAGCATTTATATATATATATGTTATATCAAATTAAAGCCCTTTCTGTCCTTTTAAAAACAGTATATAATATGTGTCGGTGCAATAAATGAGAGAGATGCAAATTGCAGTTGAACGCAAACAGCAAGAAAATGCAAAAATTGCTTGTGTCATTAAGCGTAAGTCAAGCTTCTGAAGCTGTGTCCTTAAGGGGTTAAAATGTTTGTTTTTTTTCAAGATATACAAATTTTTTTTACAAAAATGTATATATCACATTTAACCCCATTAAGGACCAAACTTCTATAATAAAAGGGAATCATGACATGTCACATATGTCATGTGTCCTTAAGGGGTTAAACACATGTCAATATCTCCCAAAATATCTAAATATAAAATAATTCTAATATTTTTTATACCATTACATTTTAAAAGTTTATCCAAAATGTTAAATCATTTGGAAAGCTAATCAATCAGTATTAAATTGAGGTTTATTTTGGAAATTTCCACAATTTAATAATTGCCGAGATTATGCCACAAATGAATAAGTCTGGAATTAATTATTTCAGGACTAAAACAATGGCTATATAATAGTTTTTCATACGCAACCTTTTTTACATGCATTAGCTGATGATTTATCAACAAGTTCAACATTTAAAACATATTTTAAATAATTACACTTCAAATAATAATAATAAAAAATCTATATATATAATATGCAAAAATTGCGTATAAATGCATGTTAGAAGCCATATTATTACATTTTGATATTTTGTTTGGAAAGGAAATATGATGAGTTGGAATGGATAATGGAAATTGCAAAATTCATCTTTCAAACATGTATCCCTGAAAAATATGGCTCACTTATAAAAGCAATTAAAATTCATTACTGTGTGTAGAACGTAATTTTAAATATAAACTATGTGCAAGTGATGGGGAAAAAAAGGTGATGAATCAAATCCGAACTGAGCCAACTTTCTTTCTATGTGTGTATATTTATAAATTTATCACAATAAAGGTTATTGGAGTGGAAGTTCAAGTGACATCCTTATTTATGTTTTGCCAAGAAGACCATGTTTCCACTGAATAATTGCAGGTGCACAGGATATAACTATAGAAATCTTTTTTATTTACAACTTGTGTGTCTAACGCTAATGCCAAAAATTGCAATATGTATTATTAGGATGTGAACCAGACATTTTATTTAAAAAAAATAAAAAAAAAATATCACCTGGTAAAATAAACATGCTTACATAATAATTTTAATGGAACGACACTGATGTATATCAGTTATTGCCTGTAAACATGTCTTTATCATGTGCCACTTTAAATACATGGCCACAGGTAGGCCAGAACATTCCAGTTCTCATCTAGCCATGAACAATGTACAAGTTGGGCCCAACTCGGTATTTAGTGAATATTACTTTATTCGAAGTCTGGAGTCCTTTGTTTTTTTTTGATAAGTAGTAAACTGAAAAACGCTGACCCTCGTGTGAAATGGTGAAAGCTAAAAGGCTATGGACTATTGTTTAAAAGTTTATGAATCCAAGCGACTGGTAAAGTTTTAAGATAGTGGGGACTCTGACTTCTCCACAGAATTTGACTCCATCCTTCAACTCTGCAGCCACCATCCTCTGATCTGTTGCATTTATCCACTTAACCGCATTTACTCAATACCTAAAGGTATTGGCTACATATTTTGAACACAATTTATTATTTGTCATGTATTTATGATTTTGGCACCGCATCAGTATCAGCCTCTTATTTAGTTGCACGTACCACTTCACGGAGATAAGCGTTACTGGCTCTGACAATGGGATCTGATGGATTGCTGGTGCATGGACTCTCCACTCCTGTGACTAGTTATTGCAAAGTACACCTTAGTATTATTGTATTTGTCTATTGAAGTACTTGGTGTGGTCTGTTTTTTATGGCCAGGTTATTCCCTATTTGTTTTGTTTTTTTATATCTGTTGTAATAAAGTGTTAATGTTTTTGTATATTGTATTAGCACTACCTTTTTATATTTTAGTGATTTTTAATTATTCCACAATACTGTAATAAATACAAATGTAGTTAAAATTGAATAGGATTGATTATGAACTACAGTGATCTGTAGTGGTTATGGTGCCTGAAGTGTTCCTTTAGTATGAAAGCATAATGTGCATTTTCAAATATTTATGAAATAATGGATACTGCTGTTCAACACAGACTATGGAAAATTGCAAAGAATCTTTTTTTTTTCTTTTATGGTTGCTTTTTTCACACTTTTTCATTATTTTTTAAAAGTGCATAAAAACATATTTCAGAGGGTAACTGACAAAATAAATATTCTTGAAATACAGTAAGTGGCTGAGTGCAAAATCCTAAAAATGGCTTTAGAATACGGGTGTGAAATGGCTTAGCAGCTCAGGATTTACAGAAAAAAAATATTTACTTAGATATAGCAAGCTTTGAAACTGTCAGTAAATAAATAATAATTATTATAATTTTCCTTGGCTGAAGGAAATATGATTTTCAATAGACATAAATACTGATTTTTTTGTGTAATACTATATATTTTAATTTTCTCAAATATTATTTAATATAAAAAAGTTAAAAAAATAAAAAAAAATATCTGCTCAGTTTCCAAAACAATGGTTTATTTTTATTTTTTTACTGAAAAAAATCTT
>OW240913.1:337879349-338071472 GCA_933207985.1 Pelobates cultripes
AATAATCTTAGAAATACAGGGAATACAGAAGGAGGGCATTTGGTATGCTTCTCCAAAGAAATTCATTATTTCAGAGGTAAAAAGGGCCTTAAGAAAGACAGAGGGGGTAACAGACATACAAATAGGGTTAGGTAATACAAAATAGGCGTAAGGGGCATAAAATGGGCAGAAGGGGGTAAGATGTTTTTTTTTTTCAATTTGACAAATTTTGTTTTCCAAGAATATTTGGGGTACAGAAGAGAAGAAGGGATGGGAAAACAGATCGTTCATAGCTTGAGTAAATTTTTTTTTTTGAGTGCATTGTTGTAAGCGGTTAACATTTATTTTCTTGTTCTATGGATGACAAGGGTAGAAGGGGTGGGTTGAAAGTGTGGAAAGGGTGGGTAGAAAGGGTGGGTTGCCACAGTAGGGCACAGTTTGTCTAATACATAATAGTCTGATACATTATGCATGGTGCACGTTTTAATACTTCTCAGTGCGTGAAAATGTTACAATTCTGTTCTTAACTCTAATTAAGCGTTAGGCAACTAGACGTCCTTTTTAGTGAGGCTATTTAACACCGTTTCCACCTGCCTTATTTTAATCCTGCAATTGCTTGAGAATGTGTGCGGAGTTTGTGATAGCGCTTATGTGTTAGTTACCATAACATTGTGTGGAGTTAGACATATGTCTATTACGTTCGTGCATTTGGTTGTTTAGTACACCGCAGTGGGATTGGCGTTGTGTATAGTTCTTCATCTATGTTTCAATGGTAATTTTGTTGTGTGAGTCTATCGGGTATTTCTACTCAAGAACTAAGAGGAAAAACATCTCTATAAATCAAGTTATCCCATCAATTCTAAAATGGAATGAGACTATATGAAAAACATCTATGGTAAAGAATTGCATAGTAAACCTGTAAGTCATGGCACTCCACTCATCAGTTATATAAATAGTTGTAAACTATTGACTATAAAAGTCAATGAAACCAGAGATCAGATGGAAGCTAGCTATATATTTTGGATTCCGCTACCACCTGCCTATGCTGATGACACGTAGATATACCTCTCTTGCCCTGATTTCTCCCCTTTTCTCCTTGAACATGTCACTGGTTGCCTTTCTTCCATCTTCCATCTTTCTTCCATCTCTGATTGGAAACTCAATTTCTCTAAAATTTAACTTCTTGTTTTTCCTCCTCATAATACCGATCCTCCTCTTTTGCTCGCCCTGCATGATGATGGTACTTGCAGAAGCCCCATCCTTGCAAGCTCGCTGTATTGGTGTTATCTTTGATCCTGGCCTGACATTTTCACCTTACATTCAGTCTGTCACACTTCCTAGCATTTCCACCTTAAAAACATTGCCTCTGCCTGTCCCTTTCTTATGCAAGTTGCTGCTAAGGAGCTTGTTCATGCTCTAGTAATCTAGCATTGATTACTGTAATTACCTCCTAATTGGGCTCCCCTGAAACGGTACTGCCTCGCTACAGTCCATAATGATTGCTGCTGCCAGGCTGATTTTTCTCTCCAGTCACTCTTCTCACACCTCAACCCTCTGTCTATCCTTACATTGGCTTCCTGTACCCTACAGAAGTCAATTCAAACTACTAACCCTTACCTATAATGCTCTAAACAACCCTACCCCATGCTACATTTCTCCAATAATTCATAGGTATGCTCCTTCTCAGTCTCTCTGCTCTGCTGGTAACCTTCTTCTGTCTGCTGCTTGTACCCTTGCTGCTAACATGTGCTTGCAAGACTTCTCGAGATCGTCTTCTTTCTTTTGGAACAGCCTGCCCTAGACTTCAATCATTTAAGAAGTCCCTCAAAACCCATCTCTGCAGAAAAGCTTATGGCCTCAGAGAGTAACCTCTATTCCACAAAACTACCTCTTGCTCTTTCTTAAAGGGTTACAGTCCCTCCCACCTTCAGTTCTGCTACTTTCCCACTTACTATCTACCACGCTGCCCTTTCTATTTTTTACACCCCACCTCCTCTAGAATGTGAGAAAATTTGAGCAGGGTCCTCATCAACCATGTGTTCCTGTAACATTTTGTAATTGTCTCATTTATCTTGAAATTTCCCCCTTTATAATATTGTAAAGCACTACGGAATAAGTTGGCGCCATATAAATGCTGATAATAATAATATACAGTGATATAATATGCAGGGATATTCTCTAAAGAGATAATTTTCCAAAATTCAAAGTGAATTAAACATCCGGGGGAGGGGAGGGGAAGGGCCCAGGGCAATTTTTCGCACCGGGGCCCCTGTGGTTTCTAGTTATGCCTCTGATGATACCTTACAAGGTTGAAATGATCATCTGGGGTTACTGTATCTCTCATGCAGAGGGTACTTGCTGTCATTTCGAATCTGGACTGCCTATACCGGTTGGTTCAGTCTGACATGCTTCAGATATGTTCTCTCTGTAATGGCACAAGATGAGCTAAAGCCAGCTTGAGATCTGAGTGGGGACCCACCATAGGCAGGCTAATTGAGCTGTTGTCTGTTCTCACCTCTCTTGCTGCTTGTTTTTCTCTCGTGACTGGACTAAAGCAACTTTGTGCAATTGTGAGTGAGGAGAAGGGCAGGGTAGAACTGTGCTGATGTCACCATCCTAGGTCGAAAGTGGTGGGTGGAGAGAACTACACTACTGTAGTTCTGTATTGTACAATGTCATTTATTTTGCATTCCTCACATAGCTTTTACTCATTGTAAGCAGAATGTATCCCTTATATAGCAAATTAAACAAGCAACCTTTTTTGGGAATACCCTAGGTCAAGCATAGGCAACCTTTGGCACTCCAGATGATGCTTTGCCAGCATTATGGGTTCAAAAGCATTATGAGGGATGCAGTCCACAACATCTGGAATGCCGAAGGTTGCCTATCCTTGCCCTAGGTCAAGGTTTAGGCAACCTTCGGCACTCATGTTATTGTGGACTACATTTTCCCTGATGCTCTGCCATCATTATAGTTGTAAGAGCATTATGGGGGATATAGTGCACAACAGCTGGAGTGCCGAAGGTTGCCTACCCTTGTCTTAAATGGTATTTTTCAGGGTTTCCATCACATAGAGGCTGAGCTAAAATGACAGCTCCTCTCAGTTCGTACAACTATTCTTTGCAATTATTTTTTTCCATCCTCTAAATTGTTATGCTTCAACAACATAACACATTTTATCATTTTGTATTTGTAGGTGATAAAATATTATTTGTAAAAAGAAAAAACAAAAAAACATTTTAAAAAAAGAAAAAATCAAGCTAATTTAGCATACCATTTTTTCTTCATTATAGTAATAATAAAACATAGTTATGTCTTTGAAAAAAGACATGAATGGGCCTGCATTTCTTGTGCAACATTGCAATACACTGGCATAAAGTACTGTGTTTATCATTGACATTAGTAGTCCTAAGAACATAAATCAATCTCAAACAAACCTTGAACAGACAGGAAAAAACATTTGGTTCTAACTGAAGATATGTTGTCTCCAAATTAAACATCTGCTCATGTTTGTGAATGTACGTTTTAAAATTCCAATAGAAATTCTAAGGACTAATTCACACCCAGACTCCTTCACACATCTTCAAACATATAATAAAATGTTTTTCGTATTATTTGTGTCTGTTATGTTTCAGTTGGACAGAACATATTGCTGTACAAAACAGATGATGAAATCCCTGATAGTGACGTTGCTTGTACTCCACAGATATATTACTATTTACACAGAAAAGACAAAAAAAAAAAATAGAACCCAGTATAAAAATCTTAATCACGCCTGACCCAAATAAAAAACTATCATAAAATTACAGCAGTCCAAGGAAATCACAGCATATTGTTTGTCATGTAACGTAAAAACACTTTATGTGTTTATGGTCTGGCTCTATTGGTATTGAACAGTGAAGCGGTTATTGACTGACATCACAGGTCCACATCTAGTTCTACTGTATATATACCATAAAATGCATTAAAGAGAATGGCAGGCAATCCATAGTAATGGTGCAAAGGTTAAAAACAATATACATTTTTCTAGTTAAAACCAGATTGAATCTAGTTATTGATACATTTAATCTTTTATCATGAAATCGTTGTGTCAGATTAAATAAAATGTTTTGGAGCAGAGGTTACTTTTCCAGATTTACATATTATATACAGATAGAGAGATATGCATACTTATTTTCACATGTGTTTCATTTTTAGCATTCGTTCTGGTAGAAAAAAGAACGGAAGGTTAAATCCATATTTACGATGTGGGAGAAATCAGATATATTACTGTAAAGTGAATTTTGTTAGGGTCGGAATTCTGTGCTGTCAACTGGGGATTCGAAGTTTCTGTACCCAGGCACACTTTAAATGTAACTGTGATACTGTAGCTTTCAAGTGATGGTTTAACAGTTTAAAGAAGGTTGATCGATATACACAGTGTATATCGATCAACCTTCTTTAAACTGTTAAACCATCACTTGAAAACTACAGTATTGTTTCATGGAGTCAAACTCCATGCCCCTAGTGGAGGTCTGGTAGACAGCCACTAGAGTCAGTCTTAATCCTTTAATATACATATTGCCGTTTATCTGAAACTGCAGTGTTTTACATTGCAGGGTTAAGGGGACTAGAACAGTGTATCCAGACCACTTCAATATGATTAAGTGGTCTGGGCGCCTATAGTGTCCGTTTAACTTGTCTTGCTAAATGTCAACCAGCAGAAAGCTGCAGTTAACCCACAAAAAAATGTTTGTGGTACAACTGCAAATTGTATGGAGTGTTCTTATGTTAAGGTTCCACACTGATTATCTAACTGTCTGACAATGTCATACTACAAGATAAAATGGCTGCACTTAACTCCAACTAGAGCTGGCTGTGGGGTAGGTAAGTGGGGAGATGGGGTAGGTCAAGAGCAACAGAGAACCTGAAAAGTGTCAGCACACATTTTTTCTCTCACTATATTTACTCTTTTTCAAATAGACATTTATTAACAATTTATATGGAAATCATACATTTGCATACTTATTATTTTTTAGTGTGTATTATTTGTTTAAGGAATTACACCCATACAATAGCATTCTGTCTTTGATCAACGACCCATGTACCACAGCAAGAAACGGAAATGTAAATGTGACTATTAGATCGATCATTTACAGCAATGTATGGCATAGCTTATGAGAAAGGTTTTAAGATAGTTGATTTAACAAAGCTTGCCCACTTCACACATCACAGGAAACATATAATTGTGTAAAAGAAAAAACAAAATGGCTCAGAAAATAAAATAAAATTAAATTGTGTTGGCATTAAAACAATTTGGTAAAGTGTAACTAATGAGATTTACTTTGAGAAGTGGGACACAAGTGAAGACGTATAGTTAAAAATAAGCTGCGTCAAACTGGTCTGGATGTGGATGTCTACATAGAAAATGACTTGATATACTGGATAAATCGCTTAGGTATAACCAGGATGGGGAAGATATCAAAACATTAAAACTTACTATACTTTTTCAAGGGTAAGGCGTAACTCTGTGTTTCTGAGTTTAAGCAATAATAAAAAGAATAGACTGCAAGTAAAACATTTACTTATATGGCTCAGAAAATAAAAACTTGTACTTTAATTTGATAACTCTTCAATGACACTATACAAAGCAAGTGGCTGATGTTATCTTAGGAACCATCAAGTAAGACTAATACTTTTTTATGACAGTGTTCCGTTTTTATTCTAGTGTGGTACATAATAAATAAACATTGTATGAGTCACCGGGGCTGTATTACCACAATGCCACTATTATTATAATTGCAACTGATAAGTGTTTATTTATCATTACACAGCAATTGGTAGGCTCACGGAGACTGTACCGGTATTATAAAAGTGTGAAAATATATTCTTATTATGTTTTATTTGGTAGAATGATTTAAAGATGACCATGGCTTTACTGAACTACTAATAGTTCTGACAAGTTTCATTGTAATGTTCAAAACAATAGTGATACAGTTAACCTAAGAATAAAACATTAACAGACACAATAGTGTAATACAGTTAAATATTAAACACATATAAATGCTCTATTTTCCCTTAACAACATGAATAGAAAAAGGTCTTAAAAGGGTACAAGATGATATGGCTGGGGATCTTCAAATTTCACATTTAGAGGTGCAGATTGCGCTCATGAAAAATATTGCTTAATTGCATTAAACTTTTAAAAGAATTACGAGTGTAAATCAATTTCACAGAGAACTTTCTGTCAGTTTCCCAAAATTAAATCATCTTCCTGACACGTTTTATCATGGAATACGTGGCTTCCACATATTGTGTTCTGTATGTCTGTCTCTCTGTCTGTCATCTGCAGATATTGATAATAGCGAAATGATTTTATTTTGTGCTTATATATTGCATAGCACAAAATATAGTATATCTTATGTGCTGTAAGCTGGTCAGTGTATCATATGTGACACATAAATTATTGCCGTGGAAAGCATGATGTCATTAGTAGTAACATGTCTGGGAATTTGTCATGGAACCAGTTATAAATTTGATGAAGTTCATGAACAAAGTGTTGAGCGGGTCTGCCCAATTGCTGGTCTGTTCTGAATGTACCCAGAAATTCCATTTTTTTGTTTCAAGCAAAAAAATATGCTGCGTTACACCATTTTGTGTAAAGCACACCACTATGTCAGACTACTCTGATATAGTGGGTTCTAACCTAATTTTAATATGGGAGATAAATATGCTACAGTCTATATCAGGGATAGGCAACCTTCGGCACTCCAGATGTTGTGAACTACATCCCTCATAATGCTCTTACACCCATAATGCTGCCAAAGCATCATGGGAGGTGTAGTCCAAACCATCTGGAGTGTCGAAGGTTGCCTATCCCTGATATAGACTGTTGCATATTTATCTCCCATATTAAAAGTTGCATCACACTTGTTATAGGTGGGATGCTTAACTTAATGGGCCTGTTTACACTGGGAAAAAAAGGTATATACAGTCTGAAACATAAAACTATGACTGACAAACATATAGGGGGTCATGTTCATTTTTTTTTTCCAGAAAAAGATAAAAGGAAAGGAAAGGCATAAAAACTATTTTATTAAAGACAGGAACCATCAATGAAGAGGGCTCAAATTTGTGTTCTGTTTTTGCCTCGTTTATGAAAGAGCTACATTTGTTACTAAAAATTTGATTTAATTATTTCAACACACATTGCAATTTTAATTGTTCCTTTCAGTGGTGGTGTTTTTCCTTTATTTATTTTTTTAAATAACTGAAATAACACAGAAAATTAAAGATTTATTTCATTCAGGCAACTGTCCACTTTTCTTGTATGCAGCTGAATCAGAGGTTGTACTAAATTATCTCAGTTTCTTTTAACTTTTCTGTAAGAGTTTTAAGTTTGAGTGTTTTGGTGAGAGAACTCTTTGCATTCCAAACCTCAAGATAATGAAGCCAATCTATTTAAGATAATGGTTTCTTGCATGCCCCCTAACCCAAAATGCATAACTTTGCATTTTTCTACAGTAAATCTCATCTGCCACTTGTCTACCTAGTCCCGTAATATTTATTTATAAAATATTTTACCAGGGAGCATACATTGAGATTTCACTAGTTTCAAGTACGTCCTGTCCCACAAACATATATCCTAATCCCTTTTTTTATCCTACTCAGATTCCATTAATTTGCTTAGGCCTCAATTTAAAAAGCCAGGCTTTGCAAATGATGCAATTTTGCTACAAAAACATTCCAAATGATATATCTGCAAAAGTACAATTTTTGTAGTTATATAATTTAGAACGTTTCTCTAATAGTATTGAATCATTTAGGAAGCCTATTAAAGGGATTCATTTAAGCCATTACTTTGTCATCTGCAAACATTGACAAATAATGTTCTATGCTCATTGCAAGCTCATTAACTGATCAAAAAGCTGTATTTAGAGGATGGAACATTGATGTAAGCATTCACCATTTTTTTTCTTGAAAATATTCCATTAACAAGGAATTCATGCAGTCCAGTCCTTTAAAGCGTTCGTGCTTATTTAGGTGCTGATGTCACATGCCCTTACTGATGATGGTAACTTCATAAAAAAATAAATAAAAAAAAAGCACAAAAAATATTTTAAAATTTTCTTTAGTGAAAAATACAAGCACTCTACGGTATTGGAAACCTGTATTACCAATGGATCACAAAGCTGCTACAAATTCTAGAACGAACGTGCAGTTTCACCATTGCTTTTAACCTAATTACCACTAGCAGCTGTATTTGTTAAACCTGTACTTTGTAAGAGTTCACATGATGTACAGTGTAATAGAGAAATATAATCATTAACGTGATAACAAAACCGAGACATAAAGCGAGTTGAACTTCAGCACAATGTTTAATATACGGTTGTTTTTCTTTTTTTTTTTGCTTAGAAACAGTTATTAAATTACACAATGTGTAGTCACTTATTTACTATAAGTAACCGTCATGCATTTCCTTGATAATCTCGTAAGGTGGAAAGACATGTCTTTATGAGTACGAGAGAGCCATAAAATAGAGGAGGGAAGTTTTTTTTTGCTACAGTCTTGTCTTATGACTTTTTCCGATAAGTCTGCCAGCCCAAATACCAGGTGATTTCCATCTGTGGCTAGAGCCCGGCTTGCAGCTGTAGTGCCACAGTAGACATTATCCATGAAATTTTTGGGGGTTTGTGCTTTGTATCCATGACGGTTTCAGTTTGGACTTGTTAAAGAAAACCACATGTTGGCAAAAACTTGCCCAATGAATATGCTGTGTCAGATTTTTAAATTATTTTTTTTTTTTATACGGTGAAATAGGAGGAAATAACATCGCGTTAACAAAGAATGAGTGTTTCAGGCATGGGAGGACTGGAAACTTTTGACCTGAAGACATGCTCGTTTTGCATTATAACCACTCAACCCTCTTTCTTAACTCTATATTATAAACTTCTTAATATAAATGCTGGAAACAAGCTGAATACCATTATTTTTATTGTTTAACATAAAATATTGGGCTAGGTTATGTTACCAGAGACACGTTTAACAGTGATCAGTTAATAGCTCATACCCAACTGAAGTATACTGGAAAAAAAAGCCAGACATCACAAGATTCCAGAACCACTAGCTACCAGTCATGTCAAAGCACAGCACCAGAAACACTAACTTCCTGGCACAGCAGAGCACCAGAACCTCAAGCTCACTGGCACAGAAAAAACAACAGAACCACTAGCTACTAGTCATAGTAGAGCACCAGAACCACTAGCTACAAGGCATGCCAAAGCACAGCACCAGAACCACTAACTTCCTGGCACAGCAGAGCCTCAGAAACACTAGATTCTTGACACAGAAAAAACACCAGAACCACTAGCTACCAGGCATAATAAAGCACTTACTCCCTGGTACAGCAGAGCACCAAAACCATTAGCCTCCTGGTATAGCAGACCACAGCACCAGAACCACTACTTCCTGGCACAGCAGAGCACCAGAACCACAAGCTACCAGGCATAATAAAGCACCAGAACTAATTGCTCTCTGGAACATCAGAGCACCAGAACCTGTAACTCCCTAGCAGAGCACAAGAACCACTAGCTCCTTGGTATAACTGAGCAAAACACAAGAACCACTAGCTACCAGACATAGTAAAGCACCATAACCATTAACTCCCTGGCACAGCAGAGCACCAGAACCACTAGCTCTCTGTCATTGCAGAACATCAGAACCACTATCTCCCTTGTATCGCAGCACACTAGAACATGTAGATCCTTGGAATAACACAGCACCAGAACCACTTTCTCCCTGGCATTGATCAGTATCAGAAGCACTGCCTCCCTGGCATTGGACAGTATGAGAACTGTTATTTTCCTGAACTAGGAAAGCATGTATGAGGACCAGGAACTAGTAGCTAAAGACATCACGGAAAAACAAGATGCAAGCATATATAGACAGGAATGAGCTTAGGAAGAGGCTACAAAGAAGGTAATCTCTGGAATTCAATTCAAAGGCAATCTCATGGTGTTCAGTCTTAACACATGACTACATTTGAGGATGACATCAAAGTGCATCATGATGGCCAAATCAAAGGCAACGCTTAAGTTCATCAGGAACACTAAGCTTATTCCTGCAATTACTTTCCACAGAGACACCATCTTCAATCTCTTTGACACTTGCTTTGGCTATTATATTATTGGCATTCAAGAAGCATCAACCTATTCCATATAGCTTTACAATAATATAAAGAAGACAAATGACTACATATGTTGACAGGAACAATATGTTGATGAGGACCATGCTTCAATAAGCTTATAATATATAGGGGGTGAGGTATTAAAACACAATAGGAAGGGAGTAAGGTGAGATATCAACTAAGTGACAGGATGAGACAGTGGCAGAGTTGGAATGTGAGAGTAAAGTGGAGAATTGACCTACTAATTCTAAGTTGAGAGAGTAAGAGATCGGTTTGAGAAATTACATTAGCCAAGCCTACTGGGTGTCATTTTGAAGCTAGAGATGACATGGGGGATATTATGTAGGTGTTAAGTAAATAGATGCTGTATGTGTGTGCTTGATATGGGTGCTGTGATACGGGTGTTGGGGAACCGTTCTATAAGTATAATGCTGGGTGCATTGTGACCACAGGATTTCATGTGATTGTTCGATATGGTATAGGAATTGAATGTGATAAGGGCAGAGGGCATGACATGGGTATTGGATGTAACATCTGTTCTGGGTTGAATCGAGTTGCTGAATATGAAATGGATGCTAGTTGTAGAATGAGTAAGTGATAAAGTTTGGGTGTCATGTCCACCTCTGGCACTACAGCTTATGGTAGACCACATATTTCATTGCCCTGCACACCTAACTTACCTTCGTGTCAGAATAGCAGAGACAGATATTCAAAATTTTGTGGGTTTCAACACTCATGAAATTCAGCCAGATGCTGAGTTATAGTCTAAAGACAGCTGTCAGAAAATTTTACATAACATTCACCCACCCATTAAAGTAAATCTGATAGAAGTTATATTGCTAGGCCTAAAAGCAGGCCAGAAGCATAATAATTGAGTGCTCACACCTTCAGGAAGAACTTACCTCCACAATCCGCACTCCTAGTCTGGATCTAGCTGGGAACACACAGGACGCCCTGTGTATAGCCGTTAGCATTTATTTTCAGGGCAGCCCTCATTACATTATTTGCTTCATAGTTGCAATGACAATGCCAAGGGTCAGTCTAACTGTTTACCAGAATGAGTATTTTAAGCAAATAGAAGAGCAAATTGATCAACTGAAGTTGAATGGTAGAAGCCAGAAGGTTTAATAGGAACATATTGCTTTAGAGAAAGGCTATGATATACTTGGGTTGGTCTTACTTAGAAGAAGTAGAATAGGTTAGAGGAAGTCAAGAATAATTTGAATTTTTGTAAGACTTTTGGACTTCCAATATAATTTGTGCCAGAGAAGTATTCTTTCTTGCAAGAGCTACCTTCAGATCTTATATCTTTATCTGAGATCTGCATCTCTACTTTGTTACCTCTATCTCTTCCTTGTTACCTTGACTTCAATGTAATTATTAGATCATGCAAACAATTTCATTATCCTATGGTTATACATATAATAGAATATGAGATACTAAGACAAGATCAAGCTTCATAACTTGTCCCATGGGGATTTGCAATTCATGTGTAACATGAGCTTAAGTCTTTAGAAGAACCTTTAGAAGATTCCAACATGAGCATTCCAGAACCAAAATAACATATAGGTTACCTCTGCATGGCAGAATCTGGAACCATAAATGTCTTGGCACAACTGATTCTTAATCTTCTCTCTTTATACTCGTCTCTTCTCCTATCTCCTCACAATGACTAACAGAAACACACTATCTATATAGGGTAAACAGCTTCCATATAAAACCACAAGGTATAATAGCATAATAGTTGTGGAGGAATACATTCCCTATACTGCATTTCCCAGTTCTTTCTGGACTATTACCATGTTCCTCTTTAATAAAATCAAAAACAGACGGCTATGATACAGATGTAGGTTTACTGTTGATGTATTCATATACATATACATAATTATACAAAGATAGCATGATGTGTGAACCTACTTGCTTTGGGTATCAATATTTGTATCGCTGTCAACTCAAAATAAATGATTTTTAAAAATTCCATAGGCATTCCATAGGTCTCATCCACAATGTACAGCTGATGTCCCCCTAGCCCCAATGGCTGAAATATGTCTTTAAACAAACGGCAACCCTTAGCATAGCAGGAATTGCCATAAGGTGACCTAACCGCCTAGAGCCCATGGAGATACTTGACCAAGCTTGGCCCTATTTACCTTCCCAAACGGCCAACCTTTATAAGGCCCTAGGGGACCTTAACCCTACGTTGATGCTTAGAATGAGTGCTCAGTCACTTTGAGGCCATTTTCAATCGAAATGTAGCAAAGGATTGAACAGATAGTGGAATGCAGACCAAATATGTGAGGATTGGTGGGAAAATATATATTTTTCTGATTCAAATATATTTGTGCCAAACCTGGATATCCCATTGAAAGGCCCATAAAAATTAAACAGGATAAGATGACAGGGATCTGGCAGAAGGAATCAGACACTGATCATCCACCAAAAAAAGAAACAAAAAAACCATGAAACAATAGAAAAACAGACCATAAATTTTAGGATTCATGGGAGACGCTGCATCCAAATGGCCTGTGGCCAACAAAAGGAATGGTTTCTAAAGCACCATAAATGAAAAATCTGCTGTGCATGAGAAGGAAAAATGTAAATGTAGAGGACCTTTGTTGCCACTTGTGGGAGAAACCACAATATTTGATGTGCTTGCCTGGAAATGAAATAGACAAGAATCTCCACATGTGAAATAAAGTAACAATTTTAAGAAAACGATTTTATTTGATGCAAGAAACTCTTTTTATAGGCCACTCAAAATGCTATAACTAGAATCACTAGAGGGGAAAAAAAACAAGCACAGAATCAGAAGTACAGAACAAAAAAAACTACACTATCTGATACAGAAAAATTAGTGTAATCTCAGGATTATGTTCAAAGGGAACAGATACACCAACAGACAGAGAGATATACAGACCGAGATATACACACACAGACAGACATATAGATAGATCGATCGATAGATAGATCGATAGAAAGTAGATAGTGGGGAGAGAGATAGATAGATAGACACATAGATACATAGATATATAGACAGACAGACAGACAGACAGATAGATAGGTAGATAGATAGATAGATAGATAGATAGATATATACATAGATAGATAGATAGATAGATAGATAGATAGATAGATAGATAGACAGACAGATAGATAGATAGATAGATAGATAGATAGATAGATAGGTATATAGCTAGTTAGATAGATAGATAGATAGATAGATAGATAGATAGATAGATAGATAGATAGATAGAGGGGAGAGAGAGATAGATAGATAGATAGATAGATAGATAGTGGGGAGAGAGAGATATATAGATAGATAGATAGATAGATAGATAGATAGATAGATAGATAGATAGATAGATAGTGGGGAGATAGATATATACATAGGTATATAGATAGATAGATAGATAGATAGATAGATAGATAGATAGATACATAGATAGATAGCTAGATAGATAGATAGATACATACATAGATAGATAGATAGATAGATACATAGATAGATAGATAGATAGATAGATAGATAGATAGATAGATAGATAGTGGGGAGAGAGATAGATAGATAGATGATAGAAAGATACAGGGAGTGCAGAATTATTAGGCAAGTTGTATTTTTGAGGATTAATTTTATTATTGAACAACAACCATGTTCTCAATGAACCCAAAAAACTCATTAATATCAAAGCTGAATATTTTTGGAAGTAGTTTTTAGTTTGTTTTTAGTTTTAGCTATGTTAGGGGGATATCTGTGTGTGCAGGTGACTATTACTGTGCATAATTATTAGGCAACTTAACAAAAAACAAATATATACCCATTTCAATTATTTATTATTACCAGTGAAACCAATATAACATCTCAACATTCACAGATATACATTTCTGACATTCAAAAACAAAACAAAAACAAATCAGTGACCAATATAACCACCTTTCTTTGCAAGGACACTCAAAAGCCTGCCATCCATGGATTCTGTCAGTGTTTTGATCTGTTCACCATCAACATTGCGTGCAGCAGCAACCACAGCCTCCCAGACACTGTTCAGAGAGGTGTACTGTTTTCCCTCCTTGTAAATCTCACATTTGATGATGGACCACAGGTTCTCAATGGGGTTCAGATCAGGTGAACAAGGAGGCCATGTCATTAGATTTCCTTCTTTTATACCCTTTCTTGCCAGCCACGCTGTGGAGTACTTGGACGCGTGTGATGGAGCATTGTCCTGCATGAAAATCATGTTTTTCTTGAAGGATGCAGACTTCTTCCTGTACCACTGCTTGAAGAAGGTGTCTTCCAGGAACTGGCAGTAGGACTGGGAGTTGAGCTTGACTCCATCCTCAACCCGAAAAGGCCCCACAAGCTCATCTTTGATGATACCAGCCCAAACCAGTACTCCACCTCCACCTTGCTGGCGTCTGAGTCGGACTGGAGCTCTCTGCCCTTTACCAATCCAGCCACGGGCCCATCCATCTGGCCCATCAAGACTCACTCTCATTTCATCAGTCCATAAAACCTTAGAAAAATCAGTCTTGAGATATTTCTTGGCCCAGTCTTGACGTTTCAGCTTGTGTGTCTTGTTCAGTGGTGGTCGTCTTTCAGCCTTTCTTACCTTGGCCATGTCTCTGAGTATTGCACACCTTGTGCTTTTGGGCACTCCAGTGATGTTGCAGCTCTGAAATATGGCCAAACTGGTGGCAAGTGGCATCGTGGCAGCTGCACGCTTGACTTTTCTCAGTTAATGGGCAGTTATTTTGCGCCTTGGTTTTTCCACACGCTTCTTGCGACCCTGTTGACTATTTTGAATGAAACGCTTGATTGTTCGATGATCACGCTTCAGAAGCTTTGCAATTTTAAGAGTGCTGCATCCCTCTGCAAGATATCTCACTATTTTTGACTTTTCTGAGCCTGTCAAGTCCTTCTTTTGACCCATTTTGCCAAAGGAAAGGAAGTTGCCTAATAATTATGCACACCTGATATAGGGTGTTGATGTCATTAGACCACACCCCTTCTCATTACAGAGATGCACATCACCTAATATGCTTAATTGGTAGTAGGCTTTCGAGCCTATACAGCTTGGAGTAAGACAACATGCATAAAGAGGATGATGTGGTCAAAATACTTATTTGCCTAATAATTCTGCACTCCCTGTAGATAGACAGAGAGATAGATACATAGATAGATAGACAGATAGATAGGTATATAGCTAGATAGATAGATACATAGATAAATAGATAGATAGATAGTGGGGACATAGATAGATAGATAGATAGATAGATAGAAAGATAGATAGATACATAGATAGATAGATAGATAGTGGGGAGAGAGATAGATAGATATATAGATACATAGATACATAGACAGATAGATAGATAGATAGATAGTGGGGAGAGAGATAGATAGATAGATGATAGAAAGATAGATAGATAGATAGATAGAAACATAGATAGATAGATAGACAGATAGATATATAGATAGATAGATAGATAGATAGATAGTGGGGAGAGAGAGATAGATAGATAGATAGTGGGGAGAGAGATAGATAGATGATAGATAGATAGATAGATAGATAGATAGATAGATAGATAGATAGATAGATACATAGATAGATAGATAGATACATAGCTAGCTAGATAGATAGATAGAAAAATATATACAAATGTATAAATTAGCTTGCACTCACGGACTTGAAGATTGAAAAAATCGCTTTATTCAAAGCATGTTATAGAATCATCACACCGACGTTTCAGCCCACGTCCGGGGCTTTCCTCAAGGTGAATTGACAATAAAAACATTAAATCCAAGTGTGAAATATATACCCATAAAAAGAATAAACTAACTCACCACAGGTGATGTCTTGCAGTATACCGGCGTCCTACTAACCCAGTGCGCATGCCTTATCAAACACAACCCGGAAGTAGTGGATCCGTGCGTAACCCGGTTACCATAGTAACATACCCACGCCGTGAACTGCCGAAATAGGAGATACACTAAAATACAAACACCAAGTGCCCTACGAGAACCGCTTAATACAATTGTAACATACAAGCTCAAATAGAAAAAGGGAGCACACACGGTTATGGACCTATCACTGTTACAAGTTCATTGTAAAAAAAACAACAAACTATTAGGTTATAAAGAAAAAAGTTATCAAATATAATTACATAATAGATACATATACAATACATTAATCGGGATAGCTATCATTATTCCTACACCATAAGTGCAATATTCAGCTCCTCAATAGGTATCCAATAAATAACAGACGGTCCAAAAACGTGTGTACTCCACCTGAATCAAAAACAGTACCAAAACACTTTGTTAAGACGAATTCATATATAAGAGCAGATTAAAGTTAAATAAAAGGATGAAAAGATAATAACTCATTCAGTCCATTAGGTGACACAGTATTAAGTTCATAAATCCAGTATGTTTCTTTCTGTAGCAAAAGTCTACTCCGATCTCCTCCCCTAAGGGGTTGGGGTATATGGTCAATGGCAGTAAATTTGAGGGTAGCCAAGGAATGTCTCTTTTCCAAAAAATGTTTGGCCACCGGTTTATCAGAGTGGCCATCTCTGTAAGCTGTCCTAATATTGGACCGATGTCCCCGAATACGTTCACAAAGAGGTGTGTCCGTTTTGCCAATATAAATTAAACCGCAAGGGCAAGAAATTTTATAAATTACAAAAGAGGTTTTGCAGGTAATGGTATGCATTATAATATATCGTTTGTTGTTATGTGGATGATTAAAGGTGCGCGAAGGGACCATATGGCCACACGTCACGCATCCCAAACACCTCACAGAACCCCTAATCTGTACTTTTTGCTCCTGTTGATAGCTTCGTGCTGGATCAGTATTCACCAGTAGATCACGTAGATTTTTATTCCGGCGGTAACAGATCATCGGCGGTTCTTTAAAGATAGGGGGTAAAGTAGTGTCCGAAGATAACATATTCCAGTTCTTCCTCACAATATTAGCAACTTGATTTGCTTTATTGTGGTATGTAATCGGAAAAACAAGCCTAGGTGGCGTCAAGGATTCTTTCTCAGCATGAGCATTCTGTGCCTTCTCTAATGCCTTATCCAATAATTGTTTTTTATAGCCTCTTTCTAGAAATTTGTCGGTCATCTCATCTATTTGTGTTCGCATAACCATTTTGTCGGAATTATTACGTATTACCCGACGATATTGTGCATATGGAATTGAATCAATTAAGGGTTTAGGATGAGCACTATTGCTATGCAAAATTGTGTTCCGATCAGTCGGTTTAGAAAAAAGGCTATAAGACAAACTAGAATCCACCATCTTGATTTCCAAATCCAGAAACTGTATTTTATCCATGCTGATATGAGCTGTCATTCTCACCGGTAAAGGCAAATGATTCAAATATTCCACCATTGCATGGGCCTGCGGTACTGTACCCGCCAAATGATAAGCACATCATCGATAAAACGAAAGTATTGAACAATATGCTGTTGAAAAATTGAAAAAATATTTTCCATTTCATAGGCGTACATGTAGGCATTGGCGTACATCGGCGCCATCGCTGCCCCCATGGAAGTCCCCGAAATTTGCATAAACCAGTCCTGTTCAAAGCGGAAATAATTGTGTTTTAAAGTAAATTCCAAAAGTTCCAAAACATATTCGATCGGTGGACCTTGATAAACTGTAGAATGAGTGAGGACTTGTCTCATAGCCTCTATACCAGCATCATGATGGATGATGGTATAAAGGCTACTGTCGTCCATAGTAATCAACACCAATGATGTATCATTCATGTGCATCTGCTGTAATGCAGAAATTAAATTGGGCGTATCCTTAATGCATGTTGATAAACTTTCCACTGATTTCTTAAATAAAGCATCCAGCCATTTAGCCACCGGTTCCAATACCCCCCCCACTGCCGAAACTATAGGGCGTCCCGGGGGATTAGTAAGACTCTTATGGATCTTCGGAATCGTATAAATTATAGGGCTACGTGGACAAGGCTGAAGAAGAAACAAAAATGTCTCATGGTCAATATAATTGGCTCTCAGTCCCATTGTCAGGACAGCCTCTAATTGTAACTGTACCTCTTTAGTTGGGTCACCAGACAAGGCCTTATATGTACAATTATCTCCTAGTTGTCGTCTAATCTCTTGTGCATATTGATAATAGTCCATTACAACTATACCACCTCCCTTATCTGCGGGACGTATTACAATCTCTGAGTCCTTTGCCAGACCATTTATTAATTGATGTTGTTTCTTAGTAATATTATATTGCCCATAATATTTCTGTTGTAAAATATGGGTAGTCTCCTGTTGGACAGTTGTAAGGTACGTTTTGAGATTAGCTTTGTTGGATTGTGGGTCAAACGTAGATTTAGGTCTAAAGCGGTTATAGCTTGCTCTATGTTCCTGTTCTATTGCATTAGGTTTATTAAAAAATTTCTTTAACCTCATAGATCTTCCAAATTGGAATAATTCCACATTCCAAAAAAATTGATTAGGCTTAGAGGTTGGAACGAATGACAAACCAAGACTTAATATTTCTGTTTCTGCTGGAAGTAATTGTCGTTGTGAAAGATTGAAAACCGGTATCAACCCCTGAGCGGCGGTTTTCCACGGGTGAGTAGTTTTCCCCTTGCGACCCCTTCTCGAGGCCCTCCGTTTGAACCTCTGCCGCGGCTCCTGGTGGTAGTACCCATTGCTGGCGATCCTAAAAAAGGAACATTATCATTTTGGAACTCAGAATCCGATGTAGAGTCCCCAGAGGTTACGTCCACAGTTGGAATATTCGGACGTATAATTCTTTTTCGTGGTCTCCTAGGTCTGCGGGCTTGTTCACCAGTCAGCCATTTATATACTCTGTGCTCCTGATAATCCTGGAGGACACGCTCAAATTTTTGTTTTTTAAATTTGATCAACTCATTTTTGTATTTCAGTAACTCTTGTTTGAGTTTATCTTGTAACTTCAAACCTTCTGGAGATGATAATAATACAGCATATTCAAGCTCCTTAGTTACTATCTTCCGTGTAATGTCCTCTAAATCAGATTTGACATCTTGTATAATTATTAGCATAAGATCAAGTGATGCTTTATTCAACACTGATGTCCAGTCCTTGCAGACCTTTCCCTTTGACCTTCCTATTGTTGGTATATTCATAATGCGAAATCCCCTAGGAATTCGTTTTGCCTTGTAATAATCGGATAAAAAAAGACCATGTAGATCCAAATCAATGCTTCTCTTTTGCAGCCTCAATAACTCAAAATAAATGTCCTTTAGTGTGATCTGTAATGGTAACTCAGAACTGGTTTGTGTCCATAAAATGGCCTGAGCCTCCTCACTGGAGAATTGTAAAACTTCTGCTTGCTGATCATATCCTCCAGCCTGCACCAAAAATTCGTCTATATTCTCCATATCACAAAGTGGAAAAAAAAGTCAATTCTTATAGATAGAATTTCACTCTTATAGCATTATAACAAATGCAAAACTGACAAAAATTACAAAAATTGTAAAAAATGCCGGTGCACAGGAACAGAGTATGGCTCTTTACTCCAAATATACAAAAAAAAGTGGATATCCTTGCACTCAGGCTGTATATAATATATGAGGGCCGGGTGCTATAAGCCAAAGCCAAATCATAGACAAATGTATAAATTAGCTTGCACTCACGGACTTGAAGTTTGAAAAAATCGCTTTATTCAAAGCATGTTATAGAATCATCACACCGACGTTTCAGCCCACGTCCGGGGCTTTCCTCAAGGTGAATTGACAATAAAAACATTAAATCCAAGTGTGAAATATATACCCATAAAAAGAATAAACTAACTCACCACAGGTGATGTCTTGCAGTATACCGGCGTCCTACTAACCCAGTGCGCATGCGTTATCAAACACAACCCGGAAGTAGTGGATCCGTGCGTAACCCGGTTACCATAGTAACATACCCACGCTGTGAACTGCCGAAATAGGAGATACACTAAAATACAAACACCAAGTGCCCTACGAGAACCGCTTAATACAATTGTAACATACAAGCTCAAATAGAAAAAGGGAGCACACACGGTTATGGACCTATCACTGTTACAAGTTCATTGTAAAAAAAACAACAAACTATTAGGTTATAAAGAAAAAAGTTATCAAATATAATTACATAATAGATACATATACAATACATTAATCGGGATAGCTATCATTATTCCTACACCAGCTAGATAGATAGATAGAAAAATATATAGATAGATATATAGTGGGGAGAGAGATAGATAGATAGATAGATAGATAGATAGATAGATAGATACATAGATAGATACATAGATATATAGATAGATAGACAGATAGATACATAGGTATATAGATAGATAGATAGATACATAGATAGATAGATACATAGATACATAGATAGATAGATTGATAGATAGATAGATAGAAAGCTAGATAGATAGATAGTGGGGAGAGAGATAGATAGATAGATAGATAGATAGATAGATAGATAGATAGATAGATAATAGAAAGATAGATAGACAGATAGATAGATAGATAAATAGATAGGTAGATAGATAGATAGATAGATAGATAGTGGGGAGATAGATAGATAGATAGATAGATAGATAGATAGAAAGATAGATAGATACATAGATAGATAGATAGATAGATAGATAGATAGAAAGATAGATAGATAGATAGATACATAGATAGATAGATAGATAGATAGATAGATAGAAAAATATACATATACATAGATAGATAGATAGATAGATAGACACACCATATAAACTAAAGCTTTGTAGGTCACTGAAATGCAGACACTGTAGGTCTCATGCC
Organism: Pelobates cultripes; assembly: GCA_933207985.1. NCBI lineage: Eukaryota > Metazoa > Chordata > Amphibia > Anura > Pelobatidae > Pelobates > Pelobates cultripes. The sequence continues at coordinate 337,900,300 of OW240913.1, forward strand.
TCTCAATTTGATCTGTCCATTATAAAATAAAAAATGAATAGATACACATTGTTAAAACGCTTAGGCTGATTAGGGACTATGATAGTGTCCGTGGAGTGAGAGCTGTAAGTTTGTCTGATATATAACTCTGTGTTCACTGTAAGAGTTTTTATAGAATTTGGTGGCACGATTAAACAGACAGAACACTTGATACTTTGTGAGTGTTTACATTATGGGAAAGATTAACTATTCTAAATACTTCAGAAATAAAGAAGATTAAAAGGGAAACTTAGGTGGAATAACATTGAAACACAAAGGAAACAGGCTGTTTTTCAGAACAGTTTAAGTGCCCCGAAGTCTTCATCAGTTCCTGTTTTTCACTGTGACATTAAAACATAGTCTAACCTTGTGTGACCTCTTTACTGTAAGTAACAACATGTCATTTACATTTACTGCATGATATAAGGTAATAATGCTTCCTTGGCGGGGGAGGGGAGCATAAGGTGATTGTTGGTACCAAGTCACAAACTAAATTAACAACAGTATCTCCCCATGGTTTAAGCGGTTCTGTCACTGTCTGGGGTCTTTTTGCAATTTGTACAGACCTCAGATGGTGACTGCTGTATGTTCGGGGGTGTTGGGGAAGGAGGGGGTTTAGGGGACGATGAGTTTTATTCGCCTGAACCTGTCTCTTGCAGAACCCGCCTTCTTCAGCTCCGGACACATCACTTGGAGCCAACCTCTGTGATATGAAACACAGATGTGGATCCCCTGTGATGGTGGAATTCTCCATAGATATTTTCGCTATAGCCATCCCTGATTAATGCTAGAGGAAATAACAAGCTTGACAAAATGTAGCTCTATATTTTTTCAAGCTTTGTCATGCTGGTGGCAACCTTTACTAAACTGCTCGAGAGTGGCAAATAATGCAATAAAGTTGTTATGGTGCCCAGAGTATTCCTTTAAGCAGCACAAGCTAGAAGCCAATGAGAGCATTGATTTATTGGCTGACAGCATTAACTGAGTACTCTTAGCCATTGAACAAGTAGAAAGAATTATTCTATTGAACTAAACTGATATCCCTGCTAATACAGTTTGGCAGATTATGCTGTGATAGCACCAGGACACTCCTGGTACTATAACCATTGCAGTGGTCAGTAGCGGCTATGGTAGTTATGTGTAATCCTTTAAAAATATGTACAACCAAATACAAACCTCTGTATCACAGCTCCCCTGTGGGCCTATTTGTCTAAAGATGGAAAGATCTCTGATATAATGTTTCAGAGATACATTAATATAATATTGTAAAATCTGAAATATTTGTGAAAAATAATGGCTAGCTCAACATTTTTCATTACTTTTAAATTTACATTATAAGCCTCTCTGTCCTGGCACAGTCATAGCATACCATAAAAAATATTCTAGCCCCTGAGTGAGTGAGTGAGTGAGAGAATGATTATTTTAGCATACTGCAATATGAAAGGAATGTTTGCGCATGCATACATTTGTACAACATTTCTCTGCACATGTCTAAATAGTCAAGGGTCAATGAATTCAATCTAGATATGGAGGTAGTAGACATGGTATGCAATAAAAATAATCTCAGGAGTTTAAGTTTATGTGAAAATTGGATATTTCGCTCCATATTTTCAAACAATATGTTTGTGTTATTACCACGTTAAATGTGATTGTCCTGGGTTGAGGGAAAGCGAGTAATATAATCTGTCTCTTTTAGATAAAAGACAGTTGCACTTTGGAGGTCTACTGTACAATTTAAACAACATTCACGAGATCTGCCCAGACACATTTTTTTATTTGCCATATAACAATGTACACAAAGGATTAACTCACTGGACACAATTTAAACATAGATTCTTGATACATGGACTATTTCTTGAGGATATATACTTCCAAATCTAATATCAAAACACCTAATGGGATACAAAACATAAAGCACCTTAGTAGACAATGGGGGCTTGCATCATATGCATGAAATGGGCTCTTGTAGTAGAGAGCTATTTTCATGAAAAACGATCAAACTCTTCTACGATATCTCCACGTGACTTTAATGTGTACATGATCTTCACAAGAAGCCCTCGATAATATGTGTTCTATTAATGATGATGCAATAGATTGGCACCAACCCATGTATCCTACAAAGAGCAAAAATACTCAAGATCGCACTTACTCCATAAGAGATACTCTGTATTTTTTAGATAAACTTTTGGATTTAAAAAAAAGTCTTTTGATTTGACCACTACGAATGAATGTACGATATCTTACACTACGCTCATTGGAGAGAGTTCTGATCACATTTCACCTAATATGCTCCCAAAATACTTGTATCAACTTGTTTTTAAGACGTCTTCTGCAAAAACCATAGGTGTGTAAATTACTCTTATTTGTATTTCCTAAAAATGAAAAATTGAGCCATCGGTTTTCTTTTCAATGTTCCCTTTTCATTCCTATTTCTCGCTGCCAAAACAAAACCCTGTGGCAATATCAGATTTACCCATCTATTTCTGGTTTATTTTTACTTGTCAAACAGCTGACAATGATGCAAGTTTGTTTTTCAGAAATTCTGGCACATGTAGGCATTCCCCAAGCCACAAAAATGTGTCAAATGGAAAAGATGGCAAGTAGAGTTAAAATAAAAACTAGAAGAAGATAAATTAATCCAATGGGTCCCACCACAAAGTCTACAAGTTAAACAGACAAAGCTGAACTCTTGGCACGCCAAAGTGATATGCAACACAACTGAAATTACTCTAAGGCTTGTTAAAGCAGATATTTTTGCTCCTTGTCATAAAATTCAATTACTATGTTATTACCAAGTTAATCGTGATAATAGCTACAAAATCCCAGTAGAATAAAAAGCATAGTTAAAGAAATAACGATGCAGCAGGAATTCTTTAATTAACACAGGGATTGACTTTTATCCAAAAATAGTTATTCTTTATTACTAGTTACTATATGTCTAACAGTCTGGACTTTGTTGCATCACTTCCTAGTAGCAAGTTTCAACAATGCTGGACAGAAGCTTCTTGAAAGTTAAAATTCTGGTCCTTGCTTACAAAGCTCTTACCTACTTATCCCCTCTAAAATACAAGAATGTCCCATAAATGCCCCTACTCTTTGATGAAGACCTGTGTCTGGGCTCTGTTCGTATTCATAGAAGCATGGCATGGGATGGTAGATAAGAACCATTCGGCCCATCTAGTCTGCCCAAGTTTTGAAATACTTTCATTAGTCCATGGCCTTATCTTAAGTCTAGGATAGACTCACACTTCTAACACCACATTCAAGATTCCTCTAGGGCTGCGCCATATCAAAATAACTACCCTTCCTGCTCCGTTAGACTCTCACCCAGTCTCCATTTCTTCACAAAAGTCATATGAAACTCACTTTTTCAGGAAGCATATCAATTAAAACTTTGATAACCAACCTGGCTTTCTCTCCTGCAACTGTGTCATCTAAAGAAAAGTTTTGTAAACTCTTCTAGCAAACTAGCTTTCCTTTACCCTTACATCTTGTATCACTTTACCCCACTCACTCTAGAATGTACGTTCATTTGAGCAGGACCCTCAGCACCCTATGGTTCCTGTACTCACAACTTGTCTTGTTGCAAATATTTGGTTGTTAGTCCACCTACTGTACAGCACTGCAGATATTGTTGGCAATTTATATATCATAATAATAATAATAATAATAATAATAATAATAATAATAATAAAATGGTTCTCCATTAACTGAAATTCACTCACATATGTATGATGAAGGTGAAAAAGTCAAGTGTACATGAGGTTCTGTATAACTCACTTCCATTGGATTCTGGAGACTTTGATATTTTTTTTCTAGAGTGATGACCAGTTCCAAAATGTGAATTTTGGTGGATGAAAGATCTAAAATCATATAATTACATTTCAGATAACAATGAGCTTTTGAATTCATGAAGGAATTTAGGGTATGGTAATTTCAGCATGAAAAGGAACCCAATGCCTAAAGCGTGACCTATCTGAATTCTATAAATGCAAATAACAACCATACTTTAGGAATGAGATATTTCATAAGTAGCCATCAGTATAATAACGGGGAATGTACCTTACAAATTCTAAGCTCTTGCTAAACTTCAGAGGTGTCAGGTTACCTTCATTTTACTTAATTTGCATCCTTCCTCCAGCCCCATGGGCCTAATTTATAAATAATTACTCCGGCATACTTTGTCAAGTCAAACCAATGTGTCCATCCAACATCACCACACACACATTTTGGCAACACAGTGTTTCATGTACATCTTTTTTTTCTGTTTGAAACCCTCTGTGCACAGGTCATGTGTTGTATTGTGGTTTCTGTTTGCCTGATAACATGTATGTTGCTATAGATTATTATTATTATTGGTATTTGGTTCTTGGGTATGACTCGACTTGTTTGTTTATGATTTTTTATTTACAGCCTTCTTTGGCTTGGCTTGGCTTGTTATATCAATTGCTTTCTCCTACAGGTTTATAGACCCCATTTGTTTCACTTCAATATATCTATTTAGCCCAATCACTGTAAAGGCTGGTAATGCATCTTGATCCTGTCTTGTTTTGACACTTTCTCTGCCATTTAGAGTTAACTAGAACATGACATAGGACTGAATTAAGAAGACAGCTTTAGGGCTGGTGAAGTTACAAGACCTTATGTACTGCAAGAAACTAACTGGATTTTAAAGGTTAAGAATATTTAAGAAAATGATTGTGTTGTGTTATACTAATGTTATGAAAGAGTCCATTGCTGCAATTGAAAAAGTGTGGTTCTATTGTTATTATAAAAGAGACACGGATTAAAATTAGAAGAACATATTTTGTATGTGCTGACAAATGTACCTGTATCTGTAAAACTAAACACACTACAAACTACAGTCAATAAATACCAATAGTCAATGTTTAATATGAATGAATTAGTGGAATATAAACCAGGGAAAGTTAAGAATGAATGCTTTCTCTTCTGATCCCTCATGTATGTGCAGAAGTGTTCAGGTTTTTAAAAGCAATTGCTTTACTTTCCCAGCCGTGTCCCCTGAAAATCCATGGGGGTGGGAAGGGGAGGGAGGGACAATAAAATGGCCTAGAAGGTGATAGTGAGAATAAGATACCTAAATTAATATATCTGCCCTGATAATAATATCACAAGATAGTTAACTGCCTTAACTATTGTATTGCAAGAGGAGAATTTGGTTATCAAACTGCACCTGTGCAAACATATGGGGTAATGCCCTAAATTTAGAATTGTAGAGATTTTAAAAGACATTTGCTAATTCATAATTTTAACAATTTTAAACTATTTTTCAGTTTGGCTTTTATAGTCTAATAGTTGCAATTCTATTTTTATTAGAAAGAATGTTTTAGAAAACATTTGTGAAATGACAAGTCATAGATAATACTGCTTATAACAGCAATAATTTAATTTGTTTAGTGCTTTACTCAGAAAAGGACTAAGCTAATGGATGTCATGTACCATGATCAGGGACGTATTAGCTGTGAGGCAAACAAGGCATTTGCCTTGGGCGGCATTTTCCAGGAGGCGGCAAAATGTCCGGGGCAAATGTCTTGTTAGCCTGGCGGCTAACTAAAAATCCGGTCAGGCGGGAGGTGCTGGCGAGGGAGCACTTTCTCCTGAGCTCTCTGCTCAGCTCCCTTGCGCACCGCAGAGTGATGCTGGGAGCCGGAATATGACATCATATTCCGGCTCCGGGCATCACTCTGCGGCGCGCGAGGGAGATGTGCAGAGAGCTCACTAATCAGTGCTCCCTCACCGGCCGGCCGGTCACTCGCCCGCCCAGCAGCCCCACTGGACCCCAGGGAAAGGGAGAACCCCCCCCAGCATTCCCAAAGGTAAGGAGGCTGGGGGGGTTGAATTTAAAAAAAAAAAAGTGAGTGTGTTAATGTGAGTGAGTGTGTGTTTGTGTCTGTCAGTGTGTGTGTTAGTATGTGTGAGTTTGTCTGTTAGTGTGTGTGTCTGTTAGTGAGTGTGTGTGTGTGTATCTGTTAGTGTGTGTGTGTCTGTTAGCGTGTGTGTCTGTTAGTGAGTGTGAGTGTGTGTCTGTTAGTGAGTGTGTGTGTCTGCTAGTGACTGTATGTGTCTGTTAGTGTGTATGTCTGATAGCTAGTGTATGCGTGTCTGTCAATGAATGTGTGTGTGTATTAAGAAGGCAGGGCAGGAGGGAAGGGTGAGGGGTGCGGAGGGTGGCGGGGTGCGGGGGGGGCATCTGAGTTTTGTGATGCCTAGGGCAGCACAAAACCAGGATACACCACTGACCATGATAGTACATATATAGACATGTAGACCCAGAAAATGTACATATATATATATATATATATAAGAAAATAATTTTGTTATATATATATATATATATATATATATATACCGTATTTACTCAAATCTAATGCGCCATCGAATCTAATGTGCACCTTCATTTTTGACACCTGGAAGCTGAAAAATGTTTTTGCTGGTGAATGTGAAGCGCATTTATACAAAAAAATACTACAATGCAAAATTGTGTTACAATGAAATTGTTTATTGCCATATACCATAGTAACATTGATGGTATTTCAATATTAGAATCAAATCTAATGCACATTCACATTTTGGAAACTTTTTTTTTTTTTAAAGTGCGCATTAGATTTGAGTTAATCCAGATATATATATATATCGCATGGGAATTAACCACAAATGTTTGATATTTAAGCATGCAATATTAGAATTTTATTAACAATTTAGTTCTACACTTACAGCATGCTTTAGCCTGTATAAAAACTGTGATCCTCCATATATACGATGAGTCATATATAAATCTGCATATGCTATGACTCATCGTATATTTAAAATATATTAAAACATTTTTTATTCCAGAATGAGTTGCCATGGTAATAAGAATAATCTGAAAATCGGTCTGATCAAACCTTTATTTTTTCCGATCTGAAAGCTGGGCATCTTCCTACACTCCATTCCAGCTAAGGCACTCACCTCATTCTGGCTTTGGGTTCTATAGATGGATTTTTTTTAAGGATGTAGATGGCAGAATTTTGGCTCCCTGTGTTGTTAGTTTGACTAATCTCTTTTATTGCTCTTTTGGATGGTGGCCACAAAGATATATTCCCTCAGATTTGGATGCTTGTTCATTTCTGCCAGAGCACAGTTGATTATTAGGTAAGGTATATTCACAAAATGCCTAGGGAGCTGTTTCAACATCGTCGACTTGACCCATTTAGGCTCTACAAACTTCCTTTTGTCTTCTGTCCAAGTGAAAAAAATTTAACCCTCAGCACTTGTTAAATTAAAAAAAAGTTTTGGGACTATCAATCGAGTACTAACAGCAAAGAGAAAAAACAAACAAACATATTCTGTATCTTCCTTTTTTTCTGGTAAAATGTATCAGCAATACAAAAAATGTTGAAAAACCAATGAGCATTTTGAGTAAAGGAAGATACATTTCATGCATAATACTCTGCTGGCTATTGCTGATTGCTAATAAAATGTATGAAAGAAGAAATACTATGGTGCATTATGTTTGAGTTATTTGAAGTGTAAACGACCGCTACTAATGTTGCAGGTTATCAACTCATACATACAATGCAACTGAGAACCTAAAGGATGGATTGAACATAAAGCAGTATTTCTAGACTTAAAAATGCATTTTTAAAAACAAACCAACAAATATAAGTAAATACTGTCTTAAATGCACTCACTACAATATAGAACTTATCTTTATGTTCCAATCTGCCTCTAAGTCATTTGTACAACCATACACCCATCCCAAAAGCTTTCAACCTGAGCATCATTTTCACTCCGACCAGTCGTTCCCTCCTCATATTCCATCGATTTGTGGTTTAGTCACTTAACAGAAAGAAAAATGATATTCATCAGTTTCTAACACAATGTGCAACCATAGCTTTATAGATGCACTCATCAGCTCCTGTGTTGATTACTGTAACCCGTTCTTCATGCAGCTTCCAGACTTACTGCCCTTACTAAAAGCACTTCTCACACTTTACCTCTTTGATGATATTTATATTGGCTTTCTGTTGATGTAACATTTCATATTAAAAAATGGGCTCTCATGTACACGGTTTTCCACAAATCTCATCTAAGGGCATCTAACCTTTCATTTTGCACCCCTACCTCTAATATTGGCTAATTATTCTCATGCACTTCACATTTCACAAAAAAAATGCCAAAAATTTTTTTTCCCCCACTAGATTATAATTCTTAAAAAAAAATGTTTTAGAAAAGCATTTCAAATTCCCACTTCCTCTAGATCAGGGGTGTCAAACATGCGGCCCCCCAGATGTTGCTGAACTACATCTCCCATGATTCTTTAAATGAAACAGATAGCCAGGGAATCATGGGAGTTGTAGTTCAGCAACATCTGGGGGGCCGCATGTTTGACACCCCTGCTCTAGATTTTAAGCTAGGCTTAGTAGAACCATTGATACCTCTTTTTATTTTTTGCGAAAATATGTTATCATTCATATATATACTTAGCCTTCCCTATGTTCAACAGAATACGTCAGCACATTTTAAATTGTATAATTATGACATGACGGTGTACGAATCCACAAATAATTAAGATTTTCTCTGAGTCTGGAATAAAAGGGCTTTTGCAACAGTATCTATACTTATTGATTTATTTTGTTTCTCATCTGTACCCAAATTGCATCTGCTGCTATTAACCCATCGTGTTTTGAAGTTTTTAGATTCTTGTTTATTTGAGTTTTTCAAAATGTTCAGATGAAATTACAGATTAGCATTTCAAATTTAGTTTTTTTGCTCTATCCGTACATATACCTGTGAATTCCGCGGATTTCGAAAAACTAGTACCCCACATTTCATGGCTCATGAAAGCAGGCCTGTCTTTACTTATAAACAGATAAATGTATCCATGCAGCCTACTAAGCTCTTGGCAAGGTGTAATAAATGCCATTTATTCACAGCTGGCACTAATCTATGGCAGACTGTGTATACTGTATGTAAAAGACCAGGTTTAGCTGGACCTTCCCCAACATTAAGATGTTGAAATTAATTTCAGATCATTTTTAGCTTTTAGGTAAACTTCCTAAGAGTTATATCAGAGGCAGAAAATATATCTTCGCTTACATTCTTTAGGATGAGTGAATTTAAAACATTTTCTTTTCGTGAGTCATCTTATGATAAATATACTCTCTTTTAAAAACTGAGAATAACCAAGACAAATTTTGTCTTTCTCGTGGTATATGTTTATACATTTCTAGCACAGATTTGAAATGCAATAAGCCAGTCTAATTTTTAAAGAGTCGGTTTAAGGCATGGGTTGTCAACCTAGTCCCTACCGCCCACTAGTGGGCATTTCAGGATTCCAGATGGGTGGTAGGGATTTCGGCGGCTAAATCATCTTTTTGAGAGGATTTCTCCTTTTTAGAGTGGGCGGGCGCGAGCGGCTTGGGGGCGCAAGATTTCAGTGACCGGCAGGAGGGAAGCGCTCCCTCCTGCCAGGCCACCTTCTGGACCGCCCGGTGTGGCAGAATTCTAGGCGGTGAGGGAGCTCTAACCTCTGTGCTCAGCTCCCTTGCGCAATGTTTGCTGATGCCACCGGAGCTGCAATATGACGTCATATTCCGGCTCCTGGCATCAGTAGATAGCCCTTGAGGGAGCAGAGCAGAGAGGTTAGAGCTCCCTCACCTCCTCGGATTAGAACTCTGCCGCCTGCCGAAGTGAAGCCCCACTGGACCCCAGGGACAGATCCACACCAGCTCTCCAGGTAGGGAGGCTGGGTGGACATTTAATATTAATAATTTGTGTGTCTGTAAGTGTATTTGTGAGTGTGTATGTGTGTGGGTCTGTAAGTATATGTGTGTGTGTCTGTAAGTGTATGTGTGAGTGTGTGTATGTTTGTCTGTGTGTATGTGTTTCTCTGTGAGTGTGTGTGTGTCTGTAAATGTATGTGTGAGTATGTTTTTCTGTGAGTGTGTGTGTCTGTAAGTTTATGTGTGTGTGTGTCTGTGTGTGTCTGTGAGTGTGTGTGTCTGTAAGTGTATGTGTGAGTGTGTATGTGTGTGTGTCTGTAAGTATATGTGTGTATGTGTGAGTGTGTGTATGTTTGTCTGTGTGTATGTGTTTCACAGTGAGTGTGTGTGTCTGTAAGTGTATGTGTGAGTGTGTGTATGTGTTTGTCTGTGAGCAGAGTACTTGTAAAATAGAAGAAAGAAGTAGCAGAGTATTTGTAGAATAGGAGAAAGAAAGAGCAGAGTACTTGTAAAAAGGAGAAAGAAGGAGCAGAGTACTTGTAAAAAGGAGAAAGAAGGAAAAGGAGAGAATTGTTGTTGGCTAATAATAGAAATTGGGCTACCTAGCTCAGCCTTCCTACTAGGCATTGCTATAAGGAAGGTTAAAAAATAGAAAAAAAGGGGAAAAAAAGTTGGGGAGGGGAATTGAGGTGGGAGAGGAGGGGAGCTGATGAGAAATCATATTATGAGCAAACAGAAAAATCGTCTGAATATCACCGAAAGAGGAGACCTTCGTTTGTTCCTCACGAAAATCGAACCAGATATCAAATATTTAGTCTCGCAGCATCAACCTCAAGGATCTCATTAATCACTAGTAAAGGTAATTTCCATTTACTTTGTTTTCTCATTAAACTTTATAAAGTTAAAAACATTACAAACATGCATAAAGTAGAAATAAAAAGATAAATGTAAATACATTTATTTTATTTTTTAAACGCCCTCCTTTCTAAAAAATATTCTGCACTTGCACGAAAACTGGTGGGCAGTAAGGACATTTTCCCATTAAGAACGTTGCATTAGTGGGCGGTAGGTAGAAAAAGGTTGACTACCACTGGTTTAAGGGAACATAAAAGGGACACGAGAATTACTAGAACAACTACAGCTTATTAGATTTGCTCTGGTAAGTATAGTCATTTCCTGCAGACTTTTTGCAGTAAACACTGTCTTTTCATAGAAAAGGCAGTGTTTACATTATAGCCTAGGAATAGCTCCACTAGCCACTCCTTACATGGCTACTAGAGGTGTTTCCTGGGGCAGTGTTGCATACTGTACAGTACTGACACTCAGTGTCTCCACCTTCTGCATGGAGTTACTGAATTTTCATTATAGAGATGCATTGATTCAATGCACATCTATGAGGAGACTGGCCGGGGTGGCGTTTGGCTCTGTCCCCTGCCTGCCTCATTGGCTGAGATCATCAGAATCGACAATATTAGACAATCCTATATATGCATTGTGATTGTCTGAGATCACCACTTCTGATGATATCAGCCAAGGAGACAGATCAGGGGCAGGGCCAGCATCATAATAAAGGTAAGATTTTGCTATATTTAGGGGAGGAGTGAGGGCCAGGGTTTCTAACACTATATTTTCAGGAATACATGTTTGTGTTCCTGACGTGATAGTGTTCCTTTAAAATAGTGCAGTGAAAAATAAAGTATAAATATATATCAGTATATAAAATAAAATATATGTGCATACATGCACACACGTACACATGAATGCACACACAGACCCCGTTATGAATATATAAACATGCGTGATTGTCTTTTTAAGCCCAAAAATATTTAAAAGTTTGAAAAAGAATTTTGATCTATGACTAATGTTTAGTCATTTGAGTACTGGGCCGTATTGTGTTAAAGCATGCATTGTGATACAAAAATGCAAAAAAATGATCATTTACTAATATTGATAAAGGATCCAAAACATTTTTTTTGTACGATAAGCAGGTATGTGGAAGGAAATGTAATACATTACAAATGGCTGTTTTTCTTTTGGGTGTGATACAAAAACTTGGCTCAAAGAAGTAATTAATTATTTAAGTTTAGTGCTTCTGCCTCTGAAAGTAACCTTTTTTATGTGAATAAAGCTAAAGATATGAAACATAGTTACTATTTTGATTGCGGTATATATTTTAGGAAGCAAATTTCAATTTACAAAAATCCCAGAAAGGTTAAAGATAGACTATCATTTACTTAGTTAAAGAATATATTTTCGAGTACATGATTCTAATATTTGTTTATTGGCATGGCAAAATATATCATTGATATAAACTCTGGATTATATAGTATTTTTATTGTATACTTGTGCTAGCACATTCCTTGAAACAAGAGTATATTAACCTTCAAAAACATCTGAAGTGAAAGGCTTTTTTTTTTTTAGAAATATGGCTCTGTACATGCAAACATGTTATATTGTCATGGGGGTCGATGTAAGTAGAATTTTTAAGTGTCTTTAAAGCTGAGTTGATGAGAATTTAAAATTCTCATCTTAGTTTTAAAAAAACATTATGCACATTTATTCCAAATTCTACATGGAGATGAAGCTTGTTGGATTTGGTCTTTCCTATAATGACCTACTTTCACCATAATGACCCACTTCCAGGACCAAACTTGTTTGCTGAGGGCACTTAGCTGACACTCTTAGTCCCTGCATGGCCTTGTTCAGCTCAGTAGATCGAAATGCATTCTCCTGCAATTGAAGTAGGGTGTGATGCCCCGATGGGACCCAGGAACATGGCTTAACACTTCTGACCATAACCACTGCACTATAGAGGTTATGGTGCTCTGAGTTTCCTTTAATAAGTTAGGATTTTTCATTTCATGTCATGTATCAATATTTCAATTAAACTGTTGTTCTTCATTGGTGCATTATCAAAAAGACCTGAGCATCCAATGCACACCCAGCCATTCATAACTTTTAAATACCACACTGGACGCTATCACACAATTATCTGGAGAATCTGTACCCCAGTGTCCCATGCATCCTGTGTCCAGGAGATGACACAATGTAAAAATTACAATTTACTATCCAAAAAGTAATGTTGTATAATGTATATGTGATTTGTGCATGTTGAACTTGCCTTTTCAAAATCCCCCAATCTTTTTTGTACTTTCCAATATTACTTGACTACATTGAAAGAAACTAATTTATTTATTCCTTGCTTTTTTTTTATTAACAAGAAGGCTTCCAGCTCTTGATTTTCTTTAAATTTTTTTGATAAATCCTTCAACTGTGAAATTTCATTTTTTTTCCAATTTCACCTACAAAATTAACATTTTTATTCAAGAATTGCTCACTTTAGAATTTCAAAAAAATAAAACTTGAAGAACCTTGTATTTTTTGGAGAGCAGCAGTCTATTACAATGCCATTCTAGGCCAAACATTTTACATGTATTCTAAAAGTACTGCAAGACATACACGGAACAAATGTCCAATTTTGTGCATATAATTTAAACATTATTTATAACATTAAAGTTTTGTTATGTGCAGTCAATGTAATTTTTCTATGAAAAGTACTTTGACAGTAAATGGTAGAGCCACAAGCACTTGTACTGACTTTATTAATGTCCCCCGAAAGTACTGTGTATGGAAATGTTGTGGTATTTGCAACTGTCTTTGCCAATAATCCCAACATGTTTACTAAAACATAATATAAAGCCTGGAATAAGGAACACTGGTAAATCTGAATCGTATTTACACATGTTTATATTAATAATAATAATAATAATAATAATTGACACTTTACACAAATCTACCCACGAGTGTCTTTACTTGCATTTAATTGCATCTACTAATACAATTGTGTATTTTTTTTGTTTGTTTTTTACAAGTTGAATTATCAGTCTAGGCCTAAATGTGCTACTGTCATATATACAGTGTTTATTTCTTCCCACACGTAATCTAAAACTATATTTCTGTACACTTTGACCTTTTACTTTTTCACAGCAATTATAAAATGTTTTCGTTATTAGTAGTAATGCTTATTCAAAGCTTAAAAGTCTACTCGATAGTCTGCGTATGGAATAATGGCTACAATTTACAAAGTTCACAATGAACGAATGAATTTTCAACATTCCTTTACAAATGCATTCATTGCCACAAGAGGCAGTCAGGAAGATATTGTCGTACATTGTTAGGTTTAAAACCTTTCTTACAGTTATGTCATTTTTAAGATATCCCTGGTGTAGTATCCCTAAAGAAGCATTGTTCTGGATTTCTCCATGTGTTGAATTTTTGCATGCTCATATCTTTCGGCCACATGTTTCAACTGATACGAGGAACTGTAGCAGACAAGCTACACCCCTTAAGTAAAGAATAGTCACATGATTTTTTCCCATCACAGCCACCTCAAAGAAGCAGATAAGCTCTATCTCAAATTTAACTTGGCCTTTGGAACAGTGTTTGTGGAAATTTCTTCAGAGGTTACATCATTTGTTGTCACAGCTGCTGAGCAAGTTTGCAAGACCAAGCCTGTTTTACCTATACACATTGCATATAAAGATAAAGGCATAACAAAGACAGACTACAGCTAAGGCCATAAGGCAGTGTACTGATTGATGAAGTCATATTAGCATATTATTTTAGTTCTAGAACACCGAGAACTCCTCAATCATGAAATGTCAATGTTGACTTTGGATGAGGGGAAGAGATTTTTCAGTTGCGAATAAGCAAATATTAAGAGCACACTATAGAAAAGATACGTCTCCCTGCATGAGTCGTACTTGCAGCTTATGTTGTTTTTATTTTCTTCAAAATATATCCTGCCCAAAAATATATCCACCCTGTGAAGGTGAATGACTTTGAAATGACATTGCTGCCTTATTTCGTACTATAAGAAACCCGAGGCATTAGCTTCCTTTGTTATATTCAAAAAATTATCTAAGTGTATTCAAGGATGAATGTCTTTCATGAACACTAAAATGTTATTAAAATGAAATGTAAATTTGTAATGCCGATGTTTTTGGTGCCCTATCCCCTACTTAGAAAATAACAAAGATTTTTAATTACTGAATCTCCTTTGACATGGCCTTCTCCACAATGGTCCAATCCAATGCTCCTCGTAGAGCATTAGGGACGTGATGTGCATGTGTAGTGAACGCCATGTGCGCATCCGAAAATCCCCATAGGAAAGCATTGTATTCAATGCTCTACTATGGAGGCTTCCTCATCACATGAACAAATTTTAATCATTCGGTGCCACGTAAGTGCCACTAAGTATGACAGCCACTAGAGGTTGATTTAACCCTGCAATGTAGACAATGCAGTTTCTAATAAAACTGCAATGTTTTACACTACAGGGTCAAAACACTGGACCCTGGTCATTTCATTTAGATGAAGTGGCCTGGGTAAAGTTAACATTTTACAAAATAATTTTTCAGGATCAATCTTTATGTTCACTTTATTTCTCCTTAAAGATGTAATAAAAAGGCATACCAAAGCTATTTGGCCCTCGCAGCAGATTTGTCTGTTTGAGACCCACCCCAATGAAAGAACGTTCCCAGCTTGACTGCACATCACTGCACTTGTACATGTAAACATTGTGCAACATTTGTGATGTTGCATTGGCAGCCTGCTACCAGCATGTTCTACTGACTGTCACCTGGGCTTACCTGCCACCTTTCTATGCCCATATCGCTAGTACAACTGAATGCTTGCCTTGTGCTCAAATATGAAGGATAAAACACAGTTTATTTTTTTTTTCCCCATGGTTTATACATTCATTGTTTTGAAAACGTATATAGCAGGTGTCGAGGTTACAAATGAAATCGAGCATAATTTTCAAGTTCTAATATTAAGTATCTAAATAAGCTTGCCACATTCTGCTAAAATAAACAAACAAACAAAAAAAAATACAAAAAAATAATGTTTTAATAATATCACTAACATTGTTTAATTTTAAACGGTTAATAATTGTATCTGCACTTTGTGCTTGTCAAATGTAACAAAATACCCAGGTATCATTCTGGTGTTTGGATGCAAGCAGCATGGAAGTGCTATTCTCTGTCATTGCAGTTTTTATAATCTGTGTCGTATGCAGACGATTCTGTGATAGATTAGCAAGACAGATAGGTAATTGACACGTGGACTAACTATCACTCAGAGCGAAACCATTTTTATTACAATATGGTTTAATAATTTACTTATGTTTAGGGTCTTCCTGAGTAATCCAGATATAGACTTTTGTTTGTTGTCCCTAGTAGAATATTTGAAGGTGTCTCGCTGTCAGAAGAACGTGGCATTTAGGTTCTACATTGCCCTTAGCGGTGGGACGTTGCATGATATATGACTGGCACAGGTTTACTTTTAATGGCAAAAGTGAATTCAAAGTTGTCTGAGAACCTCCAGGCAGGATTTACTTATAGTGCAAGTGATTAACTCACTACCCATTCTCACTGAATGTCTCTTACACACAGATTGGCTTTGCTTATCTGATCCGATCTAGCCTGCAGTCCTGTAAAACATAAAGAAGACACTCAGAAAGTTAAATGTTTTGTTACCGTAGCAGCAGAAACTTCACAAGTATTAATGTGTTGTTTTTATTCCTTGACATTTACACCCTTATGGCAGAGGATTTCCTAGCTCTGTCATGATATAAATAGTTTTCTAACCCCTTGTCATGTAGGGGTTAATAGTATTAATCAAGATATGATATATATATATATATGAAGTTTTATATATTGCATACATGTATATTACCTACCAAGTACCTAAGTTTATTATTATCATGTATTCTATGTAGTTTAAAATAACTAATAATATTATCAGTGGATGCAGACCTTTTTGGGCCGGTTATTGGCCAGTTATATCCTAATTATGACATTTTGAAGATATAGACCTGAATCACTTTTAAAAGTTTCACAACAAATAAAACCTTATTAAAATAGCAAACAAAGAGCATATTTTGCATAGACCCCTGATAATGACATCATACTTGGTGTATGGTGGCCCCGGGATGCAATGCAGGTGAGTTTTACTTCCATGATGCTTACCCACATGGGTACCTCCATCTTCAATCTTCAGCTCCTAACAGTTAACCTGCCAGGAACCCACATCAGAGATGTACTCTCGATTATACCTTTTTCCCACAGCCGGCGCTAGCAACGGCTGTGGAAAGGGACAAAATGTTTGCAAAAGGTTTGTCAAGAGGAAGATTTACCATAAGACTTATTTTGTCCCTATTTTGTCTTTTGATAATTTTTTAATATGTTGGAATTTCAATAACACTCCAACACAGTTTTTATGAGCATTTCTCTTTATCTTTCTAAAAATGCTATTTTTGTTGGGTGGTGATAGAGCCTCTTTCACAACAAGTAATTGACAAATAAAACAATGGGGGCAGAAACAAAAGATGAAGAGGGCCCTGATGAAAAAAACTGGCAAGCTGGGATGATTTGTGGTTATGAAACACAAAAGGAAGAACAATGTGTCAAAGTGGAGGAAAGAATGGTTGACAAGTATGATATGTAAAGGTAGTGAGTGGAGGAACATTTCGGATAATGTTTTGGTATGAAAGCTATGTTTACAGAATGGCTGCGACCTCATAGAGCAGTTATACTAGTCCAGCTAGAGAATCCAATCTCCTTATGCTTCGTAATGCTCCACCACCTCCAAGGGTTTGTGCAAATACACCAAAGCATAGTTTGACTCTCTCCCAGTGTAATAACTTCTCATATCCTGCGTGGGGGATAACGGAAGATACATCAGCTGTACTTACCTACTTATTAAGAGGCTTTAGGTAACCATGAACCTTATTTAGGGGAACAGTTGACTGAAATGTATTCAAGTCAGTCATATTTCCAAATATATGTATACCATTTAATATTATAGCCTGCAGCTTAATATTTCAAGTCCTATGCTACTGTCTAGATCCTAAATTTACTCACCACTGCAAGTCTGGAGGATCCATGGCTCAATCACCAGTGTTGAATTTCTACTTGCTAAAGCCACATTTTAGCTTGCCAATGGCTAGTGGGTGAGTGAAAATGTTGAGCCCTGTTAAGGCTTGATATATATACATTTCCAACAATTATTATACGTGCATCAATAACATAGACATATTGACACTTAAGAGCAGTTCTCAGTTAGAGATGGATAAATAGGAAATTCTTGAGATGTTTTGCATCTTAGCAGTAGTTATTGCCACCACTGTGATACATTTTTAAGTCTTTTTCATTGACGAAGAGTGTTAAAATAGGAAGCAGTGGATGACTGGACTTACATAATGCATCTTCTGTCCCAGTGACGTATTCACACATTGCCTTCACTATATTCATTTTGCTTCAGTGAGAAAAAGAAATCAACAACACGTTTTCATATGTTAGTGTTAGCGTTTGTATGTTCTAGGCAAGATTGCACCTTACTTTACCGGAAAATATATGTTAAACTCTTTGAGTAAGAAAAATCTGACAACAGTATGGTATAAATATAAAATGCAAAGAGTACTCAAACAAACAGATACAAAATACATAAAACATATAGATCATGCAAGAGATAAACATAAGTAGGCACACATAAATTCAAAAGAAATCGGAGCATTCTTCTGAAAAGCTAGTATCAAAATGGTGCTTCCGAAGATTCAAATTATAATTAGATTCAATGCACAACCATGTAAAGCAAATTCTAAATCTTTAAACCTTACATACAAAAATGTAACTCAGATTAAAAAATGAAGCATGTTTACTTACTTAGCAGACCAATTCTTTGATTTACCTGTAACTTATAGTTCTGCTTGCCACTAAACCAGATGACAATTAAGGTATCGGTGGTGCAAAACTTCAAGCGTAGGTGTTTTTATTACAATTTTTGCAAGATAGTATGATGAATTATCATTAATTTTTATTTGTAAGAGGTGCTTTGATGTAGCTTTATGGTGAATATACTTTGTGTTATATTACACAGCTCCTAAGTCTATATATAGCTGACTGCCTCAATAATTTATTGTATACTTGTTTTGTGATTTTTCATCTGGGTTTTAAACCTTTCCTTCCTTCAGAGTCCTCAAATATATACATAATGTCTCTATTGCAGACCAGAAATGTTATGTTATTATTATTATGTTATTATTTATATAGCGCCAGCAAAATTCCATAGCGCTGTACAATGGGTATGGGCCTTTTATTCCACAGAGGCATTCTGGAGATATCATAAGCCCATATTTCATCATTTAATATTTAATCATTTTTAAAGTACTTTTGATTTAAAAAAAATACAGGTTTATCTGGTATAGATTTCTATAGAGATATATAAATTCTACTTAACTGAAAGACTCTACATTAGTAGAGAGAACCCGTACTGCACTAGAAGAATGTCTCCAAAACGAATTCTTCTCCAGATATGGTACTCTCAACTATATGATCTGCATTCAAAACAGTCATCAGGGTAAACTTTAATAAAGCTGGTACCCATGAAAAAGAAATTGAAAATGCAAAAGATTATTAAATTAGAAACAGCCTTACGGGCAGAGGAACAGCAACTTAAAACTGAACTGAATCCAACTAACTAGCTAAACTCAGATGAATTAGTCATTCCATCAAAGAGGCCCATTTAGAGGATACTGCCCAATCCATTCTGTGACACAAGATGACACTAGTGGTGAAACAAACCGAGTTCCTGCACTGATTATGTTTCACCACTAGTGACCTCTCTTGCTTCTAGTTCTGAAACTTATGTTATCATTCTCACCTGTCTGGACTAATTAAGATCCTTCAAACGGTTACGCCCAACTCACCACATCGCCTTTACATTGAAGTTGTTGATTTGCCTGAAACATTTCAGATCCTGGCTCCTGTGAACTAACCTGTGGACTTACCTTCTTGGCTTCAAACCTACCTTATTACCAATCTGCTCTGGACTTACCTGAACAACTCTGCATTCCTGCTTTACTTACAAACCTGCTACATACCAGCCTGAACAACTCTGCATTCCTGCTTTACTTACAAACCTGCTACATACCAGCCTGAACAACTCTGCATTCCTGCTTGACTTCCATCCTACACAATATCAACCTGAACTTCACAACTATCCAGCTTTATCCTGCTTGACCTGTTTGATCCATACACCCTCTTTGCTCTATACCTGCCTGCATAACACCACTCTGGACTTTGCCTCAAAGTAATATTACATGGTGTTATTTTCCACCCCGAGCAATATTCCTTCCAATAGGGGGCTTACTAACTAACGTTCTCCTTTTCATGTAATCCTGCAACCTTGTTATTCTGTTTCATTCTGTTCTGTTTTATTTGTCCTTCTATTTTAACCTATACTTGTATCTATAGGTTTTCTTATTATACACTTACATTCCTGTTTATATTCTATTTAGGACATATTTCCTAAATCCCTTTATTTCTGTTTCCACTCTCTCTCTCTTTCCTGTAATTTCAGTTATAGGATATCCTGTTTATTCTTTTATGGCCAAATCCAGCAATAAAGAAGCTATTGTTAATCCTGGCCAAAGTCTCATATCTGACCTGCTCAGAATCATGACAGTACCCCTTGTCCTCTGGCTAAACACACACAATGTTCACTGAATTTTGTAAATCTCTCTACAATCCTTTTCCTTAACACACTGGCCAAAATGAAGGCTATATAGAATATATTAGTAAATATCTTACATCCCTAGACATCCCTAGACTTTTAAGAGATGCAACAGACCTGTGGGCCCCAATTAAAGCTCAGGAAATCAGCTCTGAAACTAAATATATCTCTATGGCCAGAAGGCTTGAAAGGGGGATATGACAATGCATCCAGGGAAGTTCTAGCCCCTCATTTGGAATCCCTCTTTACAGATTTTATAAAGAGTTGATCCTATCTAATAGTGTCATCTTACCTATACCAGGCAAAGTTAGCATGCTCTCAGAAAATGACAGACCTATATCAGTGATGAACCACGATGCAAACTTTTAGCAAAGGTCTTGACTGAGAGGCTGAATCTGCGGCTAGGCACATTGATCCATGCTAATAAAGTAAGTTTCATTCCCAGGAGGAAATTATTTGAGAACACAATATGGAACATCTTATATGGAAGCTAGTGACCTCAGCAACGCCCTCATTAGTTTTATCACTTGATACGAGAAGACGTCTGATAGGGTCAAGAGGCCTTATCTATTTCCAGTAGCATTTATCACAACGATCCAAGCCCTTTACAGAAATGTCAGAGCATAGATTAGGAACCCTAGGGAAAAAAAATACCCCTTTTCTCATAGTATATTTCCCCATATCACCACTTCTGTTCGTTATATCCTTACAACAATCATGACAGATGCATGAATGAAGTGGAGGAACAACAGTTCCTAGATTTAGTCTATGCAGATGACCTTTTACAAACATTGACAATCCCCGTTGTATCAAGGCAGCACTTACACTTCCTTCTGTTAGAATTTGTGATAGAGTGCAATAAGAAATGAACTTAGGGAAATCAAGTGTGCTCCTGCTTAACCTCTAGGCTGTGGACATGGCTCTGATTGGGAACACTTGCCACCTACAGATAACAAGAAAATACTTAAAATATTTAGTCATACAATTAATAGCTGACCCTAAAAACCTATTATAAAATAATTACACTAATATGTTTTGTACCCTTATAGAGGATATGTAGAGATGGATAGATAAACCAATATCGTGAATGGGCAGAATCCATATGGTGAAAATAAACAAACATTCTCCCAAAAATGCTCTTTTTATTTCAATCTCTTCCCCCTGAGTTGCCAAAAGAGATGAAGAACCAACTTCTTATTGCAAAATAAAATACATTGAATAGCCAGGAATCTACTATATAGGTAAAAGAATATCAGAGTACAGATTTAAGCAGCTATATGTAGAAGGAGCAGTTGTCTATTTTACAGAACTACAACGCCGCTCCCATCAAACACCAGCAGACTATTTCAGATATTTCAGATATTTATAAATCAGAGATTTTACCAATCAGGCTGAAATTAAAGCAGAGGCCCACAAAACTACAACTTTTTTCATGAAACTAATCAGAAAGGGCTAGCCACAATACTATATGCAACTCTAAGTTCTAGTTCTACAGAATGAGGAAAACTATGGTACACGTGCCAATGGGAAACTGAACTAAGAATGATACTAGAAGGCACTAAGTAGGGAGTCATCTAGGAAACAAACAAACATCCACGTGTATGGCTTTACAAGAGCAAGCTTACAAAACCATGTTCAAATGGTATACTACACCAGTCAAACTATTTCATATGAAGAAAACCTCCAGTAATCTTTGGAGACTATGTGGTGAGAACATATGGTGGTCCTGTCCAAAAGAAGCAAGGTCCTGTGAAGGAGTCAGGACTACCTGTTGTCAAAACCAATGGAGGGTATAACAAGGGCATCGCAGAAGCACCTTATTAAAATAGTATTAGCAGCCAGAAGAGCCCTTGGACAGTCTTGGTTGAGTATTTAACCTCTTCTATAGAGCAAGATAAAAAAAAAATAATATTTAATGGACAAGCTTACCACAAAAGTTAGGAAATAGGATCCCCTTTTATAATAACATTTTGCTCCCTTGGGAAGACTGTCAAGAATGGTAAACATTTACTCTACTTAGACTTGGTTTTCTTCTGTATGTTATATTTCTTGTTGTCTACTCTTAAATAAAGAATGTAAAAAAAAAATAGACTAACATTGTGCAATCTTTGGAGGGCAGCAACCTTCTTCAGAAAAAAAACCCAAACAAACAGTTTCTTTATACCCATAAATATATTTTTTATCTACCAGCGCACCTCTTATATTATTATGTAATACATTGTGTCATGCATGTGTTTTGGATACATTCTCATATAAAATGTAGTTTTCTAATTAGAAATGTGGTGGTATGGTTATTTCTAGAATATTAGATTACTATATGTTAGTCGACATTCAAGGTCTTGACACATCCCCCAGACAGGGTGAGGGAATTAGGTGAGTTAAACAAGAAAAAGCTTTTTTGAATTAATTTCAATTGATTTTTTTTTTAAGTATGGGTTTTATCTTAAATTCACATTATTTTTTATTTTGACAAGAAGTTTAACTTAGATCTATGGAGTATGACAAGGGAACCTGCCTTATCCCAAGTTTTGACAATTATATTTTTGGCAGCTGTGATGATGACATAATATCTTTTTTATCTCTGGTGCAAGAACAATGCAGTACAAAAGGTTTAAATATGATATTTTCATTCTCTATACTTTAGTCTTTTCACTGGAACAAAGAATCTTTGTAAATCGTCTTTACAGTGCTAAATGCAAATAGTTGAAGCTTATATTTTTAAGGATAAGTTTAGTTTTGGTAACGTCAAAAAATTAGAACCTATCTATGCATTATATATTTTATAGATATCTACCACTATTTATACATGATAAGTTATCATTTTCTTTTCATGGATACTTCTGGGTAGTCAACTTGTAAACCTCATTGGTTATCATGGCTACTAGTCCAAAGATAAGAATTTGATTTTACATTAAAAACTGTTCTTGTTAAAATTTAAATTTCATTTGCAATGGTTAAAAAAAATGAAATATATACAATTAATCACAACCAAATTTAACAAATTTAAGAAAGTATTTACTTTGATCCTTACTTGATCAAAACATTGACCAGGAAATGGAAAGGCAGGAGATAATGGACAATTAATTAATAATTAATACAGTCAATTAACTCCCACAATAACAGCTTTCAATGGTTAATCAACCATGGAAAAGTGGTATTGTGATTAGAGGACTTAAAAAATAACGGAGTAATATGTGTAGTGACTGACCTTTTAGCTTCACTGCTGATCATGTTGTGTAGGGTCCAACTCCAGCAGTATTATTACAAGTGAGTTAACTATCAAGACTTTATAGGTCAACTAAAAATAAAACTTATATTTACCTATATTTATTTATTCACTGTTAGATTATCTGTCCTTCCCTTGGTAAGCCTAAAGAAATAAGAAAGACTTGTTATCCAGTGCTGTCCAGTTCTCATCATGGTAGTTGCTCAGCCTACTGAGAGGTTATTACTGTGATGATCGTGGTCCAATCCAATGCTTCTCATGGAGAAGCATTGGGGCACTACAGCATAATTACCATACTGCTTCATTAGGTTGTTTCTCATTGAGAAGCATTATCCCAATAATATTAATGAAATCTTGTTGGCAACGATCGTCATCATCTTTCTGGGCGTGAAGACGCTGAATGTGATGACTGTCTATTAAAAGAACACTCCAATGGAATGCTTGAATGGTTTTTTTTTAAATTAATTACTTCACAAGTAGGGCCTCTAGTGGCTGTTAAACAGAAAAATCTAAAATTTTCCGTGTCTCAGAAACACCTACATTTGTCAGTCTGCAGGGGCAAGGTCTGTGCACTGAAACCATTACATTAATTTTGATGCAGGTGTCCCTGCAAGCTTAATATTGAATGTACCAAATGCACAGTAAAAAAAAAAACATCTAAAATGAGAGAACAAAAAAAAAAAAACGTATATACAGACATTACCTAGGTCTCTGTGGCCAAGAAGAAACAGTCAAAGGACAAGTCCCTGGGCCAGTCAACTTGGCAAATGTGACATAAAAAGAAAAAGGTGGGAGTATACAGAGTGTATGTAGTATAATTAGGAAACAGCTCAGTGAATGGGGAATAACATACCAGTTTTACAAGTTTATGTATGAAGGTCTAAAATGTAGGTTTCAATATAAGACTTACAGTTTATTACATGCAAAGTGAGCACTTCCTGTAAGTCTGCCGGTGGCCGAGTACAGTAAACAGATGCTCCTGTACCTCGGTCCGCGCTGCCTGGCCACGCTACATTGAGTGACTGGCAGGAGGGAGCGCTGTGTGCTTCCCTCCTGCTGGTCACTTAAATCTGGCGCCCCCCCGGCCGGTGCGCCCTAGGCGACTGGACTCACCGGCCCTGGTTGCATAGGATAACACTGTTATACAATATGATAGCCCTACAGCACAAATAAACACTAACCAAAAAGCTGCACTATTACAAAACATGTTTTTTGGCCACTTAAGGACCCTCCCTCTCTCCTTGGATTGTCATTACACTTCCATATTTCCCAGTAGAATAAATTAATGCCTGGATCTAGAGAAAGATTGTAGTTGCTTGTATAATTTTTACTGGAGAAAAATTAATTTCCCCCTTATCTTGACTTTGTTCACTTGGACTGGGTGACTATTCTAGTTCTCTAAATGGGATAAACATACTTATACAAAACATATAATTGGGACTGAACCTAGAACCTAGTGATAAAACTGCACTACTTTTTCAGAACCTCCATGGACCTTCTCTGTCAGATCACTCTATTATTAAAACATAACTATGTGTCTTTTACCTTTCAGAAGCGGTAATTAAGACTATTTAACAAAATTAAGGTAACCACTCCTTAAATGCAGAATAATAGTATATGTTTTATTGCTTAAAGTTGTTCAGTGGATATGTAGTCAGGTTTCCTTCTGATGGCCATTTTTCCATATGAAGAATATCTAAGCATTGTGGTTGGCTTCTTCAGGAGATAATGCTAAATAAATAACTCGATTATACAAGAAAATGTCACTTTTATTTTTCTAAGCATACCACCATGATAAAGGAAAATCCAGAAGGACTGAAACGAGCCAATAGAAAATCTGAGGCATATTTTTAAAGCCTTTGAACTCCTATGGTGGTGGAGTGTAAAACACATTGCTTTGAAATGTGGTTACTCCCCGCTGGCACTCAAATTGTTAAAAAAATAAGTATTTGTAAATCTTGAGGCTTTTTTGTAAGCTCAATGAAGCAGCCAAATTAAGCTGAAATAATGTCTTGCTCGTCAAGTTCCAGATTTTATGACATGTTGCCAGGCCATTCACCTGCACCCTGGAGGCAGCAACATGTCCCAAAACAAGCATAATCATGTTTCCCACTAACACACCAAGTAATTCACTAGCTGGAAAACACATTTATTATATTGTTCTATCCTGAAGAAAAGAAATGTCATTTTAGAGCAGAACTGGCTGCTGTCTTGGGAGTTGAGGCAGTGAAAACAAAAAAAAAACTATAAAATTACAATTTCAGTGTAAAATGAGAGGCGACCAACACACAAAGGATAGCGGAGCTTTTAACTACATTGTGCATTTTTCATTGTCTTTGACTACTTATTGAAATCATGAAATTAAAGATGTAGGGCGATAACTTATTTAAAAGGTTTATCTGAGCTCTGCTCAACCCAATTCTTAAAATAAGCTAAGGATCGGATTTGCCAACAGACGCCCACAAGTTCTTTTTTAATTTAGTTTTTTTATTACTTTCCCTACCCCTAAACTTCTTTAACCGTAGGAAGAATGTTGAAGGTGGTGTATCTATATTGTGAATTAGCCTTTATTTTGTCATTGGTAGTACAATAACTTATTTAAAAGGTTTATCTGAGCTCTGCTCAACCCAATTCTTAAAATAAGCTAAGGATCAGATTTGCCAACAGACGCCCACAAGTTATTTTTTAATTTAGTTTTTTTATTACTTTCCCTACCCCTAAACTTCTTTAACTGTAGGAAGAATGTTGAAGGTGGTGTATCTATATTGTGAATTAGCCTTTATTTTGTCATTGGTAGTGCAATAACTTATTTAAAAGGTTTATCTGAGCTCTGCTCAACCCAATTCTTAAAATAAGCTAAGGATCAGATTTGCCAACAGACGCCCACAAGTTATTTTTTAATTTAGTTTTTTTATTACTTTCCCTACCCCTAAACTTCTTTAACTGTAGGAAGAATGTTGAAGGTGGTGTATCTATATTGTGAATTAGCCTTTATTTTGTCATTGGTAGTGCAATAACTTATTTAAAAGGTTTATCTGAGCTCTGCTCAACCCAATTCTTAAAATAAGCTAAGGATCAGATTTGCCAACAGACGCCCACAAGTTCTTTTTTAATTTAGTTTTTTTATTACTTTCCCTACCCCTAAACTTCTTTAACTGTAGGAAGAATGTTGAAGGTGGTGTATCTATATTGTGAATTAGCCTATATTTTGTCATTGGTAGTGTGTTGCTGCCATAGTGCATTGCAGTTGCCCCACTTACAGTGTCACCACTCATGAGGAATGAGACCACTCAATGTGTCCACAAAGAAAGTCATCGATGTCCTATATAGGGTGTGCCATCCCTGATAGGATGAGACCATATGCCATTCCTGAACGTGTTCTCAATCTCTGTAGTACTAAAGTAAACTGGGATCACTGAGATAGAACAAATCTGTGCTTATTGGCACATGGAATTACATTGTGGGTCTATCGTATGCTACTGTTAGTTTTCTGGAAGAAGGTACGTAGAAGTAACATCTAGAAAAAGTATTTAATGGCCTTATTTTATTAATCTAAAGTGTAATATCATTAATGGGAGCCCTGTGCATGAATATACCTGCTACCCGCCGGTAAATTTAACTTTTTAGCATTTGACATGAATAACCAAAACATTATTAAGTAAAGTACAAATTAACGATCTTTCAATCGATTCATTGTTGAAGATATGAGAAATCACATCAATTATGTCTAGCAAAAATATTTGCATAATACAAGCTTCTTGTATTATGTTGTTTTCAGGCAGTTTTTATTTTGGAATTTTACCAACTTCTGCTCATTTTGTGTTTGTTGAAGAAATAGAAATGAGATGGCACTCACCAAACGGGCAGAGAAAATTTCTCCAGGTTCACATTGGACCAGGATAAAAATCTAGATACAGATTTAACAGAAGCAAATCAAAGATCCGGCACTAATGAACTCCCAGAAAAAGTATTTTACTGGGAACCTTCCAGGAATGGTTTAGCCCCAATAATGTTTTTTTATCAAGCTATTGGTAAAAGCAGCCAAACAGGTCACCTTTGATTTCAGTTTCGCTACTCTGCCCTTAAAAGGCACTCATTAAAGTGGTCTGAGTGCAATGTTCCTGTCCCCATTAGTCTATAACCTTAAAATTGCCTTTTGTTTTAACTGTATATTATTATAAGAATGATAATGCATCAACTAATGCAAAAACAAATACCCATAAAAACTTTAAATACAATACTTTTATTGTATCAACAAAATAATTGCACCAAAGGCAATCTGAATACCCTTGTGACTATAAGGGGAAAAATAAAAATTACATAAATTACCCCTTTAAATTAGGTAGCGTGAAGACTCCTCAGTGTCTTCTTAAATGTAGACATATATATAGAAAAAAAACACCTAAAATATGAAGCAAAGAGAGACTACAATAGTGCAGATAAAAATAAACACACAAAAAAAAAAAAAAAAGCTTGATGCACTCACAAACACATAGATAAAATGGACGGGGGATAAAAGTCTCTTTCAAATATTTCTTCTCTTCTCTTACTCCAAATAGAAGCTCTTGTTTTTCACATTCCCATTCTGTGCTTTGTCCAGCTTTAACATTTTACTGAAAAGCACTAACATTTTTCAGAACAGCCCCGCACCTCGCCACACCCCTAATATTAAAGTGTCCCTTTTAGTACATGTGAATTGTTGAAAGGTATGGAGAATCCCCTTTCAATTTATAATGTAAGATCAAAAAGTAGTGTAAGGTTGGTTCAATAAAACTGTTTGAAACTAGCCTAAATGCATTGGTTCAATAAAACTGTTGAAACTGTTTGAAACTAGCCTATATGAATACAGGCTAGTTTCAAACAGTTTTATTGAACCAACCTTACACTACTTTTTATTTTACATTATAAATTGAAAGGGGAATCTCCATACCTTTCAACAATTCACATGTACTAAAAGGGACACTTTAGTCCGTCCGTCCGTCTATCTGTTTGTCCGTCTATCTATCTATCAATTTATCTATCTATCCATCTAGATGTTTGACACCACCAACCATAAAAAAACGACCATAAAAGTTAATGGTTCCATTATATGCTGGAAATGAATACAATTTCAAAACTGTAATTCTGGACATTTTTAAGATAGAAATAAAATACAACATTGTGAGTAATGATCTGTTTAGCGTAACAGTTGATAGTCCATTGCTTATTCTGGGTGAAAACACTATGTCCAAACGTAACTCTCAGGTAACCAGTAAAGTATCGTCTTGAACATCCTACACTCATTATGACTGCCAGTGCCCATTGCCAATGCTGAGGTACATACAGGTAGCTTGGCATTCGTGTCCAATTCTTTTTGTAACTGATATGTTTGTGGGACTGCTTGAAATCCCCCAGTAACAGAGCTAATTTGGAGATCTTTCTAACCAAATGATTTGAAAACTGCAGAGTTGAGTGATCTCTGAGGAGGGGGATCAGCAACACAATAGTTCATTTAAATTGACCGTAGCACAACCATGGATCCAATGACTCTATGGCACTAATTACAATAAAAGACTCACTTTCTTCCCTTATGATTCATTTTCCTGTATTCACAATATTATAACCATTCATGGCTTCAAAGCTACGCTAAAATATGTTTATATGCACCAGGACTACGTCTTTTACCGAGTTAACTCTACCCAGCTATATGTAATTCCTACATATATTCCAATCTCTCTAGTGAGCATGTCCATCTATAGGTAAACACACAGAGCTACTTTAAAGGACTATTCACTAAGGTGAGAATGTATAATAAATTGAAGGGGAACTTCACATTTTAGTCCAAAGTAATTTAACTTGGAGCATAGCGGATGTTTCTAGTTCGACTATTTTCACCTTGAATTTAAAACTCCCTCTGAATTCTCTCGTTAGTATATAATCTAGTAAATTGAATGTCCATTAGGCAACCTCCCCCTCATCCCTGCAACTTGACCTTGTCGTATTTGTTTTATTTTATGAATAAAAAGTAGGAAGATTTCAAACAAAGTTTTGGTAAGCAGTGGATCGAAAGTCGGGTCAATATGGGAGGAATTATTGTAATGTTTATTAGTTGATCTTATTACTTAAGAGTACATTATTATTTTCTAGGTATGGTGTTTGGACTGTATTTAGAAACACAGATTTCTGCATCCAGATTTTATTTATACAAACTAATATGTAAAAACATTTCCTTAACATTAAACCCTCAAACATACTGAAATCTGAGTCATACTATTGTGCAACCTTGTGCACTCAAATATTTTACATCCTCCCAAGAAGAAAGATTGATTGATGCCTTTGATCACCATGAGGGATTTCTGCACATGTACCTTGCTAATATCAGTAATTCCTTAATGGATTTTATGTTGACATATTTTATAGAAATACTGTCATTTTTTGCATGTTGAGAAGTTCAATTTTTTTCCACTTACAACAAAGATCCTAATCTGGCTCGAGTTATGAGACATTAGACTTCCTTAAACTCGTGTAATACCATGAACATGAGTGTTACCATAGAACTAAGAGAACTTACCACTCATCAGTTTAGTAGCAATTCTAAATATTTGGTAATAGTATCAGCAAGCAAAAAAATTCATTCCAATTATTAGACCAGATTAGAATTAGCTATTATAATTGATTAATTTGACCACCAGCATTACAGAAGTGCTTTATGAACAAGAGAAATTGTACGGATCAAGAGGTCCAGTTACTAATATAGTTTAAAAAAATATATATTTCCACGTCTGTTTCTAAAAGATCCATACAATTTAATAATGAGGCTAGTGATAAAAAACCTGCATAAATCGACAGTTCCAGTGTAAATGATTTCCCAGCATAATGATTTCACACTTGCCACAAAACGAGATAAACTTGTGTATATTGTTGCAAATCTATCTCATCAAAGGGAAACAAACAAGCCACTGTCGCAAGTTTACAAACAAACGCATCAAGGACTTTTTTTTAATGTACTTTCAATTGTCGTCAGTATTGCCTAAATGTCTGGCTATTGTGACGTCAAAAACTTTGATGCTAAGTCAGCATTACAGCTGCCAGGGCATGATGGGAGTTGATATTACACAAGACCAGGGGATCTGAACTACGGATTTGTAAAATGCACATTGTCATTTATAATATACAACTTCCACCTAATCACCCGTGGAAAATAAGATTAAAACTTAACTTTTGGATACTTGCTTCCCTTGAGTTACCTCCCAAATTGGTAACTATGTACAAAATATTATAAAATGCAAGACGACCAGAGATCCAGCTTGTATCATTAAAATATAAACATAAAATGCAACATAGTGTAGTAACGTTTTAGCCTTAAACACTTGCTTCACCTTTCAAGGTTACACTCACAAATTGACGTTTTGTATCAGGTCTTCAGGGTGCCTCCCCTGCGGTTAGGTTTTTTTTTATTCCTGTTGCTGGTAATCACACCAATTCCGGTATCAGGAAGTCCACACACTCCCAATGGTTGAGTATAAAAAGGAATTTATTGGCTTTAGAAAATATACTTGAATACGCGTTTCGTCCCCCTTGGTATATGGTCCTACGCGTTTCGTTCCACTTGGGAAACTTCTTTAGGGACCAAAATTTAAAACAATGACAATAAAATGTACAATCAAATACACTGCCAACAAAATGACAAACGTACAAATAAGACTATTAACCCCCTCCTTCCGTTAAATACAGTAGAGCTGAGAGTCCATTCTTTTTTTTTTTTTTTTGCATCAGGTAGTTTAACAAGCATTCATGTCATGCCCCAACAGCAGTAACAAGTATTGAAATAGACAAAGTATAACAGTTGTGGCATAAGAAAATCGGTGCACATTTTTGTATAAGGGTTATCAAGAGAAAACAAGATGATTGTCAGTAGAGCGACATCACATCAATTAATAAAAAATCAAGCTATTCCGGCTGACTATAGAAGTGTAGCTTGCGAGATTAAATGAGTGTTGTATATGTGAAACAGAGTAATAAGATGGTGAACATAACAACTGACTGACCGTGCTAAATAGGTATGCATTAACAAACGGTTGTGTGGCGAGTTATATCAGGATAGACAGGACCTGTCGGTTCTGAAGTTAGGTCCCAAGCTAATGGAACATACGAAAATCAGCCTTGATACAGTGAGGGACATGTACATATTAATGTTGCGATAGAAGAGTAGGGAGATCATTTTGCTAAACAACAGAGTCCACTGGGCAAGACAGTATTTGGAAAAGGGAGCATATGTCACATTTCTGCATAATGTAGACAGTATTAGTCAGCTATAAACTTGCTTAACCTATCCCTCTCAGTAGGTGAGTGTTGGGCTGGTGAAATAATGTGGTATGCACCCCACCAGCTCCCAGCCGGCATGAATATCAGGATATGGAGCCCACAAATCCCTGGTCGGGCTGTTGGTGTGACCTGACGGTGGAGCGCAGAGCGTGGCTTTTTCAGGGTGCCTTGAGTGTGGGTCGACCGAGGAGGGCAGTAGTATGTGTGGGCACTAACTTTCAGTCTCTGTGTTTCAGGATGTATGGTCCCCTTGCAGGGAGCAAGCTCACTTGGTGGGTAACGCATAGTCCCTGTTGTGAGTCCTTTCGCTTGGCTTGGTCGCGGATTGTTGCTGTTACAGTGGCGCCTGCCTGCTGTTGTCGCCGTTTTGGACTTCATGCCTCGCTGTCTTCTAAGTTGGTCCTGCAGCGTGGAATTTGCCGTAACTTCCCTCTCTGTTCTTTGCCCACTGTTGGCCCAAAATCACACGAAAGCCTGCTCTATACGGTCCTCGTGGAGGGCCCTGGTTGTTGCAGCAGCCATCTTGTAAAGTTAGTCACGGTTATGAGATCTCTCAGGTTTTACCGCTTCTGTGTTCTCAGTGGCTGTTTTCCACTGCCTCAGGTCAGTTCACCGGTGGGGACCAGGATATCCCCCACAAAGTAATACTTCCTGATATTATTTTTAAACCTTTGTCCCTCTAATTTAAGACTATGTCCTCTTGTTGTGGTAGTTTTTCTTCTTTTAAATATAGTCTCCTCCTTTACTGTGTTGATTCCCTTTATATATTTAAATGTTTCTATCATATCCCCCCTGTCTCGTCTTTCCTCCAAGCTATACATGTTAAGATCCTTTAACCTTTCCTGGTAAGTTTTATTCCGCAATCCATGAACCAGTTTAGTAGCCCTTCTCTGAACCCTCTCTAAGGTATCAATATCCTTCTGAAGATACGGTCTCCAGTACTGTGTACAATACTCCAAGTGAGGTCTCACCAGTGTTCTGTACAATGGCATGAGCACTTCCCTCTTTCTACTGCTAATACCTCTCTCTATACAACCAAGCATTCTGCTAGCATTTCCTGCTGCTCTATTACATTGTTTGCCTACCTTTAAGTCATCAGAAATAATCACCCCTAAATCCCTTTCCTCATATGTTGAGGTTAGGACTCTATCAAATATTACTGTACTCTGCCCTTGGGTTTTTACGTCCAAGATGCATTATCTTGCACTTATCCACATTAAATGTCAGTTGCCACAATTCTGACCATTTTTCTAGTTTACCTAAATCATTTGCCATTTGGCTTATCCCTCCTGGAACATCAACCCTGTTACATATCTTAGTATCATCAGCAAAAGACATACCTTACCATCAAGACCTTCTGCAATATCACTAATAAAAATATTAAAGAGAATGGGTCCAAGTACAGATCTCTGAGGTACCCCACTGGTGACAAGTCCAAGCTTCGAATATATTCCATTAACTACA
This sequence comes from Pelobates cultripes, assembly GCA_933207985.1. Classification (NCBI taxonomy): domain Eukaryota; kingdom Metazoa; phylum Chordata; class Amphibia; order Anura; family Pelobatidae; genus Pelobates; species Pelobates cultripes. The sequence continues at coordinate 337,933,612 of OW240913.1, forward strand.
ACCCTCTGTTGCCTGTCACTCAGCCACTGCCTTACCCATTCAACAATATTGGAATCCAAACTTAAAGATTGCAGTTTATTGATAAGCCTTCTATGTGCAACAGTGTCAAAAGCCTTACTGAAATCTAGCTAAGCAATGTCTACTGCACCACCCTGATCTATAATTTTAGTTACCCAATCAATCTTCTCCTTTGATTGGGCTTCCTGTCCTTCGGCAATCACCATACAAAGTTGTTCCAGCTGATGATTTTCTTTTTTCGCGGTAACGTTTTTCTTCCGGCATTCACTTCCGCTCTTGCACACTTCCGTGCGTTCCTCTCGATCTTTGGTTAAGATGGCTGTGCGTTCCATTCAACCCAATTGTAAACCTTCATATCATTGCCATCTGGTGGTCGCCAGAGGCATTACCACAGTTTTTACATGGTATTGTAGTCCATAGTAATGCATCATATGGGAAGAAAAACATAATGATTCATATCATATTTTCCATTAGAACTGCACATATAACCTTTATTTGCATATCTGCTCATCAGCAAACAATTATCCTTTTAATGTCTGTATTTTTCATGTATTATAGATGACTAATTAATTATATTCACACTAGTCAATCTTATTTAATATATATATAAACAGGACTTTGTGTGCTGATGTTCATTTAGGAGCATCATAAAAAACATCCATAATTTTGGCCTCATACCTCAATTACACTCCCTTTCTTTCTGTTTTTTTAATATATATTTTGTTGCTATTGTTGTGAGTGTTTTTATTTTTGAGTGTTTTTATTTCTTTTACATGGGGGAAAAAAACTTTCCTCAATCAATTTACTTTTAACTCATTTATTCTCTCTTTTTAAGTGAATGTGTTACATATTTATTATTTTTCATATAATGGACTTTATAAATGTTGTACCAGAATCCAATTTTACACTTCTCTCTTTAATTTAAATCTTTATTTTTCCTCTAAGGCTCAATTTCTCTATATTTAAACCCGACAAATTATACTTTTCAAAAAAATTTGATTACTTCAGGAAACACACTAGATCCACATAGACATTCAGTCCCAAATTATCATCATCAATGAATCTCCGCCATAGGACCAGGTTCGCCACCCAGTTATGACCACACCACACATCTCCCATCTCTTCATTTATGTGTTGGCATAACAGGGGGCAAACCTGGTACCCATGGCGGTCCCTATGGTTTGCAAATAAAAACACCCTTCAAAATAAAAATAATTGTGCTCTAAGATGAATTTTTTTGCTCTCCAAATTAAGTTTTTCATGTCATTGGGTACATTTTTATCTCTACTCATGAAATGATTGATGGCTTCCTGATACCGGAATTGGTGTGATTACCAGCAACAGGAATAAAAAAAACCCTAACCACAGGGGAGGCATCCTGAAAGCCTGATACAAAACATGAATTTGTGAGTGTAACCCTGAAACGTGAAGCGAGTGTTTAAGGCTAAAACTTTACTACACTATGTTGCATTTTATGTTTACATTTTAGTGATACAAGCTGGATCCCTGGTCATCTTGCATTTTATAACACATTGTCATTTATTACTGATGAATGTGATCAGCACTGGGTGATACGGTGATAGTTGAAATGAATATATAAAGGATTAATAGAGTGGGCTTTTTTTTTTCAATTAAAACCATCTGAATTTGACTGTTAGTTTACTTTCCACCTTTTTTTCTTTGCTAGTAATTAATATATGTAGGACTTAAAATGTCATGTTCTGCTAGCCAAGCCTTAAGAGTTACTTACCATTTCAAGTCTGAAGGGTCTATGGCACACTTACCAGCTTACCAGAGGTGAATTTCTACTTACCGGGACTACATTTTCACTTACCAATACTGTGTATATATATATATATACATATATATATAGCCACAAGCCATTGGTAAGTACAAATTTAGAAATTCACATATGATGGGTATATTTTTGCTTGCATTGTGAGTAACTTTTAAGGCCTAGCTAGTAGCATAGGACTTCTAAATTTAAAGCCCTGTAAGAAACAAAATAATAGATATCCTTATTCGTCATACTCACATTCTCCCGGTCTTGTCAGTGCCTCATTGCAAAAAAACTCCAGCCTAAATTATAATTTTCCTCATAGTGATCACTCACAGGACTTTTTCAACAAGTGCTACTTTATTTTTGCAGTTTATACAAAGAAGAAGTCTACGTTTCAGCCCTATATATAAACAATCTTCTTTGATATATATATATATATATATTATTATTATTATTGCCTTTAAATAGTGCCAATAGATTCCGTAGCGCTTTACAATATTATGAGAGGGGATTTAACTATAAATAGGACAATTACAAAAAACTTTCAGGAACAATAGGTTGGAGAGGACCCTGCTCAAACAAGCTTACATTCTATAGGAGGTGGGGTTTAAAACACAATAGGACAGGAAATATCAATCAAATAGGGAGGGAGTAAAGGAGAGCTGGAGGAGAGAGTAGAGTGCTGCCCTTTAGGAGAGCACAAGAGACAGGTATGTGAGGTAGAGGTTAGTCTGGGAGGCCGTAAGCTTTCCTAAAGAGATGGGTATTAAAGCCCTTCTTAAAAGATGTAAGACTAGGGGAGAGTCTGATGGCGTTAGGCAGCCTATATATATATATATATATATATATATATATATATTGCTTTTATGTAGATGAACTGGGTTATTATTATTATTATGTTATTATTTATACAGCGCCATCAAATTCCGCAGCGCTTTACAATGGGTGGACGAACAGACATTTAGTTGTAACCAGACAAGTTGGACACAGAGGGGTTGAGGGCCCTGCTCAATGAGCTTACATGCTAGAGGGAGTGGGATAAAGTGACACAAAAGGTAAGGATAGTATTAGACTAGTGACAGTTGCAAGAGAGGAATCGGTCGGGAGCTATTAACAGTTTAATTGATACGCTTTTATGAAGAAGTGGGTTTTTAATGATTTTTTGAAGAAGTGGAGACTAGGTGAGCATCTAACGGAAGAGGGAAGCGAATTCCACAGGAACGGTGCAGCCCTCGAGAAGTCTTGAAGGCGAGCATCAGAGCTGGGAGTACAGACAGAAGATAGACGTAAGTCTTCAGCAGATTGTAAGGGCCAAGACGGGACGTACTTGTGTATTAGGGAGGATAGATAGGTGGGAGCAGCATTATGTAGAGATTTGAAAGCAAGAACCAGAATTTTAAATTGAGCTCTATATCTTACAGGAAGCCAATGTAGGGACTGACAGAAGGGTGAGGTGTGGGAGGTGCGAGCGGACAGGAAGATGAGCCTCGCCACCACATTCATTATGGACTGTAATGGCACAAATTGGGAGCACGTGAGACCACTGAGAAGCGGATTACAGTAGTCAAGGCGAGAAAGGACAGTGGAATGGACCAGCACCTTAGTCGCATCTACACAGTGAAGGAGTTTAAGCAGGCGTGGGATAGACATAAGGCTATGGGGCCAGGGACTAATGAAAGTATTTAGAAAACTGCGCAGACTAGATGGGCTGAATGGTTCTTATCTGCCGCCACATTCTATGTTCTCTATTATCTTTGTGATGCCAGGTATCTCAAAAATAGAAAACAAAATACAGGAAATAACAAAGTATGTTTAAACAATAGACTAAATTATTATGGTGTAACAGGAATACACTCACACTTTGCAGAGCTACTGAGAGCTCTGCTGTTTTCAGCGTGGATGGAATAAAAACCATCTAAGGATATAATGCAGCAGTGATGGTATTACTCCAGGAAAAAAATTATGTGGAGACAAAAAGTGGAGATATCCAAAGGTACAATATAGCAGCAAACAGTAATGTAGATTAAAAGGTAGGTATCCTATTAACATTTTCCATTATTTAGAACGTGGGTGGTATGAACCCCACCTGAGATTTGTAGGACCAGGAAGCCGGTAGGTGACAGAGTTAAAAATCCAAAATAAATTCAAAATAAATTAAATGTAAAAGACTTTTGATGAAACCACAAGTTGAAACGCATAAAGTGTGGTTTTATATATACCTTAATCATTCTATATACTATCGTTGCTTTTTATATTGTAATAAAGTTAATCCTTACATACATACAGAAGTACTCTTCTGATAGGAGTATTTTCCTATCATTTGGTTCACTGATCAACTGAGAAAGAAAAAGTAACCAACAGAGGAAAAACAGGAACATCAATAAAAAATATCTACTCTAAGTCCTCGAGAAACAACGGCATTTAATTTAAACCTCTTCCTGCAACTTTAAGTCATCAAGAAACAAAATAACGTAATTTCCACTAAGAACACGATCCGTGATTAAAATCAACCTCATAGAATGGATGAATGCTAGTTGGCTTAAAGTGAACCTTGACAAAACAGAGTTATTCTTGGTGAGGGGACCTCGGGCAACAAAAACATCCCATGATCACCAAACTGGAATGGAGCTTGGAGGCTCTGAACTTATCAGTTCATCAAAGGTACGAAACCTCGGAGTGCTGATTGACTCTGGACTATCATTTAAACAGCAGCTTTCCTCCGTAATAAAATCTGCCTACTTTCCTCTGAAAAACATAGCCAGGATACAACACTTAATTCCACCGGATGAAATGCCAACATTAATCCATGCATTTGTATCCTCTTGGCTAGATTACTGCAATGTACTTTACTTGGGCCTCCCAGAAAAAGAACTCCATTGCCTTCAGACTGTACAAATTACAGCAGCCAGACTACTGACCAATCAAACTTGCTCCTGCCGCATAACACCTGTTCTCCTCTCCCTGCATTGCCTTCCAATTAAATGGTGAACATATTTTAAAATTGGCCTGCTAACCTTCAAAGCCTTAAACAATCACAGCCCACAGTACTCGAAAGAGCCCCTGACACCCTATATTCCATGCCGTTCACTTCGGTCAGCCAGTAAATCCCTCCTGTCAGTGCCAAGAATAAAGACAGACTCAGGTTCCAGGGCATTCAGTCATGCTGCCCCTACCTTCTGGAACTCTTTACTGTGCGCAATCAGAGAGGCATCGTCCTTACAGACTTTTTTTTAAAAAGACCCACCTCTTCCATCAGGCATTCAGTCCGCTCATCGGACCCTCAGAAACTCCTAACTTGTATGTCTTTATGTTTGTATATTTGTAAAGTGCTTTGAGTCTCACAGGGAGAAAAGCGCTATAAAAATTGCTAATCATTATTATTATAATTATTATTATAACAACATTTAGTGACTACCTCCTAGTCCCCTCACCATAAACAATATTTTTTCCCCATAAATCATCTTTCTTTAGACTCACTGACTGAATTTAGAATATTGAACGTCCCCCCGAATATCTTTGGTGTCTAGTGTTTTGATCCGTAATTCAGGTATATTTCTGCTTGGAATTCTGGAATTGTGCCGAAAACTCTATTGGCTTAAATTCGTTCTGGAAGGATTCTCCAAGTCTAAGAGTAATAGATTAATAATCATTATATTGAATTTCAAACAGATGCATTAGCTTTAAGATCTTTGTACGTAGGTAAATTAGCTAATGATGTTTCAAATAGCTATTTTATGTAGCGATTTTGTGATACATTTCTCAAGCCTGAATTTTCTAGATTCAAATTCAGATCTAAAGAGAGGACACACCGTTCCCAAACACTGCCAAAACATTCCCAATGCTATTTGTAACTAAAGCAAGCTGTCACAGCTTTACAACAAAGCAGTAAGTCTATATGTCTAGGGGATTTTGTAGCAACAGCACAGAACATTTATCTTACATCGGATGGGAAACATAAGAGAGACAAAAAAGCAAAGCATTAAAGGCACAGCATTACCAATCTATACATGCATACATTAATGGTTGCACTTAATGTGAAGACAATATAATTTGCTTTAAATCGCTGCTTCTTTTGGCGTTTAGTTTTTGCTAAAAAGAGTCTGTTTTGCTATTCACATATAATGCCGGTGTTATATTGAAAGACTTTTTTTGTATTATAAATCTCTTATTTTATATACATTATATTGATTGCGGTATGAATTTGTTTTAGTTCTGTACCTTCGGCCAATTTTACACAGTTTATACAGACAGCGTACTTCTAAAAACTGACCGATAATGTGCTTTTCTTTTTGCAGATTTTTTCCATTAACCAAAAGAAGATCAAAGTTAGTCCTTGAGGCCCAAAACCTGACTTTTTTTAAATACTCCTTTTTTTTAATTCTCCAATTAACATGTAATCAAGGTGATTAGCATGGAATATTTATGCAGTAGGAGAACTTGCAAATGTGGACATTCTTTTCTCATGTTTCTCAGTCACGTTACTTTTTACATATATTTCCAAACTATAATACTTTTGCTTGTCACAATGATGTACTGACATTCTTGTCGTCAAACATTTGGTGCATCTAATATCTCATGTAATTTATCCAGTAGGTAGCTATGTGTCTTAAAGTGTTACTTCTACCACCATGACCACTTCAGTGTTTTGAAGTGGTCATGGTGTCTGGAGTTTGCATGAGAAACATTTAGCTCAGCACATATGGAGATTAACCCCTCTGCTATCGGAAGCCTAGCGTCTCCTCTGGCAGAGTCACTGGGGTGTCGTAAGCCAGCCTGGAAGTAGAGTTCCAGACTAGCTATAGTTAGTTTTGTGTAAATGTTTCTGTACAAACTAGCAATCATTGGCTGAGACGCTGACACTCTCAGCCAATGAATGGCCGGCAGGGTTGGTATTCAGCTCTGCAGCTCTGAAAAAGTCAGACGCACGTCATGTCCAACCTTAAAGGAGCCTCTGAATAGGCACCAAGCAGGACCAGGTAAGAGGACAAACCATTGCAAAATAAAATTACTAGAAAAAGTGGCCTGGGTACTGCTCACAATATAACCACTACAGGCTGTGAGTAACCCTTTATTTCTTTGTTTGAAACATTTTTATTGCACAGGTATAGGTCCCATTTGCTTATGAAGACCAAGTCTTGGCATAGAACCTATTTGCATCCTTACTGGCTCTTGTTATGTGCCACCAACTCTAATCAGTTGCCTGAATATGGCATGACTTTGGCATGTTTGTACGGCACACCACCTCTGCCATGTGTTATGTATATCATATGTTTATATGTGTGTGTGGAATCATAACTATACCTGGACATATGTTTGCTACATAATAGATGTTTGTAAGTGCACAGCTATTTGTTCGTGGGTGATTATTTTTCTTTACAACTACTTCCCTGTGCACACCTGTTGCACAATGAAATGTAAAACACTTGAAGGATTTTTTTTCTTGAACTTTCAAATACCATACGTGCTATCAAGGCCATTTCTGGATTTTTTTCCCCCCACAGATACATCCAGGCATAGTATAGGTCATCCCCTCTTATCCCTCGTGATGAGGGATGAGTGAATATAATATAATTTGTTTTAAATCATTGCTTCTTTCAGCTTTTAGCTGACAGGTTCAAGTAAGTAACTCTCACCCAGCCATAGGACAACCAGCGCCCATTTTACTTTCGGGGGTCTTTGCAAGTTATGAAACTTGGCTATGGTGCTGTTCTTTAAAGTGATGACAGTGCTTCTCAAAGAATATTAAAATGTATCACCAAACAAGAGGAAGATGCATTTTTTAACAACATATTTATTATTTTTTTTATTTCTTAATCAATGTTTGCATTATTGACTCATGTGTGGTTACATTTGTACTGGATGCATTGACCTGTGTCTGTGACCCTTTCTGAGAGTATTCTTTGACCGTTCTGGAAAGTGTTGTTAGTACTGAATATAATCCTTGTTGAAATTTAATAGAACGGAAAAATAAAATTGGGCTGTGGATTTCCATGTGACGCATTTTGGGTTAATTTCCTTTTGTCCTGAGAACATTATGTTTTAGCAAGTCATGGAACATCCTGCCTTCCCTGACCACTGCCTGTGACCAGAACGAAATGTGAACACAAAGTGACCAGACCTTCTCTCAGAGTTTAGATTTGCTGTTTTTTGTCATTTATATTAATTCACTTATTCCAATAATCTCACTAAATTGCTTTATGTAAAACTGAAGTCAGTATTATGGCTATGAATATACATGACACGTTTACATAAGCCATTTGTGCCATAAATATAGGCAAAGCACAAGATTTAGTGTTCCCCAAAACATTCCTCATTCAGTCATTTTCAGTCTTCAGGTACAGCACTGGTCGATATAAAAAATATCTGGTTTTCAGATAGTGTGCCTATCAAACCATATCAATCCGTTGCACGATTTGTTAATCAACTGATTGTGTATTGTTTTGACATTCCTTCTAATCTTTGTTGACTAATGCCATCTCTTTATGGTTCTCTAAAATCTCTATAGCTGTTTCTAGAAACATAATATACCTACCTCATCGATAGAAGATACAATCTCTTAGCCTTAATTACGTACATATGATTCCTTAATCAAATCTCTGCACTCTGAAATACTCTGAGTTTTCTTGAATGGCCAGCAGTTTTACAACTTCTAGATAATTATGGTACACAGATTATTATCATTGCCTGATTTCTTTTTTTTTTTTTAAATAATTTGTAACCATGTTTGACATTCCTTTCATATCAATGTCCTCAGGAACTCTGTGTTATCTCTCTTTGTGCCTTTAGGAACTATAGGTTTTAATCAATTTTGATTGGTGACCTTCTAGTTCATTTTATCCCCAAAATTAACAGACTACTTAGCTAGTTCATTTGCTGTATGTGCCTATATTTACACATCCAAAGTGTGATAACTCTCATTGTTGGACCCATAAGTATTTTACACTTTTAATTTGTCTAAAATTTGATTTGTCTTTTCAAATCTACCCACAAATACATGCATTGTGCCATTGTCTCTTCTTTATCACTGCAATTATTACCACCTATCTGAATGAATCAAGATTTTTGATGCCCATTTAAGCAGCCTCATCCTTCTATATTGTTTTAATCATAATCTAACTTGTGTTGTAATCTGTTATCATGGACTCACACCTTTCTCGTCATTCCGAAACCATGAGCTACTGTATTCACTTAGCTAAATAGCAAAGTTATCCATCTTGATTGTGTTTTAATAATTGAAAACCAGTAAGGATATGAATGAAAAAATATATATATTTGGCACTAAGTATTATTACTCCTCTTCATTTGTATGTGGTTCCGTGGGTAAATGTATAAATAACTTTTTTGAAACATCTTTGATAAGAAGGCAGAAACATTTCCTTACAATTACTTTTGTAGCTGCTTAATTATTTGTTTTGTGGAACTTCGGTTTCCATTGGAAAGATTTATGCTCTTCTTGAGGTCAGTGACATAACCATGAAATTTATACAGAGAACATCTTCTTTGAAGGCCCTCATATGTAGAGAACATTGCAGCTGGATTTAGGTTTTGTAAAAAAAAAAAAAGAAAAAAAAAAGGGTCATACATTATTTTAATATATTGGCTACTACTTTTGGGATAGAAATAGTTATCTCTTCTCTGAATTATTAGACTTTTGTTAACCCTTCATTCTTTGTCCTCAACACAATCTGGTCCATGAAGACCTTCGTCCAGTATGGAATGTTCTGTTTATTTAGCATGAGCAACACTATACGTCTCTGCTGGCCTTAAATGAGATGGGAATTAAATTTTGGAATAGGATCCTTAAGAACAGATTGCCGTGACGGCATTGATTGCCACTACTCATTAAATTTACACTAAAAGCACCACAACCACTACTGCTTGCTATTTTAGAAAAGTTTGACTTTTTACCTTGTGCTCATCAATGTTGCTCCGTGCCTCCGCTACTGCATATGGAGAGCTGTGGGCTCCTAAGAAGTGCATGGCAGGCTCTTTGGCTGAGAGTATGAGCCAATTGCTCTCAGCCAATGGCTCATACTCTCAGCCAAAGAGCCTGCCATGCACTTCTTAGGAGCCCACAGCTCTCCATATGCAGTAGTGGAGGCACGGAGCAACATTGATGAGCACAAGGTAAAAAGTCAAACTTTTGTAATTTTTTCCTCCATTGAAGGAAGTGAAAACATTCTGAAACCTTTTGTCTTCCTAAAATGCTATGGCGCTTTGCACAATATAAATAGTCTCTCTATCTATTAGTCTTGTGCGTTTGTTTTCAAACGAATTGTGATTCTTTTTCGAAAGTAGGGGACAATCAGTGAGTTATCCTAATTCCGTAACTCTGAATCACCATGTGACTGAAACCCATTACCTTTTTTCCCATCAATAATTTATTTTTAAATTTTTGCTCCAAATTATAAAGCAAACTAAACAAGAAATGAACTAGACATTTTTTTAATGATTCAGAGTTCCGCCTGTAGTGCCAAAAAAAAGATTGATGGGACAAACAGATTATTTATGATTAGGGAACATTCATTAAATATGGATTTTTTTATTTTTCACAAATGAAATGAGAAGTGACCAATAGAGAGGAAAAATGAGGAGCAGATAAAAAAATATATATACATATTTATATATTTAATAACTAGATAATCCTACAACACGAAGTCAAAAACCACTACCATAAAAATATATCCTTTGACATAGCCCCATGGGAGTGGTGTAACACATTTGTAATTGCATCACTGGTCCTCCTATGATGCTGGACTGTGCAGAGGTCTGAGCAGATCGGAATAAGCTGGTAAAAATGACTGGAGATCATGGCTGTTATTATGATAGCTAGGGTGCCTTGTATTCGAATGCATATGTGGGTCTAAAACCAGAAGAGGTCTCACCAACAATTCTGTAAGTGGTTTTAATTCATAAATGGTAATAAATTTAATAAATGGTGTTAAACTATGTTTGGTTTTTATGTCTTACATACTGCACTGTATTGAACCGTCAAGCAATTATAGTGACAGCAATATACATATGACGTAGTGCATTTAATTCACTGCATATACTATTGGGAATCCTCATATTGTGGTGATTTGTGCAAAACATTTTGCACAAATGCATGTGCTTTCTGTAATAATAGCTGGTTTCAGCTTGTGTGTAAGTGTACAGTTTAGCCGAAATAAGTAGACAGCACATTATTTGTTGTGTAGACTCACCAACACACGCTAGTTTTCTTTTTGGCAATAAATATACAATTTATTGTATTTTTTATATACAGATATATTCTATTCATTGTGATAGAGATTTTATTTTTTTGTACACATTTTGATATAAAAAAACTTTGAGATAAGAAGACTTTTCGATTTACCCATATTCTTCTCTGGACTCCGGAGTTCCTGTGTTCAGCAGTACTGGAGTTTCTACGATTAGGAAATTTGTACTGTAGCTCTTTGAGGAGATGACATGCCTTATAAGTTCAGAGGCAACTTTCAAAAGGCTCTGAAAAGTTTGAGTGTTTTAATTTTTTATATACTTTTATAATTTATAAAGATTACAATATGTGTTGTCCCATGTTTATTCTACAGAGGAGGTAAAAATTCCTTATTACTACTACTTAGAATATTCATTGGCAGGTAAATAGAACTTTTGCGCAAATTACCTTATTCTACCTCTCTTAATAAATATACAACATGTAAATAAATAAATGCAGACGTTTTACTGCTTCTTTTTATTACTTTTATTGGTTACTTCTTCTCACTAGATCCGTGAACCAAATAGGTCAAAAATACTCCTATCAGTGTATTGCGAAATATAAACATAATATTGGTATTATGTATCTATTTTTCAGTACACTGTTGGCCAATTATTGCAGCTTTTTTGTCCCTCTAAATTGTTTTTCCTGAAACAATTGCATAGCCAAAATGTCTCTAAACTGAAACGTCACATGGCTGAAACCCGATTTGGTAGAAACGTTTATTTTTTGTATTAATTAAATTTATTTCACAATGTGCCAGTCTATCTATCTAATTAATCATTATGCACAATCACGTGCCGCGAACGTTAAATTCTGCATCATGTATTCACACAATATGGCTAAACCTGTTATCAACATTTCAACAATACAAAAGGCCTTTATTAGGATTATACACTTGCATGCGTCCACACTTACTGACACACACACACACATGTGAAGAAGTCTTGCTATCACAGGTTATTGTTTGGGAATTATCTTTGGCTAAATGTGATCATGGTAGGAAGTTCTCAAGATAATAATAAAAAAAAAGTAAACTAGTAAGCTAATTTAGAAGTATTTCAGGGCAATAGATACTGAAAAGTAACTTGAAATAATAAATGGGGCTTCAGTGTTTGTCAGATAGAAATTGAACTGCTTGGCATTTCAATCTGGAATACCCTCAACGTCAACACCAATCTGACATATTAAAGCAAAGGCTTCTTTTGTAATTCCATGAGTCATCTCAAACCATTCCGTAGGGCTTGTTTTGTCCTTTCTCCTGCTCTAGTTTGTTTTGCTGTTCTTAAAGTTGAAACCTGCTTTGTTCATCTTACATAGGCCTCAACATAATATTTTTGGATACATTTTTCAAATGATTTAATATTTTGGTTACGCTTTTTATAATTATTTAATATTTTTGAATCCGCTTTTAAAATTATTAAAAAAATATATTTTAATATTGTAATATTTTGAAATGTTTTAATATATTTATGTATATATCATGTATGGTATATTTGTTTTTTTTTTTTACTATTTTGAGAAATCCAAAAATATTAAATAATCTGAACAGCTTATCCAAAAATATTAAATCGAAGCCATAATGTCTAAAAATATATTAACTGACATTTACCTAGTTCCCCTTTTATTTATTATTACAACTTTGGGCTTATCCAAAAATATTAAGTCGAGGCTGAAAATGTCTAAAAATACATTTATCTAAACCTACCTTTATATATCACTGCATGTTTGGTCTAGAAAAATCAATGTCATAACAATGAGCATGTTTTATCATGTCACTTGTGGATGTCTATTTTTTTTTGTTTTAAGAAAAGTAGACGAGGGACATTATAATAGCTAAGACTTGTTGAGAAGAGCCGTCTTTCCAGGTCATTAGAAGAGACAACCCAAATATTTCTGCTGTTTGGAAAGCAAGGATCTGCTAACTGGCATCTTTATCACATTTCAGTTAACGTAGTCAGGGGGTTAAATAAGTTTTCATTGCTTGCATTTCTGTTCTGAAGCAGACTGAGACAAATGAGTGTTAAGTAAACTCAATGACAGCCTTGCTAACGTAAGCATTCCTGGCTACTGCATGTTCATGCCTGTAACTTAGCTTCAGATTATGACACCCCTGGCAAAAGCTTCTAAATTAACACACATCCAACTGTCATCCTTTAGCTCATGGGACAGCTGAAAACAAGTTGTGGAACACAAGGAATCCCAACTTAATGTTCATAATGTTTACATCCTGGTGAATAAACTTCTCATGGCCCAACAACAATGAATGTTCTATCTTGGATTTTTTTTTAAATGTTTTGATTGACGAAGACAGTCATGTGTTCGTCGACTATTTAAATGAATAGAAGGGCAAATTGACTAAAATAAATAATACTTTTATTAGCATTTACAGGTGGACAAACATACTGTGTATTTAAATGAGTATTGATGTCCAAAAATGATCATGTCGAAGGTTTTACAATCTGTACCCTCACAAAACAGTCCCACACACTTTAGGCTCATTTCAAACTGCAGTATTGGTCACATATGTTAATTAAGAAATGGGTGGCTCACCTTAAAAAATGAAAAACTAAGAAATATCCACATAAGCACAAGAATATTAAGCAGACGAATATATCAGTGTAAAACAGGTCCCACCTTTGGGAAAAAGCAGATTCTCGACTTGAGGAGAAAGAAACTTCAAAGCAAGCCAATTTCCTCAAAAGGAAAAAAATAGCCCAAGGAGTCAAATCCATGAAAATGGTGAATTTCACAAAAAGTGAATATTTATTATAATAATTATATCTCAGCAAAAAAAGAAAGAAAGAAAGGAGCAGAACACAACACCCCTACCTCATCCCCCCAAATGAGGCCTTGTGAATTTCCTGCTTGTTTTTGCATTTACATGAAAGCTGCACATTTATGTGGCTGTAGTCTCAGTTCTGTGCAATGTTATTTTTCTCTTTTTTGCTACATTATCATGCATTTACAAGAAATGTTCACTTTGATTGGAGGTTCACATCAAAGCCTGAGTCATTTAATGACATGGAGATGGTAGTTACCTAGGTGTAATTCCGATTGAGACAGACAAAACTGGATACCAGATTTTTTTCATGAAACCAGGTAGGGGCATTGAAAAACAGAATTTCCGTACAGAATTAGAACCTAAAATGATAAACAAAGATAATTAAAAGATAGTGATACTTCCACAATATGAATAAGTAAATCCCAAACATATATCTTCTGTATAAGCTGAGTGTAGAGTGCCACTGCCTGGCCTTCAAAGCTCACGTCTATTGTTAAAGGGACACTGTAGGTACCCAGACCACTTCAGCCAATTGAAGTGGTCTGGGTGCACTGTCCCTTTTGCACTTAGTGTTGCAATGTAAAACATTGCAATTCCATAGAAACGGTAATGTTTACATTGCAGCTCTAAGTCTACCCTCAGACTTGGGCATAAGACCGGGAATTACACCGCATCCGTCGCAGGACGGAGGAGAGGGCGGAGCATCGACCCAGTGCTGAGTAACATCAGCGATGGCATAAGGTAAGTACATAAAGGATTTCTAACCCTTTATTTACCGGGGAGGGGGTATGCGAGGAAGGGGGGCAGGCAGGGGAAACTGTAGTGCCAGTAATTCAGCTTAGTATTCCTGGCATTACAATATCCCTTTAAACTGCTCTTTTCCATTCTCATGCTTTCCCCAATTTTGCTCTTTCCTCCCATTACACTCTAACTCAATTTGCATCTCTTCTTTCCTTTAGTTCCACACATATCCCAATTTATTTTACTCTCTTTCTGGATTCTCTCACTCACTTGCTTTACCGGTATAATTTTTTATCTTGCTCCCAAATGTGTCCTATCGATGTGTTGCTTCATCCCATTTTTTGAAATAGTTAGGGGGCATTTATGTTTCAAGAATAGATGTTTGTTTTTGGATGAATACATTTTTATCCAAATTTTGGGCAATTCTATATTTTTTTCAAAAGAGGAATGGCTGAATGCTGAACACAATGAATTAAATGAAGACTGATCATGACAAACCGAAAATTTCCTTTGTTCTTAAGTCGACAAGGAACTGGGTCTGATTCTCTCAGTCAACACCTGTAAGGAGAATTTTTAAGCAAGGATTGCACGTAAGTTGTCAAACCATTCTCAATTTTATAACATGACAGGAGGCTTCATATTTGCTTAAGTCTCTCTTTACTAGAACTCCGCCGCAGCACATTAACATAGAGAGAAAAACACCAAAGGCAGAAAAGTAAGGAATCCATAAAATGCTCCTCCCAAGCAACTATTTCCTCTTTCTTTGCTGCTCCGCAGTACAGGTCAGAGTACCACTGCCTCCTGTTTTATATGGGTGGTTGTGGGATATACTTTTTACTTCTATTTGATTTTATGATTTGATTTTATGATTTGATTTTATGAATTGATCTTATGATTACATTTTATGATTTGATTTTATGATTAGATTTTATGATTTGATTTTAGGATTTGATTTTATGATGTGAGGTCATGTATTGTGCCTTATGCAGGTGTCTTCTTCTTGCCTGCTCTGTCTACCTCCCCTTTTCTGTGGGGTCTGTAAGGGTGCCTTCCTCCACCTTTCTCCCTCTGCTTTCCCTACTCTCCCTTGCATGTCATTCTACTTTCTTTCTGTTTTCTTTCTGTTTCACAAGCTGCCGGCGGGGTGCGGTTCAGTACCACCTCCCGTTCTACTACTCCTGCAGTCCCACATGGGTATCTCGCGCGCTGCTCTCATGGCGCCCGGGATCTGCCTGTCTCCCTCCCACCCTCCCTGAACCGCTGGGAAGCCGTTTAGCTTTCGCGACCGCGAGTGGCGTGGGAGGGATGACCAGGCCATGTGGAAGCGACGGATCCCGACCTCGTTTGGCCTACCCACACCGCAGGGCCCCTACACAGTATGCTATGTACAGTTAAACAGAAGAATGCTATGTACAGTTACACAGAAGACTCTTGTGTACAGTTACACAGAAGAAGGTTATGAACAACTACACAGAAGAATGCTATGTACAGTTACACTGAAGAATGTTATGTACAGTTACACAGAAGAGCATTATGTACAGGTACACAGAAGAATGTTATGTACAGTTACACAGAAGAGAGTTATGTACGGTTACACAGAAGAGCATTAGGTACAGTTACACAGAAGAATGTTATGTACAGTTACACTGAAGAGCGTTATGTACAGTTACACAGAAGAGCGTTGTGTACAGTTACACAGATGAGCGTTGTGTACAGTTACACAGAAGAATGTTACGTGCAGTTACACAGAGTGTTAATTACAGTTACCCAGTGTGACAGAACCATCTGTCTGTGAACTACTTCTATTCCCCTTGGTTTTGTCTGTTTGTTCGGGTTAATTGCCTGTCCGTACCCCCTGTTCGTTTATTTCCTTAACTCCCGAATAAACTGCCGAATGGCCGGCCACCCAGCACGGAAGTGTGCTGCTGGTTAACCTCTTGGCCAGATTCGAACATTGTGGTTAACCACAGACACCTCTTAAGGTCAAAGGGAAGCTGGGTGGTCGTCGTTCATATGCCGACAACGAGGAGGCGGCCATCTTGGGCGCACGAATGCCCAGTGGTGTTCGTCAACGATTCTCTGGAACTAAAAACGGACACTATTTCTCACGAACACCACTGAAGCCGCTGACCTCCTTTCTCAGTCATCCGGCATACAAACGCTGGCCTGTTCGGTACTTTTCCTGCACGAATGGACTTAACCCAGATAGCTATGCCATGGAGCCCATTCGTATACCGAAAGACTATGTGAAAGACTTTGGCTCCATGGCAATTGAACTGTATGTATGTGATTTGAGCGCCATTCGGTAATAATGTGCGCTCAGATCTAAGCTATCTGGGGATTCGTTAATTGTACCTAGTGCATTCGGTATTTTTCCTGTTATACATTTTTGTGTATTTTACGGTTACATGTAAAATGGCGATTTGCCTCTATTACTTCCCCAATTATCTCCAGGATAGGGAGGAGGGTCATTTCAACTAAAGGGGAGTGTTTATGTCTGAGCCACTGTGATTGGCTACTGTATTCTTATCGTCCCAGTCTTCCATCTGGTCCTCTAAGGGAGTGTCCACCAGGTGGGAGACCTGCATAAATACCGGGCAGGTAGCCCACATTAAATCAGATCTCTGCTTAACCCTCAATACAGAGCTTGGTCTCGTACTCAGGGGTATTGGATTTGTATGGTTTATTTGTTCGGCTGTTTGATACGTGAAGGATTTCGTATGGTTCCCGTTCGGCTGATTGGAGCGTTCATTAGCTGTCTCTCCATTCGTAAGGTGAACATCCTCAGCGGTATTAAACCCTTTTATACCTAGGTATACTGTAACACCCAGAAGAGTGTTATGTGCCATCAATCTAAAGAAGTGTTAGGTACATCTTATCCAAAGAGTGAAATGTACAATTAATTAGAAGAATGGCATGTGCTGTTTATCGTCTGTGCATCGCTGAAGGGCCTGACTTGTCTGTGCCCCAGGATTTGGCCGGCTTTGTCCGAGCCTGATTGATTGGCCTGCTTTGTCTGTGCCCCATTAATTGGCCTGCTTTGTCTGTGCTCCACTGATCTGACCTGCATTGTCTATGCCAGAATGTCTGCATGCCAAGCCTTGCTGCTACATACCCACGCTTGGGCATTGCAAACTTGCCTCTGTCACTATATGGGTGCTGCCCTGATGCTTCTGCCGGTGACATTTGTCCGTTATACCTCTAGAGGTCACTTTGCCTAAGACCGCTCCACGGGAGAACCCTTTATCCGGGGGAATGAGCCCAGGCGATGTCTAATATAGCAGCGACCACCTTCTTAAGAAGGCAGGCGACTTGAATGAGTCACACTCTCATGATGAGGGCAGGCAAGTGTGCATAAGCGCTACAGGAAGGGTGAAGGCCCTGAACCAGGCGCCCGGAAAGATTAGACTCTGGAGAAACGTCTAGCCCCAATGCGATCGGCCACGATGGCCAGACTACACTGCCTATGTGGCGCAGGGGTGAAAGTCCCCGTAACCCACCCCCCCTACCACGGCTGCCCTAGCTGAATGCCGGGCGGACCGATCCCCCTCATAAGGAGAGGACGATGGCGGTGTGGACTATGATGATGTCCCCAAGTGGCACCATGGGACGGAGAAGAAAGCCCACTGCAGGGGCTCCGACGACTGTGGAAGAAGAGGTCATCTCATGGGTCACCTTAAACAAACCCCTGTGCGACCCTCGACCCATTGCTCACCAGGTTTCTTTGGAAGGGTCTCTGCCCGAGCACCTAGCTCCATCGGTGCGTTTCTGGGGCAGTAGACCGCTGGCTTGAGAAGCCTGCAGGATACTTGGAGCAGTATACCCAGCCGGGCTCCTGAACAAGGTAGCCTCGTACCCAGACTTAGACCCCGATGGGGCGCTGCGGCTCTCCTGGTTAAAGCACCTGTCTAGTATACAGGAGATCCTGAGTACAGCCCGCTGCAGTGCCTATACTATACTTTTAAATCCGCACTGGCAAACCGATTGTTCTCCTCTACACGAGTGAGTTGTGCTAGCGGGACATACAAGGAAGTATATCAGGGGTACAGTTTTATATGAAAAAACGTTACAGAGACATATCTAAAGCTCCAACCCATACCTGTCATAGGGGATTGGACCCTTGGCCCCGGAATTTCACATTTGGCTCCACCTTCGGATGACATACCAGACGGGACCTCGAATCTGGGGATTGCAGGCAACCCTATCTAAATCAATTTGGACCACTGGAGGTGCTTGGGATTAAGGGATCTGAGCCCTTTGGAGCCCCTGCACAAGACTACGCTTGAACGTATGTCCATTAGTTACTTTGAATTAGATGCAGTCCTCAGGGAAATTCTAAGGACTGCAGGGTCTATTCCTGTAAAGGCAGGCTCAATTTTCTCCCTGGTGAAATAAATATCTGGGGCATCATTCCTTTGGAAGATAATACAGCCTGGGTGGCAGGTTTGGGGGAATTTAGGACATTCAGGAATACCAGAACTATCCTTCTTGTTTTTCCACGAGGACGTTTCGCTGTACGGTCTACTACAGGTGTCTCGGTCTGCTGGTACTTTGGTTTTATGGCCTCCGCTTTGGCCGAGTCAAAACTAGTATCCTGGATTCCCTGGACCTGTCCCATTTGATCTCTGGGACTGTAAGACGTTTGTCTGCATGGCGACCCTGATGTAGTTGGGTCTAGTACGGATTACCAGAAATTTGGCAAACACTGTTAAAGGGTTTGAGAATTGTTTGGTCACTTTATTGACCAGGGACTGTCGTATCATTTAGATTAGGTAGCGCGTATGACTGTTTTCGGCGGGCCTCGCTCTGCTTAGTATCTCCCTTCGAGCTAGATGTGCGGTTCATAGGGGTGTGAGTCCTTTACGATTCCCGAGGACGGGTATTCATCTCCCCATGGGGAACACGCATTTTTTTGTCATGCTTCAATTGCTGGTTTTCATCAGTTTTTTGTCCATCTCCGACTCTGGATTTGTTTCCTTTATTATACCTTGTTTTTCTTTCAGATGGGTTCAGATGTTCGGGAGTTCGGGAGTTCGGGAATTCGGGAATTTGAAAGATCACCTGATCGACCCAAATCTGGCTCAAAAACAAATCTCTAAGTGGCTCAAAAACAAATCTCCAAGTCTAGTTATATAACTGCATCCAAGCAGTGACTGTATAAAAAAACATAATCCTCCCCTTTGTTAACATGTACAGAAGCTTATATGGCCCTTTTAGCTCTAATATTACATTCTAATAAATCAGTAAATCAGTAAACCAATTGCCTAAATCTATAGATAACTATAGGTGCTCTAATCGATTAGATGTAGTTGTAGCTGACTGCTCATTATTTTTACTTGCCTAGGTTTTTTCACATTTGACAGTTAGCAATATCTTAATTGGGCAACTAACAAATATCTTTATTGTTCAAATAGGAAGACCCATGTTGTAAAGAGTCACAAACTGTCTTCAAACCTTCATCAGAGCCACTCTGAGAAATTGATTGAAGGTATTTGAATGCAGAAAGCTGGTAGTGTAGTGGAGGGTAAAATTATTAGCAAGCCTGATATATAGCTGTGCCATGTATTTTAAAAAACAAAACAAAAAAATATATATATAGTTGAGTTGTGATACTGGGGTTAAAGTGAATGTAAGTGCAGATAAGGCACAGGTTTAGTGGATAATACACACCATTCTTACAGAGTAAAGGGAGAGAAATAGAGAGAGAGAGAGAGAAAAACAAACAAACAACAGTGCAAATGTTTGTACTATAAATTGTACTAGAAAGGTACTGGGGAGAGTTAAAAAAAGAATCTACATACTCACATCCAAGAATACAGAATATGCATGAAAACATATATACAACCAATGGATACATTTTCATATACATATATATGCATACAATGATTGTGCTGATTGCCCATATCATAACACTGCCTCCACTGGCCTGCTTTCTTCCAATAGTCCATCCTGCTGTCATTCTTTCCCAGGTAAAAACCGCACATGCACCCACTTCTTCTCCTCACCTAAAAGAATACGTGATTCAGACTAGGCAACCTTTTTCCATTGCTCCATGATTTAGTTCTGGTAGTCCTTTTCCTATTGAAGGCACCTTCTGCGGTGGACAGGGGTCATCGTGGACACTCTGACCGGTCTGTGGGTACACAGCCCCATACTCAGCAAACTGCGATGACCTGTGTGTTCTGACACCATTCTATCATGACCAGCATTCATTATTTCAGCAATTTGAGCTATAGTAGATATTCTATGTGATTGGACCACATGGGCTATACTTCAGCCTTGAGGACCCACAACCCTGACACCGGTTCACTGGTTATCCTTCCTTGCACCACTTTTGGTAGTTACTAACCACTGTATGCCAAGAACACAAGACTTGCCATTTTGGAGATGTCCTGCTCCAATCTTGTAGCCATCACTATTTGGCCCTAGTCAAAATCAGATCTTTTCACTTGACAGATGCCATTGTATTGATATAATCAATGTTATTCACGTCATCACCTATCAGTGGTTTTAATGTTGTGGATGATCAGTGTATATATATATATATATATATATATATATATATATATATATATACATTTATATATATATATATATATATATATATATATATATACACATCTCAAAATTCTAGGCATTCCACACGACTTCTTGCCAAGTGCAAAGATCTTGTTGCTGCCTTTGCAGTTGCTTTACAATAGTTTATAACAGAGTATGTAGTGTTAATTCTTCATTCTTATCATCTGTATAAAGAGATAGCGCTCTTGGTCTGCTTAGCCCATTTACAAATAAACTGACATGGTTTTGGATCTCCATCAAAAGATGATGTGAACATGACATTATCATGAACTTTATTACTAGTGCAATCATTTGTCGATGGGCTAAATTTTCTAAGAAGGATCAGCTCGCTCAATTGTTAAGGAATCATTGTTGACCATAAGTAACTCCACCTCCAGGTATCACCTTGCTTTTAGTTTACTTTCTCAGCTCCCATCCATCATCATTCCAATCCATATGTCAGTCTGCGGGATGATTTCTCCATCATTCAACACATCTCAACTACGCACGTCATGCTTGCTGTATTAAGCCATAATGGTAGAGATTTATTAAAATGTTCTGAAATCTCTGATCTGTTTGCATTTAGTTAATTGCCCCAATATTTGGTGTAAATAGTGTTGGCTTTTCTCCACCTAAATTCCACAATTATTTCTTGCAGAAGTATCAATTACTGAACTACCAAAACAAGCGAAAAGTTTGAAAAATCTGTTGAGTTGCCAAGAAAAAAATGCATACATTCAAAAATAACAGAGAGGGCAGAAAAGAAGCAAAAGACAAAAAAATTCGTTCAGTGCCTAAACAATCCAAAAGAGGTTCAAAATTGTCTGCAACACTCCGATAAATGTCCACTAATGTTCTACGAGGTTAAGACCATTCCCACCATATGCAAACCTCAGTAATATAGAATGTTGGGGAGCTAGAGGCATGTATTGCCACTTCTACATCAATGAAACATCAGAAAGTTATTTGGCACTGAGTGATGGTAGCTATGTATTAGACATGACACACTGATGTTCTAATAAGTCACGTATTGTTTTCTAAGTGCTAAAGGCGTGACAATGTACTCAATCTTTAAGGTGAAAAGACAACATCATTGTAACCTTGCCATGAGCTATACTGCTACTAAATCTTCAGTAAACAGCCCAGGGGGAAACTGCTATTTTAAAGCACTGTATGTAACAACTGACATTTTCATTTTTTATGTTTCTGCTTTTTCTCCCACTACTATTTGAGGTTCATCCATTGACTTCTCTATAGAGGCCACTGCTTCTCTCACGTTACACCCAGTCTCTGTAATGCCCCTGCTTGCATCATCAATTATATCTCGTGCCTTAAGGCATTTAGCAGATAATCACAAAGAGACTACACACAGCAGGCAGAGGATAACCAGTAACAGATCTTTCGTTTTTCTTTTATTTTGCAGGTAAAACTTCTACTTTAAATTGTAACTAAATGAGTTCTCTTTCCATAGGTATAGAGATTGGATTAGCCATATTAGTCCATTGGACCAGTACGCTTGATGCCAGAAAACAACAACAGAGTATTGCAGTGTGTGCAAAGATATCTTTTTATTGGGCTATCATAATATTCAAAATATTACTTCCTAAAGTTATACGCTCTTCCTCAGGTCTGAAAGAATACTCATCAATATAACGAGGTTTGATGCTTGAAACGACTGATATTGTCATAGAAGGGGAGACGGTGAGTGGGGTGTAACATAACAACATCCACTAATGGTTAATGAATATTTATTGATCTCTAATCAATTGCCTTTCTGCTTTATCTAGCAACACATTAATTTTATTTACAAGTTGTGGGGTATTTTCATAGACAAATTATTCTACTTTTATAATTTATCATAAAGGAAAAAATGAACATTGCATAGCTAAAAGGAGCACTTTAAGGAGCCCAAACCAAGTGCCTCACCCGAGGCCTTGCTGCTGACTGTACATATGGCTAATGCACTTTTGTATAAACAATAACTATTTAATCTAAATTTGGAAATTGGTTATTGGCTGAGTGGGAAGTTGAAGTGTTTAGCCAATGAATGCTGTGAAAATATACTAATGCAGATGTGTAACGCACATTCACAGTACAGATAACGAGGGACCTGGTTGTGGACGTCTGTGGGAACCTCGGATTGGGTCAAACCATCGTAAAATGAAACGTAACTATGGGACAGAAACAGGGGCATTCTATAGCAATTCCCCTTTAAGGAGTTATTAACCAAATATTTACCGGCACTTCCCAAAACATTGTGTGCCTATACTAGGACATCAACGTATTTACGTTACAGTAATCTCACTGGAGGGCAAATGTAGTGATGTCTGGAATCTAACTCTTTTACTATAGTGGGAAAGCAGGAGACAATCCCAGCTACTACAGAACCTATTGTGGGTAGATTCTAAACATATTTTAGATGCCAACACAGAAGCTCCTCTGTATTTTGTTAAGCTTTTTCATGTACCTTTGGTTTGATTTGTGTGACTGTGTTTCAATTCCTTTTTTATTGTGACTGCATGTCTGTCTGTCTTCCCTGAGAGTGAGCTCTCGGCATACTTTAGGCGTATTATCAGTAAACAATCGGCAATGTCCTGTATAGTACAGATGCCTAATGTTATCCAGTCATTTGCACTTACTTAATGAGGGCATAATGCCTACTTATAGACATTCTAGTGGCATTTTTGGGAATGTGCATTACCGAAATTATATATTCTCAAGAAATATATTTACATATTTACTGATATTTATCCTAAATTTCTACGATATGTGACAAAAAAACCAATGTATGCTAATATTTCAGAAACAGTCAGGTGCATTTAAAAATGTGGGATGTCTTATAATCTCAAAAATTTGTAAAAAAAGAAATAAATATAGGCAGAAAAACTGGGTAAATCTATAGTATATTTTAGTTATATTACTAAATAGCAATAAACAAAACATTAAATGCAGAGTTTGATCATTTGTCTGGGTTTTGGTTTTAATGAATCATATCATGTATGCACTGGCAATCATACAACCCACGTCTTTATTTCTGGGAATTGTTAACCTGGCTGTATTTTTTTCTGCCTGCCTTGGCTACTTTCTAATGGCTTTGAATTATACTGTTCTGTTTAGCAATAGTTTGATTGTGAAGGCAAAATATAAGCATAGATATAAGCCTGAATTTCAACACTCCACTGATTTAATCTAAGCTGTTTTGTACAGTTTATAATCCCTCCTTTCAGGGTTGCCCTTTCCCCATGGGTCATCTGAGCAAAAACCCCCCATTCCTGATGCATCAATTTCTGAAACTTGCTGAGACTGTAATTGTCCCTGGCAGCACTAGACATTTGGGAATCACACTTCCATAGATTGCAACAGAAGAGAAACCTGTCTGATTGTAAAGATAAACACTACACTTCTTGCATATGTTGACTGAAGATACAAAATCCGTACTTGCTTTTGCCAAGTCACTTTAACGAACACTTAGTACGATACCGACAAATTGCATAAACCATTCTGGAACTGTAGTCAGCTTAGACATTAGAATTTAATCATTTGGTGCTTTTGTTAACACTTAAATACCCACGGGTAAATCAATTCCTTTATATCGTTGTCTTCACTAGGTTAAACGTCATTTTGCTTTACCAACACAGTAAAGCAAAATTGCATGCAGCCTATCTTGCCTAAAAATATAATTAAAAAAAGAACTTGTGGGTTTGTAAAGATATAGAAGTTGATTTACTAGTAAACTTGTGCATTCAGTTTCAAACAAATGGTGATTTGTTCAAATTTTGGATGATCAATGTTTTGTACAAAATCTCTAACTCCAAATCGACATATGGATAAATCACAAAACAGGCAATGGATGAGCTGCCTTGTTTATTTTGTGATTCGGAAACCCATCCACGGTGCCAAAATAACTGACTGATGGTTAGGAGACAGACACTAAATGTTGGTTGTATAGACAGATTCACAGCGATCTCAGATATCCCACCTGAATACTGGTGAAACCACTCACGTAACTTTGGGGTTACATAACCAAGTGCGCTTATCACAAGTGGGACTACTACTATCTTTACTGCCTTCATGTCCATACATACAAGTTTTGTAGACTGTGCAAAATTTGGTTTGGACAAACTTTTTTTTTCCAAAAATTAAATTTAGTTAGGGGCCACAGACACTTGTTCAGTTGACAGCTCCGCTCCTGAGAATATCGTCACTGGAGAATACTTGGGAAAACAATTCGGACAACCCAAAATGGGAAGGAAAATGGGCTAAAACAAATAACATTTCCAAACACAATAAAAAACAATAATATATATATTATTTGTTTTATTTGTTATGTTTTATATATATATATATATATATATATATATATATATATATATATATATATATATAGAGAGAGAGAGAGAGAGAGAGAGAGAGAGAGAGAGAGAGAGAGAACTGGAAACCCCAGGTTCGAATCCCAGTCAGACCTCACCAGTAAGTTTCCCTGGGCATGAAACCTAACAATATATACGCTGCCCACCTCAATAATATGAGAGTAACACGAACCAAGAGAGTCATGCTGGCTCTGGTGTTGCCAGATTAACAAGATCCGCATCAGATGTGAGGGAACCAGGGAAATCTGACAACAAGTGGAACAAATGGGAAACCAGGGCAATCTGCTTGGCAATCTGCAAGGGAACCAGGGCAATCTCACAACAAGTGCAACAACTGGGAACCAGGGCAATCTGCTTGGCAATCTGCAGTGGAACCAGGGCAATCTGACAATAGTGGGCGACTGGAACAAACTATTCCTGGGCACAAAGTGAAAACCTAGACCTGTTTGACTGCTACTATTGGATGAGTAATAGACCCTAACACCAAAACACAGGAGGTTACACAACATTTTAACATTGGTAACAGGAAGCTAATGTCACAACTGGCCTATACAAATCGTCATACATGAACCACAAGGTGCAAGAAATTCCTATTCCCACACCCATACTTGCAGTGGGCTACCAACCTGAATCTCTGCCCCAGGGTGGCAAAACAACAGTTATACAAAAGATGATCCTAAAAAAGCTAGCAGACCTTGATCACTAGACAAAAATATGATATGGAATTTGGCCAATCAGCCTAAAAGTGGACAAACTGCAATTCAGCTGAAAGTACAAGTCTATTACATATATTTATTTATAGAGAGAAAAAGTGACAGATACAGAAAGAGACAGAGACAGAGACACGGGTTCAATCGTTTTTTATTTTCCTTTTTGTGGACAAGTCTTACAATTTCGATTGAATGCTTTGAAATGTAATAATGTTTTATACCAAAATCAGATATTGATTACCATTTGAGCTATTAATGTTATCTCTAGCACTTTGCAAGTAATGTATAAATCAATAAATGTATCATCTGGTTTTGTTTTCCCAAGATAAATAAATTATTTTACTCTATACATGATACAATGACGAATAAAGCTTCCACAGTCAGTTACTTTACGAAAACAAATTACACAACATGCAATAGAGCTTCCACTGAAACCTGTAGTAAAAGTGTCATAAACAAATAGTGACAGTATGTGAGCATCTTAATACATCATCAATGATTTGCCTCATTTATAAAAGAAATGCTCATGGTAAATATGGGTTTGTTAAGAGGCTAGTTGTCAAAGTTCCTTGTCACCTTCCTACCTAAAGGAAGATGTGGCAAATTTAAATTCCCCCAGTATACGGTCTAGTGAAAGGCATTTGAATGACATTACAACATAAGACAAAACCCCAAACATATATCAGTGACAAATGACAGAATTGTCAAAATAATTCTGTAAAATAATACCAATACATCTAGTAGCCTATTTTAATTCTTCATAAGGTATAAATATATATACAGGTTAAACATCCTGCTCGAAAAAATATAAACAGGTATAATTGCCATATCTGATATTAATCAGGATCTTTTGTTACAGAAACGTAATATCTGCCATGTGTGGTGTATTTTCTTTCAAAAAGATATGCTTATGATTTTTTTGTGTTATTTAATCTGTTTTAATTAGAACGTCTCCAATAATTAGAACTTCTCAACTCCCAATGAAAATCATGCAAAAAGCAAAATTAAAAACAAATAAATTGAGCAAGGCCAAATACATGAATGCACACATTGTTAATTCATGACACATGCCATAATAATAATAATAATAATAATAATATATTTTATGATATTGTGCATGTACATTTGGGGATGCCTGCACTGTTGATTCTGTCAGCTTGATGGCAATTAGGGTTATTCATTAAATCAGGAATTGTAGAGAAATTAAAACACGTTTGAAAAAGATAAGCGAAAATAGCAAATAATGATAATCGAACCATAACTTTTAGTCTAAAATTGGCAATTCTTTTGTTAATTCTCTATAATTCTCAGTTTAGAGACTAACTCTATTCTATTCTAGTAATGGATATTTTTTAAGAAATACTTCTTATTAATAAGGATAACAAAGATGCACTTAAAACAACCCAATGTACTTTGAATAGACATTGGCACATTTTAAAAATAATGATGTGTTAAATACATTTTGCCAGACAAATTGAAAATTATTTATACAAAACTCCCAATCTTAAAAAGAAATGAGGCCCTAGTGTTTTCAGACAGGATATTGCTTTTACTCAGTCTACTGGCTATATACAGCCCTTAAAGGTCTTGTTAAGTGTATGAAATATTAAACATGTACGTGTATGAGTAGGAAAAATACAAAATATACACAGTGCTATGATGTATTTGCCTCTGGCACAACCGTGGGCATAATCATTTTAGAATTACTTATACATTTAAAGGGATACTGTCATAAAACCATTTTAACTTCAACTTTACATACTTATTCAGACCCCTAAAGAAGTCTCTATTGTAACTGAATTACAGATAACAGACTGAAATGCTCATCTGCAATATATTTAAATTCACAATAATGTACACTTTAGTGGATAACCTTGTCAGTCAACAAAGAGGAGGAAATCTCCCACATGAGAAGTACACTTACGTATCTTAACATTGATAACCCCATACCATAGTTCCAGCTATTGAAACATCATTAGGCTGTAGATCTGAAATGTTTAATTTAGGAAAAGGATTCATAAAATATTGAAATCTTTGGATATCCCAATGAGCACTGTTGTTGATGTTTCTTGGGTCTGAAAAGAATCAGTCATCACTGAAAACTCAATGAACCCTGTAACGGCTACCCGGGTAGAGTGAGGGTATCTGCCGTTGGAGACGTCCTTTTTCCCCTTTAAGCTGCTGTGGAGAAGTAAGCTGGTATAATCCCATCCACGATATCCAGAGTAAGAGTCAGGTTCAGCTGTAACAGGAGCAGAATAACATTCCCAAATAATCCCCTTCCAAGAACGAGACAAGGCTACGTTTTGAAGGGTCAAGAAGATCTGAGGACTGGAACACCCAGCCTGCTTTTTATTGGGATCAGGTACACACAGGATACTCCCAGGGGGAGGATAAAAACACCCAATCATATACCTGGTAACACCCCCACGTCTCCTCCCCTCAGATAACATATAACATAATTAAAACGTACAACATTTTACCCCAGTTCTGGATGTTCCCCAAAAACAAGGGGTACAGCTTTAAATCCTGAGTCGCTTGATAGCTCTCATTCAGGGGACCAACATGTCCAAAAATCAGCCCATTCGGATGAATGGTTCGGGAGATACAGAGTTCCAAAGGTTTGACCGACCGCACAGACCAACTAGCCGAAAATAGTTCCATGAGTTTTGGCCTTGCGGTCGGTCTCCGTTCGCCTGGTAAAAAGGTATGAAAGTCTTGCCATCCATTCGAATCTCGGGGTTCGCCGCAATCCCCATAGATGATTGAACATAACTACCGAACGTCCGGTGATTCGGTAGTTTCCGTGCGAACTTCTGGAAGTATGGAGGACTCAGCGGTGTTCGCCTGTTTGCGTATCCGATTTTAGTTCCACGCGTCGACAGGCAAACACCGCTGTTCGCACGTAAGATGGCCGCGGCCACGTGTAAAGTCCCGAAATGGCGGCCACCTATACTTTACACAGGGAATTCATGCGAATCCATTCGAATGGTTGCAATGCACTAAATGTGACGAATTCCTGCTGCTTTTGGTTAGTTCACTGGCCCAGGCATACAGCATAGTTCTGTTACAAACCCACAAAAGTTGGAATTGTGAAAGACACCACAATTAGAACATTTACCTCTAGTTTGAAAGCTCTTTCGAGCAGGGTCCTCATCAACCTATTGTTCCTGTAACATTTTGTAATTGTCTCATTTACTGTTAAATTTCCCCATTTATAATATTGCAAAAATGCTGCGGAATGAGAAGGTACTCTATATGTCAATAATAATAATATAATAATTCAGTGGCTAGGAAAAAAATAATGGTACATCCATAAGCTATATGACAAATTAAGCAAACACAGATTAAAATGGAAGGGAGTCAAGAAAGAAGTATGTAAAAGCATGGCACATTGTAAGATATTGCTCTGCCAACAATGTTGCAAAATATTTTACATGGTTATCTGAGACTAAGGTAGAACTTTTGGCCAAAAAGTAGCCTATCGAGTTTGGCAAAAACTGATATTGCCCTCAACTCAAGACAAACTGATATATTGATAGTCAGAAGGTCCAGATGCTCACTGTCAAAAACTATGAGTTGTATCTCAGGGACTGAAACTTCAGCAACCAGTGAATACTGGAATTCAAAATTAATTAATAATTTTCAGTCAATGTTATAGCATTTTCCAAGACAGTTATGTGTTTTTTGACTTTGGCCCTAGAATTGTAACTCTCGTTGTATTCCCAGCTTTCAAACACTTTAGTACATAACACTGAAAAGTCCAACTTGATTGATTGTAAATAAAGATTACTGTGTAGATATAGCATCTACACAGTAAATTAGGCATTTTACACCAACACATTGATAAGTGATACATACTTGAGCAATTTAAAGTAAATACAGCTTTATTTTAAGGTATTAGCACAGAATTGGTTTCCTTTTGACCTATAACCCTCAATCCTTCTAAAGACTTGTACTTCAGGTGATCTGAGATTACTGCTCAAGTCATCATAGTTTTTGACTTTTGAAATTATAAACCTGCCATGGTAACTTTTTTAACTCTGTGTGTTTTAAGATTAAAACAACACCAGTCGGGGTCTGCTCTGACCTACTGGAGAATAAAAACTCTAGTCTATATTAAAGGGAACCTTTAGGCACCTAGACCACTTCATCTCATAGAAGTGGTATTAGTCAGGGAAAATGCAATGTTAAGCCTGCCTCTAGTGGATGTCTACCAGACAGCCACTAAAAGTGTTTCCTGGTCTTTTATGGAGTTTGTCTCTGTGAAATGATGCTGGAAGGCCTAACGCTTTGCATGAGGACACCCAGCGTCTTCTAAATTCCCATAGGAAACCATTGATTGATTGTCTTCCTATGGTGTAGGCCTAATGCATGGGGAATACCTTGGTTGAGGAGGAGCCCGACTAAGCGCAGAGGAACAAAGAGACTGGATTCCGGTAAGTGAAAGGGATATTTAACTGTTATTCACCACCGGCGCAGCTGTGATGGAGGGGGGTCAGAGGGACACTACATTTTGTTATCCTAACACTATAGTGTTCCTTTAATATATTCTAAATGGATGAAGCCCATGGATGGTACTACAATATACTGAGCATTTTAATTGCTTATTGGACCACTATAGTGCCAGGAAAACATACTCATTTTCCTGGCACTATAGGGTCTCTAGGTCCCCCCCCACCCTCAGGGCCCCCTCCTGCCATGCTCTAAGGGGTGAAGGGGGTTAAATCTTACCTGTTTTCCCCTGCCGGGCTCCCTCGACGCGGTGAACTCTCCTCCTCCTTTTCACCGTCATCGGCTGAAAGTGCAATGCTTTCCTATGGACGCTGGTGTCTTCTCACTGTGAAAATCACAGTGAGAAGCGCGGAAGCGCCTCTAGCAGCTGTCAATGAGACAGCCACTAGAGGCTGGATTAACCCATATGAAAACATAGCAGTTTCTCTAAAACTGCTATGTTTACAGCAGAAAGGGTTAATCCTAGATGGACCTGGCACCCAGACCACTTCATTAAGCTGAAGTGGTCTGGGTGCCTATAGTTGTCCTTTAAGGTTGATCTTCACTACTGAAGAAAACTTATGTACATTGTCCATTGATTCAATAAAACATGGCAAACAAAGTGTATAATTTATTACGTAAATTCATTGTGAGAATATGCAACATCCTGAGTAAGCTTGTAAAGAAAAAAAGGGTGTAACAATCCATCAAAGAAATTCGATCCACTGCTCATTCTGAGAAGTCACTTTCTTTATTATCCAAACAAATCTATAGTTTGACATACAGTGGAAAAACAGCTCAAGATATAATACAGTCACAGTAATGTGTCTGTTACTTTATCAATTTCACAAGTAACTAAGTAACAAACTGAGATTAAATATTGCAAAATATAAGGGTGAGGTTAGGATCCTGCAGTACCTAAAAAAAAAATATGTAAATTAAATTCTGTGTAGCTATACGTATGTATACGTAATAATATGATGATTATTATAATTAGTTTTTTTATGCTGAACTTCATCCCTATTCAGTAATCCTGTCATTTTTCATTTACATTGAAGTAACGACAAGTAGAGTTTTAGAAGGTTATGTACTTTTGTGGTCAAAATCTAGACTCCCTTAAGACGAACACTGATGGAAAATGATATATAGGTTAAAACTGCAATGTGTTTTCTGTTGTATCAAAATATTTTCATCCAATCAATCCAATGATCTCCAAAGAACACTTTTGTGTTATGAATGTAATAAATCCAGAATCCAGGCCAGGTCACGGCATCTTCAGATTTCCTAGGCTTTTATCTGAATAAAACTAACATTAACGATGAGCTTTAGGAACTTTACAACTGAAAAGTTGCCTGTTATGAGCTAAAAAGGACGTGTGATCACATCAAGCACTAGAGAGCGTTCTTCTTTTTATACTAATTTAAAGGAACACTCCAAGAACTATAACCACTACAACCCACAGTAGTGCTTATGGTGTAAGAAATGCACTGGCACCCCACGTTGCAAGTAGTCAAACTATTTGCTAATATTTTGACTTCCTACCTGGGTCTGCTGGTGCCAGTTTCTAGCTCTCTGTCAGACAAAGGCTCTTTGACTGAGCAGTGCAGGGCATAGGTCATTAGGTGAGAGAGAGTAACTGACAGTTCATGGAAGTGACCTAACAGGAGCTTTGGATTTCATAAGCCGAAGGGCTCTGAGGTCTGGGACCTCGCTTAAGGTGTAAAACCATTAGCAAATGGGCATCAGGGCGCTCCTGACACCATAACCACTATAGTGTGCTTGGAGTGTTCCATTAAACAAAAAAGACACTGTGCCTCAGTGCGTGCAACAACATACATAATGGTTAAATCCAACACTCCTCAATACAGGTCTCATTAAGACATGGACAGCATAGCTTATGGAAAAATGTCTCTATATTGAACCATAAGTCCTTAAAAAGTGAGAGAGGGCTGGTAAGATGGTGGGGGGCGATTGTTCCATGGGCCACTGTAGCCTCCAATCTCACAGCATCTTTCTTCTGAAAGCAGCAGGGGGTGAGTTGAGGTATCTGTTGGCAGAGTGAGGCGTCTTGCAGGATTTGTGCTGTTCCTTTGCTAGCCCAGAACTGTGTAGGTTTTGAGTATACAATGACAAAGGTAGAACAAAGTGAGCCTTTAAAATGTTAGACATAAAATAAAATAATGTTGAGTTTCTTGAATTAGCTGTTCATTTCATACAAATATAATGTGATGGATGGCGTCAACCATTTCTGAAGTGAGTTATTATTTGTATTTTTCATTTGTTGCCTAATCTAGTAACTTCACACAGACATTTTTTTGTCACGTAATATTGTTTCTCTCGGGCAGTTTTTGACTTTTACCAACAAGCCAAAAATATTTGTGTGCCATAGTACATTTTCAAAGGGACTTTCGTAATTTTCATTCCAATGTGACTGTAGGAGATTTCATTCTGAGAAATAATAATTGCTTCGTAAGAATCATTATGTTTGGCATTTAAATGAATTTACACACATTCTTATTTGTTTGCCGACTAGGTCATATTTGAGATGTGTTGTTTTTTTCAGTTGGAGGAAAAATAAGTAATAATGAAAATATTGCTGCCAGAAAATAATGTTTTTAATTTCCTATGTAACTATACAGTGTCACATTTGATTGATGGTCAATACATGCTAATTATGATTACTTTTTATTATCAAATGAACTACCGCTTTAAGCGTTTTATAATCCAGTTTTTTTTTTTTAAAACCTGCATTTTTGTTTCTTGCAAGAAAATGTCTTAAAGGACAACTGTCATCAAATTTTTAATTCTCATCTTTTAAAAGTTTATAAAAAATATATCATTAAGTTTTCTTAAAAGTAATACAGTCTGATCCAACATAGGTGCTCAG
This sequence comes from Pelobates cultripes, assembly GCA_933207985.1. Lineage (NCBI taxonomy): Eukaryota > Metazoa > Chordata > Amphibia > Anura > Pelobatidae > Pelobates > Pelobates cultripes. The sequence goes on from OW240913.1 coordinate 337,967,193, forward strand.
TCATATAAAAAAGTGATATTTTCTCAAAAAACAATATACTTAATTTAAAAAGTATATAATTAAGTTTAATTAAATGTAATAAACTTTTATAAAATGAAGACTGAAAATGTATAGACAATTGTCCTTTAATGAGTCACAACATAGGGCTGGCATCTAAGTCTTCATATAGGGCTCTACAGGCAACATATATCCTCAACAAAGTAGCCTACTAATTTCGCTTCTAAGAAGTTATCTTATTTTTATGTGAATTACACTAGAACATCTTATCGAGTTCATGTGGGGTATTATGACTTCTATTTTATATTTTAGGATAAAAATTAATTTAAAGTTTAAAGGATTTAATATTTTGAAAAATATTTCAATTTTTTTAATATTGATTTTTTTTAATATTATATACTTTTTATATTTTAATATTTTGATTTATTTTTTAAAGTTCAAAATATAAAATATAGTCCCAAAAGTCTAAAGATATCAAATGAAGGCCTTCAATAGCTACTTAATACTAACCTGTATTTATTTTAACAAAATCATAAAAAACACAACGCGTTTCGCCAAAAACAGGCTTTTTCAAGCCTATTTGAAAAAGCCTATTTTTGGTTAAACACGTTGTGTTTTTTATGATTTTGTTAAAATAAAAGTATTTTTAGACTACCTATCTGCCCGTGGTTAGTCCTCTTACTTTTATTTGTTGCTCTTTTACCCTGGCTGATTTTTTATTATTCTAAAGATCCAGTACTACTAAAGAAATGCTATGTTGGGATTATTCCACTCACACCTGGTTCATAGTGTAGTGTGGCTGCTCTATACACTGTAATTACGTTTCATTTTACCTTTCACTTCTATTTTATCTACTGAGAACACTATGGGCCCTCTTTTGTGTTTTTTTTTTCATAAGTCCTGCATTGCAAACATCGCTAGAAGGATATCCTACATGTGGGGAGTTTAAATACCACTGTGTGCTGTTTTACTCAGAGCTGGTGATAGCTCTCTCAATTGTAAGTTGGCACTCTTAGGACCTCAGTGTTTGTTTATAGTTGTAGGTGACATACGTTATTGCACCATTGGGTTTTTCCGTTATTTTTATGTATTTTATATGCTGACGTGTATCTGAGACGCTGCAAGAAGTATTGAAGAAACACCGCATTTTGTCCAGCTATATCCTACATGTGGGGAGTTTCAAATACCACTGTATGCTGTTTTACCTAGAGCTGGGCATAGCTCTGTATATTGTGAGTTGGCACTTCTCTATTTCTATGTTGTCCGTGACACCATTTCCTAACGGTTTTGCACTATTGGTCCCTTCCTGTTTCTGCTTTTGTATTTCATATTAACTACTGAGGACCCAAATCAAGAACCAAAGAATACCTATCTAAGGTTCACATTGCATTTTCAGAGACTTTTTGTACTTCCTTCTTTCTGTGTATATTATCTCTCATTGTTCTACTTAGTGCACTGTGTATTTGCTGTTTCCTGTTCTCCCAGATTTGTTGAAGGGTTTGAGGGTTGCCCTTCCCCTCAAGTGTACAGCTCCATCCACCCCTGTGATTAGTACTGTAGCGCTGTTCCACCCCAATTTTTTTTTTCTATTTTCTACTCTGTTTGTGGTGTCTTGTGCCTCTTCGTGTTTGGTGTTTGGCCATCCCGGGCCTTACTTCCGGTATGGGTGTATTTAAATAATATAACTCACCTTGTTACAAATGCCAGGACTTTTCAGCTGCAACTCCAACTGCAAGCATGCAGAAATAAACCACTATCTCATCCAATCATAGAGAAGTATTGGATTGGAGAACACTTGTGCATCAAAATGCTGAACTTCTCCAACCAAATACATATAAGCAGCTTTTGATTGCAGGACTGACGTTTACTTGGTTATGAAGATGGAATCGCTTCAAGTGGCTTTCAGGAAGACAAGCCAAGGCTTGCTTGACCTGTTAATGTAATTATTGCCATTTTTACAAAATGGCAATGTTTTAAATTAAATGGTTAAATGTACCACTGAACCCAGATCACTTCAGTGTTCCTTTAATAATTGTTGCTGAGCAAAAAGACCTTACCCTCCAGCAGGGCCGGACTGGCCCAGCGGGATACCGGGAAATTTCCCGGTGAGCCGTCAGCACCTGTGTCTGTGTCTGCTGGCGGCCGCTGCGGGAGGTCTGCTGGCGGCTGCTGGGGGACCTGTGCCGGCGGCTGTTGGGGGAGCTGCGCTGTCTCTGCTCCCCAGCGTGCAGCTTAATGAGACCGGGTTCGAAATATGACGTCATATTCCTGCCCCGTCTCATTCAGTAGAGCGCGAGGGCGGGTGAGCAGAGCCAGCGCAGCTCCCCAGAGGCCACCAGCACAAGTCCCCCAGCGGCCGCCAGCACAGGTGCCCCAGCAGCCGCCAGCACAGACAGCCGTCTGCCCTGCACGACCCCCTGGCAGGTAGTAGTAATGTGTGTAAGTGTGAGTTTGTCTGTCTGTTATGGTGTGTCTGTCTGTCTGTTATGGTGTGTGTGTGTGTCTGTGTCATGGTGTCTGTCTGTATGGTGTGTGTGTGTCTGTCTGTCTGTCTGTCTGTGTCATGGTGTGTGTCTGTCTGTATGGTGTGTGTGTCTGTCATGGTGTGTGTGTGTGTCTGTCTGTCTGTCATGGTGTGTGTGTGTCTGTCTGTCATGGTGTGTGTGTGTCTGTCTGTCTGTCATGGGGTGTGTGTCTGTCCATCATGGGGTGTGTGTCTGCCTGTGTCATGGTGTGTGTGTCATGGTATATGTGTGTGTGTCTGTCTGTGTCATGGTGTGTGTGGGTCTGTCTGTGTCATGGTCTGTCTGTGTCATGGTCTGTCATGGTGTGTGTGTGTCTGTCATGGGGTGTGTATCTGTCATGGTATATGTGTGTTTCTGTGTCTGTCATGGTGTATATGTGTGTTTTAAAACAGTGTTTTTGCTCACCTTTTTCCCCCCACGCAGCGTGCTGGTCTCCCCTCGACTGGCCCTGCCTCTATGGCTGAGATCATCAAGCTTGATGATCTCAGCCAATCCAATGCTTTGCCATAGGATCAATGTATCTCTATGGGGAACGTTCAGCACCTACAGAGTGTGGAGGCCCTGAATGTAGGTGCACTGACACAGGAAGCACCTCTAGTGACTGTCTGAGTGACTGTCACTAGCAGTGTCACTTTGAAGCAATGTAAACACTGCCTTTTCTCTGAAAAGTCAGTATTTACGTTGAAAAGCCTGTAGGGACATGCTATAGACACCAGTACCACTACATTAAGCTGTGTGTGTGCTTCTGCTAGTGAGTGAGCTTGCTTGCATTTGTGTGCCTGCTAATGAGTGAGCTTGTGTATTTATGTCAATGAGCTGATGTATATCAGTGAGATTGTTTGTCTATGAGGCTGTGTATCAATGAGCTTGTGTGTCATTGAGATGTCAGTGAGATTGTCTGTGTCTGCATGTGAGTATGCTTACTGTATAATTAAACGTTTTACCCTGAAAGGACCAATATTTTATATTAGAAAACGCAATAAATATATATATATATATTACTCAATCATCTGTCATGGCAAGACATAGCCTTACATATTACACGTGACAATATATGGCGCAGTGACTTATGGGGCTGGCATAATTTTTTTTCCCAGGGCTGCTTTGTTTCCCCAGTCCGGCCTTGCCCTCCAGGTAACAATGACTGGCCAAGAGAGAAGTCCATGGACTATAAGGCTTTCCTGAAACAGCTCTAAACTCTAGCCTGTCCTAAAAAAAACCAAAAATGAATTTCTTCAGTGAGCTCAACACAACTAGTTATGGTAACTGAGTGAAAATTGGTCCTCAGAATATACTACCAGATATAATACATTGATAAAAGAGCTATTTAAACACTATAAAATATAACATACAGTGGGTTAAAGTAGTTCTAATCAAGTCATACTTTGTAAATTGTCATTAATTTGACGTATGTGTGTTTTGTTTCTTCAAAACATGATTGTGCATAGTAACTAATTGTATTTTGTGCACAGCTGCTGTTGAGTACATTCCCGCACTGCGTAATGATACAATAAAGCCCAAAAGCAGATACTGAAGGGATTTATTTTGAAATCTGGTATTCATTTGATTTATTTTGTTGCCCATAAACAACATGACCTGTTTGTCTGTCTATCTATAAATTCAACATAATGAAAGATTGTTTCACATGCATTTAAAACAATAAAAAAAAGTTACGAGTATATACTCAAAAATAATCTATAAATCTATCTTGCTATGTATCTCGCAATCTATGTATCTATCTATCTAATAATATATAATAACATTATACAAAAATACACACAAGTTTTACCCTTTTCACCTTTAGAGTCTGAAACAATATACTGTTTTAAAGCAAGCTTTATTTTGTTTTGGTGCAATTTAATTAAATGATGATAAATTGTGTAGGATTTTATTATGAATATGATTTTTTTTTTTTTTTTTGTAAAAACATTTTTCTTTCACATTATATCACAAATAAAAGTGTCCATCACTGTGCAACGCGGGCTCTCTAAACTGAAAGGAGAAAACACCCCCATTTGTTTCATTGTTTTTGATTCTCAAATAATAATTTAGGAACAAACGGGACTCGAGATGCAATGTTTGTACTGCAGCTGTGTTTGTGTCACCCATTTAACTTTTGGATCATTGCAGTCCTAAAGTCAAACACCAACCTAAATCCTCCTGTGTTTCTTTATTAAAGTTACTTCTTCCAGTCCACTACAGCTGTCACTCAGCGTGTGATCTTTTGGAAAAAAACAAATGAGCCAGATGTACAGTTCAATAGACAGACACCTCAAGTCATAACAATCTAGTGGGGCAAGCTAATGCTGCTTGCAAAAGAATTAGCCTTTATTAGCCACTAATGCCAGTTTTTACTCTCTAAAGGACTTTGGAAAGCACATCCATTCATGTCATGCACTGGAAAAAAACACACATTATTGGTACATCTGGTGGGGAAACGCCTGGTGCATATTGATGGGTAGCTAGGATGCAACCCCTCAGCTGTTGCTAAATATCAACTCTCATCACCCTCATCCGACAGCTGGGAGCCTGACGATTTTCCCAGCGTAGACTCCTTGCTTCTTTGGGATAACTGATGAGTAAAATGCCTCTGTAGGGAACGGGAGTGAAGGGTCATGAAGATTGCTGACTGATACGGTTTGTACACTTGCTTGATTAATTTTTTACATTCCATTGGGTTGCTTAATGGTTTACACTGCTCCTTCTGGGTCAGTGATGGAATTGTTTGTGTTGCAACACAACCACAATTATGTCGTGATTATTTGCATGGGTTGTTCAACTGGCTTTAAATACTGTACTGTTTATCTGTGTAACAAACATAAACACGAGTGAATACAAACATGAGAAAATAATGAAAACAAAACATACATATTTAAAATAAGATTGTTAGGAATACAGAGCTGTATTCCTGATACTATAGGGTCCCTATGGCCCCTGCAGCTTCCACTGAGTCCCCGCCATGCATGGAAAGGGTAAAAAAACCTTTTTACACTTACCTGATTTCTGCGTCGATGTCATACAGCACTGAGTCGTGGTCAATGGGGGAGCCACTGGAATAACCAAATGTGCATGTAAGGCAAGCACTGCGCATGTTTGGCCTCGACTCAATGCTTTCCTATGGAGTTTTGCTTGATGCTGGATTTGCATTAGGACATCCAGCTTAGTTTCACAGGGCCAAACTCCATAAAAAAGGGAAGAGCCTCTAATGGCTGCCTGGTAGACAGCCATTAAAGTCAGGCTTAGCATTGCAATGTAAATATTGCATTTTCTTTAAAACTGCAATGTTTTACATTGCAGGCCTGAGGGAGACAGGGACACTGCACCCGGACCACTTCAATGAGATAAAGTGGTCTGGGTGCCCACAGTGTTCCTTTAAAAAACGAATTAGTTAGAATTATAATATATTATGTTAAACAAACTTTTTGCACAGTGCCTTGTTATTTTCAAAGACAAAAGTTTTAAATATTCTATGTATAAAAATGCCAGAACTGTGTAATACGAACTAAAGAAAGCATGGGCTGTAGGTAATAAAACTAGTGTTCCAATATTAAAACGGCCAAACTGTTACTGAAGTTTTCCTCCCTTGTGCCATTGTTCCACTATGTTCAGGAAAGATTTGTTTTGTTTAACTTACTCTTGTCCTTACTTGGCAGCTATGATAAATGACCCTTGGAAACTAAGCCTTCTTGCGGAGAGCATTTTTTTTCACACAAATTAAACCTGTTTTTACTGGTTTCCATTTTATTGTATTCTGCATTGTAACATGTAATGTTTGCATGCCTCACTGGCGGCCATGACTGATGACTAACCATGAGCAACACACTTCAGCCAATATTATTTTCTTAAACGATTGTTAAGGTTCTTTAGGCCATCATGTACTCCATTTGAAGCAAGATTCAGTTAGCAGAGGAGAATGTTTGCCTCCTGATGTCCAGATTAAATATCCCCCCAAAATCTTTATCTTTTCCTAACTTTCAGTGTAAATAACCCCCTCACCACCAAGACTACTGAATAATTCAAAAAATACTTAATCACATGAATCTATGGTATCAAAGTTTCATCATGATAGATATTATAAACTGCAATTCCGATAATGCTCAGGGTTTGGCCCTTTTAGGATGTTAAAACCTTGAAATAATATACAGTTTGGATGTTTCTGAAATGTAACGCGTGTGAAAATGAAGTAAACATGTTGCCATGACTAAATTCCTCAGAAATGTGTAATAAAGTGGAAACTACAATTGACTTAAAATATTAAAGAGACGGGGGCGGGGGGGCGTGGCCTGGACAAACATGGTGCTGGACGCACGGTGAAAGAGCTCTGCACCCCTGGCTGCCTAAATAGCCAAAATAAGCGAGAAAAACGGGAGAAAATGGTCCGGAATAAAAAGCATTTAGCTGCGGAGACAGCAAAGGCAGACTCGCCCAGGGGGCACACGGGACCGATTGATGATTTTGTTGCTACGACGCCTAACACTAGAAGATAGCAATATGAGAACAAAATGGCGCCCATCTCTCCGAGCTCAGAGAGCGCGAGTGAACCCCAGATGGAGGACGCCCAGGTCAGTGAGTTGGCACAGATTAGGGCTGAACTTGCCCACATATCAGCAAAAATGCTTACCAAAGCAGACACTGGCTCCTTAGTCCAGGAAATCTGCGCAGCCCTACTTGTAGAACTTGCCGACATGCGCTCCGATCTGACAGCGCTTGAACAAAAGGTGGATGAAATGGAGAGAACCGCACAGGGTTGCAAGGAGCAACACAGAGCGACAGAGGTGGCGGTTACCAGACAGGACAACATGCTCCTCACGCTACGCAGGCAAGTGGAGGACTTGGAGAAGAGGAGTAGGCGGAACAACATACGGGTCCGAGGCCTGCCAGAGGCAGGCACAGAACCGCTCCAGGCCACACTAATTGATTTATTTAAACAGCTTCTAGGTGATCAAGCCCCTGAAACACATAGAAAGGGCACACAGAGCACTGTGCCCAGTGAGACAGGATGGCAACCCCAGAGATGTGATCTGCTGCATTGCCTCATACGGACAGAAAGATAAAATAATGGCCGCCGAGAGGGAGCGGACCGCTATCAGATTCCGCAAGGCTGAGGTATCACTGTATCAGGACTTGTCCAACCTCACACTAGACACTAGAAGAGCCCTGAGACCAGTGACTGGGACCCTACGAGACAAGCGGAAACCATACAGATGGGGCTTCCCCTTCAGCCTCCAAGTGAAGCATGGTAACTCCTGGCTTACGGCCCGCTGGCCAGAAGATATCCCAAGAATGCTGAGAACAATGGGCCTGCCCTCAGTCAGAATCAGGAACTGGATTCTGGAAGAAGCCATAACAACACGGAGAGATCCCCTGGCAGCGCAAGCTCCCACAAGATAGGGACCCCAAATCCTGCACCTGTTAGACATGGACCGCATAAAAACCACACCTAAAATTAAGGCACTACCGCATACTAAATCGGGTTACACACCACCCAAGAGCCCAAAGTAAGATACTACTGATGGCGGGGGGTGAGGCTTATAACCAGGCTAATACAGCATTATTAGCGAAGTACGATCCAATGATCCCAAAAGCCTCAATTACCACTGTAACTGCTTTAGAAAAAATGTTCTGTAAACGAGTCTGATGCAAAAACATGAACTGAACACTCTGACCCTTTATGTTTCAATAAAGAAAATAGATTGACAAAAATATTAAAGAGACATTGCCCTGGTTGTCTAAATGTTTAAATATATATGCTTTTATAATATGCTTTTGTAGGGGTGATTGTCATTGTTTAAATGCTATAATTTCTTAAAATGAGGCAGTTCCAGCATCTCAACAATTAAACTTACAAGCTTGACAAGTTTAATAGGAATGTCACTAGTTTGGGTATTGACCTAATTCCCTGAAGTGTATTACATTGGGGTAATGCTAAACTTATGAGATGTAACTAAACTCCAAACCTCCCTCCTTTTACTGTAGTAGTATACACTAGGCTTCCAACATTGAAGAGAAACTACAACATACACATGAAAAATGCAAACAAATCATTGCCACTAACTTTTGCAAAATTAGTGTTTATAATACACATGATAAAAAAAAAAAACTTTCTAAAAATATATATTTGTGTCTGGTATTTTGGGCTCACTGACCAATATTAAAGATCATATACTCTTTGTTATACGTGACCACTAACTGGCAAAAAAAAAAATTTTTACCAAACAAATCAGTACTAAAAATGTAATCTATTTTGGGTTAGGTTCGTTTAGCTAAAATAGTTGTTTAAAAATTATGAATGGTTAATGTGGAAACATTTGCATTTTATAATTTTTTTATGGTATATATCCATACTAAATAATTACTTGTATACATTTTTGGGTGGTAAAGAAAAAATATCATATTTGTCTTTAAGTCAACTTTACAGCAATATGCAAAGAAAAAGAGGGCACAATTTTAAATCTGGCATATCTCTGGCCTATAGAAGTTTAATGCCACATGATGGAGAGGAAGTATGAATTTGTAATTTTTTAACAGACAACGCCAAACAAACCTGCATATGTATTTGAATTATTTTGAGCTTTGATTCTAGATTATTTTATCCGGGTGCTGTCTATGTTGTATAGACATAAAATAAAATTGCAATGAGACCATGACATTAGAATTTGTTTATTTAACCAGAGTTGTAAAATTAAGCTTGTTTTAGGGTTACAGTTTATGGCGCTAGGAGGCTAAAGATGCAGTCTCTGACAAAACACATTTATTATAGCTTATATTATATATATATATATATATATATATAGTGTGAGCATTGTTGCTGTGGAGCTCTGTTATACATTCAGGAACAACAGCAATATGGAGCTCCTTGAAAAGAGGACATTAGGATAGAAAATAGGGACAGAGGGATTTGGTCAAAAATAGGGAATGTCCCTCCTAAATAGGGACATGTGGGAGGTATGTGGTTACCTGAAAGCCCATGCTAGAGCCTTATCTGGATGACTCATAACAAGGAGTATTGGGAACTCATTTGTATTGTCCTAACTACGTGAAAAGATTTTGATAAAAATGGTAAGTACAGCTCACAATAAGTTGCTAAATATATCACATGGATCCACTATATTTTTATGTAACCTTACAGAGATTGCAAGCCTCTAGTGTCTCTTTAATCTTGTTTTGTAATAATTATTCTTTGTGTAAAAGTGCAGAATGTATTTAACACCAAGATGGAGTAGATTAGCATACATAATGTTCTGAGTTTTATCATAATTAACAATATTTATATTTTCATATTTCTTTATAAGGCTTCTTCACCAGTCAATAAGTCAGTTTGACATGACAACATTTTGACATAAGTTAAAAAAAGAAAAATCCCACAGTCAGCTGAGCGGCGTTTTATTTAATTTTCAATTTATCACAAACTATATTTTGCAAACTGACTATTCTAAAAAAAAACAACAAAAAAAACCTTATTTGCCACTTGTCAGATGGAACATGTGACCATTTTGTAATAATTTCATATCTTTGTATAACAATTCAGACTAACATTTGTCATTTCTATTTTTACTGTTGTTCTAGCACGTGGTCACATTTCTTGTGAAAATACTGTGTGCTTTAAAATATGAATGTTTTGTGAATTTTCGCCTACATGGGTTGACCTGTTTACCAGTGATATTTAATTTGAGCCTGCACTGCGAAATTCTAAAACAGGAAAACCAAACCACTTGTCATGTATAACACAGCATCTTCTATTTATAGGCAATTTTATATAGATATATATATATAGAAACAGAACATGAACATTCTGCTGCAAACGGACACATAAAAGTTCAACTAATATAAGTAATGCTACTGTAATCATTATCATGTGATCTACTTCTAAATTAATATATATCCAAAAATAGGCTCGCTGGAGTCTGACATTAGAGCTGAAATAGAGGGTATAGGCTAAGTGTAATAAATTGTCCATCACTTTGTATTTTTAACTATATTTAGCAAAGGAAAAACACTTTGAAATACCCATTCACCTAATCTAGGTTAAAACCAGATCTCTCATATTATCCATTACTTATATGTTTATATTAACGTATCTTGAATGTGTTTTTTTAAGTCAAGTGGCCTTATGAGAATAAGAAAGTTTGTTTTATACAGCTGATGTTATATCTCTCGCACTGGTGTATGAACACAAATTAATCTAAATATAATGTCACAACTGTCTCTCCAAACAGCAGATATAGTGGTTTAACCCTTCCCTCCCATCCACGTTTACAAACCCAAGCAGTGATAAGCCACTATAAGGAGAGGTGTAAGGAGAGGGACAGGGTGCTGGCGTCTCTCTGTATCGTAACTTTATCAATGAGCATATGTTGTTGTTTTGCTTAGAGTGTCCCTTTAAAAGTCTATCTTATAAGAATGACAAATATATGGTTTTAGGCCTTTTTGCTCTAAAATAAAAAAGTTAGGCTTTCTTAGAAAAATAAAGAAAGAAATGTTATACATGTTTGTTTAAAAAAAGGATAGGTCTGTTGAAAAAAATAGTCCTCCCACGAAAAAAAACACAACTCCGCCAAAAACAATTAGTATGCCTATTTTTATTTTTTTTATAATTTATTATTATTTTCTCCAAAAGACATTTAATTTGAAGCATGTGCTGTGGCTGAATAATATATTTTCATCCTACTGCATAGTAATATTTTAATATCACTGGAAGTTCTGTGAGGTAGAGTAAGTCAATTTCGTTACCTATGTGCCACCATAATATAAAACATTGTGTGAAATCTCACTTCATTTTGTGAAATCTCATATGAAGGCCAAAATCGCTGTGTTTGCTTTTGTTTTACCTCATCTTACCTTGTCTCATTTCAGGCTAAAGTAACTGGATTTAGCTTGTTTTTCCAAGTTTAGTTAAGTCTGCTGTCATAGCAATTTATTGACTACAGCCGGCCCTACAAAGTCCTGTTGTTTCCAGAGGAATGGGCAAATATAAGCTTCTCTATAGCAGACGACAAAAGTGCTAAATCTTATGGAATTTTTACTAAAAACAACCACAAGTCTAAATAAATAAGGACTTTTTACTATCTTGACATCTTTAGTAACAATTATTTCCTTAAATCTCACATCTGGTCAGCCTCAGATTTAAAGGTAAACCTTCTTGTGTCATTTAGTATAGCAAAAAGATTTTAGAAGTTTTACCAAAAGCTATAGCCTTTGCTCAAATGGCTACTCTAATTGGCCAGCTTGCCAGAGCCCTTAAGGCTTTTAAGAAAAAAATATATTTTCACCAATTAATGATGGGAGCACTTGCCACTTCTGGACACAAAATAACAAAACATTAATTCCACCAAAATTAAAACAACCCTTTGATAAAATATATAATAAAAAAAAAAGAAAAAATTAGAAAATACCATGCACCAAAACATTATTTTATATTTTTTATATACTTTGCTCAGTGAGTCAAATTATTAATATATATATATGTGTATCTATTTAACGTACAAGATCCAGCGCACTCATTCACTAAACAGCAACTTCAAAGCTCACAGAATGTAATAGTTGTTATGTTTTTTTTTTTTTAAAACACCTAATCGACATAAACTTAATCGAGGTTTAGTTACGGTATGTGATTATTATTATTATTATTATTATTATTAATATTTTATTATTTATATAGCGCCAACAAATTCCGTAGCGCTGTACAATGGTGATCATACATTGCCAAAGCCTGCCAAAACACCAATGTACCCCATTTTTTCCAAATCCTCTCCTAGGAAACGAATGCCTGCTCTTATGAGATTAACCCACATATTTGGGAAATCCTTCTTCCTGGGGCTCTCTGCAGGGTTTAAATAGAACCCTGGAATGAGTCTCATGTAAGTGGGTTAATGCCACTTACTGCTCTATAACTTTACATACTTGAAGCACAGATGCAATGCAAGATGGGCATGAGTCTTCTTATTTTGTCTCTTTCTTGTGCTTGACAAAGACCCCCATTCCACGTTCGATAGCAAGTTGCTGGGCCGATATTCTGGCAGAAAAATCCATAGTGCTGTTTATCTGGTGTCATAGATTTATTTATTTCTAATGTTACCTTTTTAAAACCCATTTAAAAAAAAAAAAGTTTTACCAATGGCGCAGTTCCTCTGTGGTTTCATCTTATCTAACTTGGGCTTCTTCTTCGATTCTACTGATTGACTTTATTGCATGCACATATATTAAGTAACTGCTATGGTATCCAGACTCTCTGACGTAACCTAATTTATGAACTAGACATGCATGCATGAGAGAAGTATTGAGCTGGGGCACCATTTTAAATTCTGCCATTAGAGCATCTGTTTGTTTTTGCCTTGAGGCCTTGTCTTTGTCTCCTAGTTGATGATATCTTCTGGGATCAGATATCACCCCCAATGCTGTTGCAGCCATGTTAAATTAAAGAAGGATATCTCTGTAAACCGGAACTAGCGACTATGGAAGTGCTAGCTTGTAGACAGCTATTCCATATCACTGCATAAAAAGCCTCCCCTGCCTTTTACAGAAATAAATATACTCATATCATGCAAATGTGTACTATTATATTTACCTTTATAGTGAGAAACCTTGCTTAAAGCATCAAGGTTAGGCTTTATAAAATTAAATTACAGCATTTTCATAAGCTCGTTTGGGCAGACCTTCTTCACCTACTATTCCCATATGTCATACATGCAGACCTTCTTCACCTACTATTCCCATATGTCATACATGCAGACCTTCTTCACCTACTATTCCCATATGTCATACATGCAGACCTTCTTCACCTACTATTCCCATATGTCATACATGCAGACCTTCTTCACCTACTATTCCCATATGTCATACATGCAGACCTTCTTCACCTACTTTTCCCACAAGTATTAAATATTTGTTAGAATTAATTATTTGTATTGTTTACCTATTGTACAATGCTGCCAATTATGTTGGCACTATATAAACAATTGTCATTGTCATATTTAAATTTTTTCGTTGGTTATATTTAGTCCTTTGGAAAAGCTGCTGTTGTAAAAAGTACTTGGACATTACATGGCAAAAACAGTATACACTACCAGAGATATTTTAGCTCAAATGTAACCTAAACAGTTTATAAAACTCACTAAAGGTCAGGCAGCTCACCCAATGCAAGAAGCCTGGATACTAACAAATAAAAACATTGAATATATTTCCTGCAAGTGATTTGAATATATTTCCTGCAAGTGACATCCTTAACTAAACAGTTGCCAAGGAATTCTTCATTTACTCCACCGGCATGTCTGGTATTTGTAAATTGTTCCAAGAGAGCTGCGGTCTGACATTCTGAAATTAGCAATAAAAATAATTAAAATAATTAAAACATGTGACCAGAAATATGCGCCGTAGTTACACAAAATGTCATCACTGTTAATCCCATATACGTCAACTAAGCAGCTTGTTATAAACTTGTTGTGTGTTCCGGTATACGCAAAACCAAGATCATCTTTCTAATTGTTTTTTTAAATACAGACTGGGGGGGGGAGGCAAATGTGAGTTCTCCTTACCTGAATCTGCACATGGCGGGCTTCCCATCTTGTCCCTGCGGGTCCTCTTCAGCATGCGCAAAAGTACAACATTGAGGATGGAGGATGCCGCAGCACCGTAGGATTCTGTACAGATAACGCCAAATCCCTGCAGCTGTCATTATTGATACAACGGTGGTGGATCTGCCCAATGTCTAGAAGTGTCAGGAGTAATAAATATACAGAGACAAAGTAGTCCTTACTTTGTCTCTGTATTTCTCTTGATTTGGTTGGAATTCCAGTGAAATTCCACACAGTCAATATGAGTATTACATAAAGATTCTATCTTTATGAAATATTCATTTTTTGTGGGTGGGAGAGGTGACAGCGCTGCTTTAAGTAATTGAATAAGCAAATTCTGGGAACATTTGAGCAATTGATAGACTAAAAAAAGTTTAGATTTCAATGTCATTGACACCATTCACATGATCACACATAGGGAAGTGACCCAGTGAAAACAATTATGTCAGCATGGTTTTATGTGATGATTATTGGCCGTGATGTTTAACTGTGATGATGTGACTTGCACATTATACACAATAAAGATATCTGCATTCAAATCACACTCTGCGGCCTCTTGGAGAGTTTTCCATACTTTTCCTTGAATGTTTATAATTTAACATGAGGAAGCAATTTACTCATTTCATGTACTCAGTATCCAATAACACAAAGTTGAATTTTGTTGATTGGTGAAGTCATATGCCAGCCAACACTTAGTAGATGTTGTAATTAATAAAACATAAGGTTTTTTTTTTCTTTATTTTTGTGCATTTTGAGGGTAACCCATCGTTGATCCTCAGATTTGTTTGACCTCATTCTGGCCTAAAATAATGATGTCTAAAACTAACATAGTGGGAATAGAGTGGCCCATTTTGAGAACCACATCTGCTCACAATATTGTTTGATAATTACTGCAATTCATTCATGGTTTTATTGTTAGAAGAGCAGGTAAAATACCTTCTACATGGGTGCCTTAAGATAAGTTTGTCAGAAGAGGAATGCATGGATAATATATTTCTCGATTTCCCAACTTAATGTCTATTTAAAGTGACTCTGTCATGATTTATTATTTTTATTTACTTTTCCTTTCCAAATGCTCCTGGAATCTTAATTACTATACTTCCTTTTTACCATTTTCCTTTATATTTATCATCTTTTTTTTCCTTGTACCAGATCTCAATACTTGGGCGCCTCCATTTTGTTCTTCTCTGTCCATGATGTCTACAGTTTTCTCTTCTGTGAGATTATTTTGACTGATGGATTCAGGGTAAATTAACTTATCACCTGAAATGGAACTATGTTTAACCCCTTAAGGACACATGGCATGTGTGACATGTCATGATTCCCTTTTATTCCAGAAGTTTGGTCCTTAAGGTGTTTAGCGCCACCCATTGCCAAAATTTGCCAAAGATCACATTCTCTATGACAAAAACTAGTCATTGAATTTAAAAAGGAGAAATAGTGGGAAAAAAAGGACTAACTTAAAACAAAACCTGCAAAGCAAGAGAGTCACTTTAATTATATTACTTTGATTTGTTAAGTATGCTCATTGTAAATTTTACTCTTGATAGCATTGATATTTTATTTCATCACATTTCACGTCAATTCCCTCAACGTAATAAAATGATTTTCCTTTCAGTCCCTCAGTTGGATCACTAAACCATTGCCTTTTCTAAAAATATTATTAATTTCCTTTACTTGCGCAACATTTATGCTTTTCTTGTAGAATTAGCAGAAGGCTTAAACTGATAACTGTTATAAGTTTAATATGTTAAGTACACAATTTGACCCTTATTACATTGCAATATTGTCTTGGTTTTAGTTAATCTTTGTTTATCTAGCACGTCACTAGGCTTAGATTGTTTACACAAACCTATATATAAAATAATGAAATGTTTAGAATGGAAGACATAGGATAAGAACTTATGTTGATTACACGCAAGAGATTAAGTATCACATAATGTTGACGTAGCACTGTCAGGAAACTATTTAAAAGGCTAAAAATGATTTTGCCTCAAAATGTAAGGGAATAATAAGGTCTACTACTCCCTAGGGTCATCATGTTGCAACTAGGGTTTAACCAGGGATTGTATTTTCAGAGTACCAAAAGCTTGCCTCTGCTTCCCAAGGGCCTTGACTTTCAATTATGTCAGCATGGTTTTATGTGATGATTATTGGTCGTGATGTTTAACTGTGATGATGTGACTTGCACCGTGATGCAATGCACGGCCAATGCAGGGCCAATGCAAGTCTTCGACCATTTGAGCATAAACGGACCTGTAATTTTAATCAAGCCATATCCACTACAGTGCCACTTCCTCTGATAAAGACCAGTTAAGGTAATTTTTGTTGCTATCATTGGGTTGCCATGTATGCATTGCCTTTAATTGGTTTTATGTGATTACTTGTGTTTCTGCCCTTGCTTTTCATGTAGTATTACACTAGAACACTGACAGACTTTGATGCTTTGCTAGAATACGGACTGAGCTTTCTCTTTACAGCCCCAAGAATTCTGGTGTCCAGCAGGTTCTATAGGAAACTATCAGCCCAAGTCAGCAAATCAATATAAGCTGTTCTAAATCCATTAGGCTCTTTGCCCAGATGTTTATTGTCATAAGTCTCATTTGTGAATAGTGGGACTTTCCTTTTCACTCCAAAATGGATAAATGTTAATACTATCTGCTCTCCTAATGCTCTTAAAAATCCTAAACATGCAAGATAAGTCACTGAACTGCTAAGTATCAAACACTGAACAGAGAATTTAAACTTTATGCCAAAGCAAAATGGTGAATATCATCTAACATAGTTGTTATTCCAGCTATGTTGGCTTTAACTCTGAAGTTCACTGTTCAATTCCCGACAATTACCAGTTTAGTAAATACCTCTGTTAATACATGGCTGCTTGCCTTTTGTATTCTTAGTAATTCCATGTTAAGTGTGAACTGCTTTAAATGAACTCTACAAGCCCTATAACCACTAGAGGGTGCTGTAGTGTTTATGGTGTTGAAGGTGCCCTGGTACCCCTTCAGAGTATTGAGTCAAGCCATTTTAGAATGGTTTGTCTTTTTACCTGGGATCCATTGGAGCACTGGTCTCTGCCTGCACTATTACCTAATGAGAGTTGGAAGCTCACTATTGAGCTAAGCCCATCGGTGATAACAGAAGTTCCTGCATAAGAGCTTTCACCTTTGCATGATAAATAGAGGAGTAGGAGAGTGTTACCTGAAGAACCCCATGTAAAAAGTCAAACCATTTAAAAATGGTTCAACCCCTCACTATGGGAGGAGGGACCAGCAAAGTCCTGGTGCCATAACCACTACAGTGAGATGTAGCAGTTATGATGCTTGAAGTGTTCCTTCAATGGGCAATGTTTTTCCTTGATCCCATTTGCCTTGAAATCATATTTAACAATGTACTACACCTCTTCTGCATTTTACTTATGCTGATGCTCAACTACAATTACAATTATTTATATAGTTCCAAAATTTGGTGGCATGGAACCATAGGTAAAACAAGACAAACAAATAATTCTAACTTAACCCTGGAGGAGTAGATAAAAGAGAACCCTGTCCAAAAGAGTTTACAATCTTAAAGGATGAGGTACAAGTACACATATGGTACAGTCAAGCATCGTCGAATGTGGCATAGGAGGGCATTCTATAAGTAAGGATCAGTTCTAGTAACTTTTTTCAAATTTAATTACATTTATTTCATCCTGTTGATTGTATTTTCAGTTAATGACTTTGCATAAAAGATTACCCAACTCCTTGTTATTAATCATACAGCTTCATGTTACTTGAACAAACATTCTTCATCATTCTGCTCATGCTCACTAACTTCTCCTGAAGTTTCTGGGCTCTGTCTACTGGATTATATTTGACTTGCCAGTAACTTGTGACTCAGGCTCCATTGTAGGAACATCTCTGCCACGTAGACATTCCTTGGCTGTGACTCTAATTCTCCTTTAATAAAAAAAAATCTCAATAATAGTAAACTTGAAAACGTTAGTTAAACATTAGTACCTGGTAGACTTGACTATACTGATCAAAGCGTGATATTGTATGATTCCATTATTATTTTATTATATTTATGTATTTTTTTTTCTCTTTTTATTCAGTTAATATTAGTTAAACACTTATATTGCATGTTCTATATTTATTGTATTTGCAAAAAAATACCTCAATAAAATACTTTGAAAAGAACTTGATGCGTTGGCTAAGTTGTTTTTCCCTACGATTTTGGCCTTGGTTTACAAGGATTTAAATTGGTTTAACCAACAATATTTGTCCTTTGGATTACAGTCTGCAAATCTGGTCGTTGAGATAAGCCAACCAACTAAAAGTTTTATTTTCTATTTGCATAAAAAAAAAAAAAAAAGGACCCTTTCTTTCATTGCTTCATTTTTAAAGGACTAAGTGATCCATTCGTAAAACAAGTCCTTCTCAACTCTTGTCATTTCAGTTCGAGACTGCAAAATCTGTTATTGAAGACCTGATCTATTCAATTTATAACAAGTAGTTATAACTTATGCAACGCATCTATGTGTTCACTTCATTTGTGTTTAAATTGCAATATTTTATTGTACCTCCTGTATATATATTTCCCCAGGGCGGACATGAATGGCGTATAACTAGTATCTGCAAAATGTCTGAAATCATTCAGTGACATCCATTTTGCTCAGTGAAAATTCACAAACCTTGGGTAAGTTAATTTTCGGAAAGTTTGCCATTCAATACTTACTGAACACAGGACACTTCAAACTTTTTAATTTGCAGAACATCTTCAAAGTCAAACTTGTAAGTTTGGATAAGTTAGGCTAGCTAACAAGTATTCAAGTTCTTTTTGGGTTGAACTCAAGGTCCCACTGAGGTCAATTAAGGCAAAATGTCAACCCCCAAGCTTTCCTGACTCTGTTAGGGGACCATTATGCATTTTGTTTCATGGCCAGATAAATAGAGATTACTGAAGAGTCAATTTTTTCGTCACTTACATGAAGACCAAATGGTCTAGGGTTACAACAGTTTTAAACTGTTAGGGTTTTTCATTAACGTCCTAATAGCCCCATGAAATGGGGCAAAACCATCGACTGTATACACGGCCATTCGGACTACAAAATCTGGACATTGTTTGTGCTTATTTGTATACCAGGCTTTAAATGAGCCTAACTTAGGCGAGACTATTAAAATCCAGACCTGGATGCTATTTTTCCTGCACTCAGCAGGAAAATAGTTAAAAACCCTTGGTGGCACAGGTTTAAACCAGTGATGGCGGGCTAGTGTCTCCTGGATTTATTGAGCAGTGAGAATTAAGCAATGAGACTGCAGTGGCATGATCTCCACACCAAAACTGCTTCATTAAGCTAAAGTTGTTTTGGTGCCTATTGTGTCCCTTTTATTGGTACTTTGTGAATCTTCCAAATCCTATACCTTTATAAACAGTTCATATGTGAAAAGCACAGATTTTAATCTGGGCAGACTTAATCTGGAATACATCTGGGCGATTGCTGCAGATTCACTTACACCAATCGAATTCTGATCGTATTTGATTTTAGTAAATTTGAGAATTGCCATTGAGGTCGGAATTCATCTGGACAAAATCTGGTGCTAAGTGAATAATTCTGTAAGATGACTACAACTTTAGTACTAAACTAAATTGCAGTTAGTATTAGGGCTTGCTAATCATTAGGCTTGCGAACACAAAACATTTGGTCTGGCTATACCAATTTTTTCTGAAAAATAAGAAAAAATTCAGCTCAGCAGTATTTCAGTATCAAGAAACTAATTTAGGAAACAAATGAGTTGAGCCAAATGTTGAGCCAAATATTGAGTATACAATTTGCAGTACACTGATTTTTCCACCATTTGGTTTACAGATCAAGTAATAAATAGTGAACAAAAGAATGAAAAACAGGAGGAGCAGTACAAATAATCTATATTTATATACATTGTATAATTATTAAATATATAAAGTATAAAAATAAAAAATTATCTTCCTTCTTTTCCCTCTATTGCTCACTTCTCACTTGATCTGTGCATAAAACAAATATTTAATGACTGTTCCCTAGCCATCAATCATCAATTTGTTTTTTGGTGGTATGGGCAGAATTCAGAATCACAAATCAAACTATGCACGGTCGACCATTGTGCTTTTTGGCACGATCGGCGCAAATTCAGACAGAATGCAGTTCAGACTGAATTTATTTTCCAAGTCTAGCCAGCATTGTAGGGAACAGTTGACAAGCATCTGCCTTGCCAAGGTTAGCAATTTATAATAATCATAATGAATGAAGATATAATGTCATTTGAGTAGAGGCCTAATCTGTGAGTTGAATTATTTTGAATGTCCTACTTTTAGTGGTGGGGAAAATATTGGCACATTGTAAGTCATAGTAATAATAATAATAACACCATAATATGCGTTCTACCACTTCTGAATTACATTCAGTCTAAAGCATGGTCGCGCATTATGGGAAACATTGCTCATTAACATCTATAGAAAGTTTAGCCACTATTGAATTAGAATATACAAAGAGACACTATAGTCACCTTAACAACTACACCTTAATGTATTTGTTCTGGAGAGTATAGTTAGTCCCTGCAGGCAGAGAAAAGGCAGTGTTTACATTGCTGCCTAGTAACACCTCCAGTGGCAGTCACTCAGACTGCTACTAGAGGTGCGTCCTGGGTCAGTGCTGCACATTCTGCATCTCCATGCAGACTTTCCTGATAGAGATGCATTGAGTCAATGCATCTCAATGAGTAGATGCTGATTGGGCAGTGGGGTGTTTGGCTTCTCTAATCCGGCCCCATGGCTGAGATCATCAGAATCGACGATCTCAGCCAATCCAATGATTTCCTATTAGAATTGGATTGGTTGAGATTGTCAATTCTGATAGTCTTAGATCGGGGGCCAGGGCCAGGGCCACTGTGTGGTGCTGAAATAAAGTAAGGAAACTACTTATTTAAAGGGACGAGGGGGCTGGGCACCTAAATAGTATTTTTAACACTATAGGGTCAGGAATACACGCTTGCATTCCTGACCCTATAGTGTCTCTTTAATTACAAGAAACAACACTGAGCATCCAGCAAAAATGTCCTCCTTGTATGGTGGAGGGTGCTGAGATCACAGTCCCATTTTATTTGGCAACAATATGGTTCAACACTTCTTTATTGTTTTGCAAAAAAAGTCTTTATTTAGTACCATTAAACAGCAAGTTTTCACAAATCATTAATCAATTTGTCAAGAATAAACATTGTGACAGCATATAAAGATTGTTTCATCTAGAATCCGGGTTCTCCCAGCTATTATGGTTTTATACAGAAAACACAATCACATTTTGCAGTCAAGTCTCTCAGAGGATCCCATACTTCATTATTCTCCTTAAAATAACACAAACAGGAAAGGTTGACTAAGCATTTCCATAATTTGCCACCACAACCACAACACAGAGATCTTCTATGACCTATAGTGTCAGCAGTCTTGGGATTTACAGCATTCTTAAAGTGTTTCAGTAAAATTGAGAGAATGCCTAAGAGAGAACGATGCTAGCCTTTTAATGCTATGTACAGTCCAGTCATTGTACACAAATTTAGTCCTATGTGAACAAATTCTATAGCTGGGAAATACTTCTAATACAATCCAAATTTCTCCTCCAAGAAAAACAACGTTCCCTTTCCTTATCTATGATACATGTAAATGTCTGCACCAGGGACACATTAAACTGTTTATTCTACAACCATTCTCATGATTTTGCAAAAGAGTGGGAAGGATATAATTGTGAACAGTTTTTCCACTCTGCTGGGAAATGGTGTTAGAGGTATGAAGATAAAAAAGAGAGAAAAAAAACGGAGAACGAATGTCTGTTGTGATGCTCCAGTTATCTCAAGCCAGAAGGAAAGCTGTTTTATTTTACCCAATTTAGTATAAACTAATTCCAGATCGACCTGAAAAGATGTAAATGTGTGAATATTATTATGAATATAACTTTGCTCACTCTAAAGTTCAGATCTGCTTCTCATTCACATTGTGTTTGATCTTCACGCTGAAGAATTCTAGTTTTAGAACCATGTTTTCTAAACATTAGATATCTGCTTGGAGACCGGGGCGCATAGCTAAATATTTTCTTTGTTTTCTTGCCGCTATTAAAAAAAAGAAAACTGGCATTGATTAACATACTATGAAGAATGAAAGAAATATTGCACTCATTTTCGCAAGAGATCTAACCAATGTTATTGGTTATTTTCCCAAAAAGCCTCAATGTTGAATTGTGAGTCAGATTTGGCACACTTGCAAACTGGCTATGCATTATCAAAGTAGTTGATTACAATCGAAATAAAGATAAAGTGGCCAGGACACACTTTTGGACTACTCATTCTCCCGGGGGTGCTCAATGACCCTGATCTAGAAGCAATAGTAGATATAAATTAATAGGTCAAGAACTCTTCAATTGTATATAACTACTATAAATGTATTGATGTTCCAGAATAGCTAGCAATGTTTTGACATGTTGTCAATCTGTACTATCTAATTTAGAAGGAAGGATGATATGGGTATCAACGATTAATCTAGACAAGCAGGTATAGAGTTATACACATTTATTTGCATAGTCAAGGGTATAGGAATATGTATATATGTACATATGGGATCTATGTATATGGAAAGTGTGGCTGAGCAAGGAGGGGGATTTAGAGCATTGGGATTCAACTCAGATAGTGAGGGGCGGGTACTGATATGGATAATTTGGCTAGGGAAGTAGAAATGGACAAGGACTTGAGCAATTTGTAGGTAGGGATGTGTCAAGGTTTCAAAATATTTTCACACACACCTCAAAATTTCCACTCTTCACTAGCTATTGGTTAAAAAAAAAGTAGAAATTTATTCCTGGTGAATATGCTATGGCTCCCTACGGTGAGTAGCTTTCAAGAACTTGCTAGAAGTATGCAACCCAATGTGTATATAGCTTGGCGAGCATTAGGCTGCTAGAGTAGGACCTGCCAAGAATGGGGTACATTGACGTTGTGGCAGGCTTATGCAATATATGATCATATAATGTAACTAAACCCCCATTATTTTTTGCCTAGGTGAGGTGTTTTTAAATAAAACTATTACAATCTCTAAGATTTTGAAAGCATTGTTTAGTGAATAAGCGAGTGCGCTGGATTCTGTATTTTTTATTTTTTATATATATATATATATATACACTTATCAGTCACAACATTAAAACCACTGACAGGTGACGTGAATAACATTGATTATATAATTGATTATATCATTACAATAGCACCTGTCATGCGGTGGGATATATTAGGCAGCAAGTGAACAGTCAGTTCTTGAATTTCTTGTGTTGGAAGGAGGAAAAATGGGCAAGCGAAAAGTGACTTTGACAAGGGCCAAATAGTGATGGCTAGATGACTGGGTCAAAGCATCTCCAAAACAGTAAGTCTTGTGAGGTGTTCTTGGTATGCAGTAGTTAGTACCCACAAAAAGTGTTGTAAGGAAGGGCAACAAGTAAACCGGCATCAGACTCATTGATGCACGTGGGGAGTGAAGGCTAGCCTGTGTGGTCGGATCACACAGAAGAGATACTGTAGCTCAAATAGATGAAAAACGTAATGCTGTCACTGAAAGGTGTCACAACACATGGTGTTGGTACACACATGGTTCCATGATGATCCCTGTCCACCGCTTCTATAATGGGGACGTGGATGCCAGAACTGGACCATGGAGCAATGGAAGAAGGTTGCCTGGTTTAATGAATCATGTTTTCTTTTAGATCAGATGTTTACCTGAAAAAGAAATGGCAGAAGGATTCACTATGGGAAGAAGGCAGGCCGACGGAGGCAGTGTTATGCTCTGGGTAATGATCTGGAAAACTTTGGATCCTGGCATTCATGTGGATGTTTCTTTGACACATACCACCTAGAGATTGTTGCAGATCGTGTACATGCCTTCATGGCAATTGTGTTCCCTGATGGCAGCGACTTCTTTCAGCAGTATAATGCAGTCTAACCTAATTTTTTCATTATTCAGGAACAGTTTGAGGAACATGACAAAAAGTTCAATGTTTTGTCAAATAACCCAGATCTCAACCTGATTGAGTATCTGTGGGGTGTGCTGTGACAACAACTCTGATCCATGGAGGCCCCACCTCACAACTTGAAGGATTTAAAGGATCTGCTGCTAATGTCTTGGTGCCAGAAACTACAGGACACATTCATAGGTCTTGTGGAGTCCTCCTATTAACATGTCTTTCTCAAGCTTTGCAACTAACTTCTCTCTACTATATTTTTCCCTCTGCCCTAGTATATTTCCTGCACCCTTCAAGCATGCAACCTTGACCCAAATTCCCCATCCAACTACCAACCCATCTCCCTACTACCATTTGCCTCCAAGATCCTTGAAAATGTTGTGTACACCAGACTGACTAATTTCTTGAATCTAACTCTCTGCTGAACCTGTTTCCATCTGAAGTTCTCACTCTTCACTCAAAACAACTCTGTCCAAAGTATCAAATAACATAATTGCTGCAAAATCCACTGGTCACTATTCCCTTCTCTTTTGTCGAATTGTCGAATTTTGTCCATCTTTTTAGTGAATAACCCTATAAGCCTTCATTGTAAACTCTTCTAGCAACCTACTTCTACATCACATGACATACATTCACCCTTACCTTCTGTCATTTTACTGCTGGCCTATCATTATCCACAGTATCCAATACTGCATTGTGGCGGAGGATTTTCTTTTATCTGGGTTCAGCAGTTGATTGGTATCAGCTAAGCATCATAGTCTACTAATGAAACAGTGTTATAGAATGGTTGTCTCTGCATGTTAGCTTTTAATGTGTTCTGTGAAACAGTTAATAATGAACACTTGGTATGCACAGACATTGCAAGCAAGCCAAGAGGAAAGCAGCATGTGGAGTGAATAACAATAGGAGGCATGTAAGGAGTATTTGTACAATGATGTCAATGGGTTAGATTTATAAAGGGTTGAAAAGAATATACTTTAAGGAGCAAAAAAAAAAAAAGAAAAAATATCTGATCTCAATTCTATGTTTTATTTTTAATCAAAATGACAATATATATATATCTACTTCCTTACAAATATTAATACCATCTGACATGGAACCAATCTGCTAGTTGGACTGGCAGATCTGTACATTTTAACATCACAACAAATTCATTTTAAGACCCCCACTGATGAGCATTCTTTTCAAGAGGGAACCCATTTAGTATTTTTATATTCTATAAGGGCAGATAAATATTTTGGGAATTTTGTGTATGGAGAGGCGAGTCAGAGAGTAGTTAGAACTGAGACAGTGTAGAGATGACGAACTGTTTAGTAAGATTTGAGACATTTAGGGAATTATTAAGCACTTGTCGGGATTGAGGTATTTGGGAGAGAAATAATCAGGGGATTTTTAATTTTGTCATTGCAGGTGAATTAAAACTCAACTCAGATATGTGACATCACAATCGCACTGGCTAGAGAGTCCCGAGGTCTAGTTGACCATCAGTATGTGAGCTGTATGTCACACACATGTAGTCCATAGTTACTATGACAACAGAAATGTATGTAAATTCAACTACTCATGAAACTTCCCACCACAGTTTTCAGCTCCGGGCTTGGAAAGCCCAAGATCTGCTGAATGATATGCAATAAAATAATTTAATAGATCAATTATTTAATTTAATGCTTGTACAATATATCGTAACATTTCACGGAAAACTTCAGCTGATATCTGTTTTGATACTATATGAGTGTGGTCCAAACCATTGGACCACAGTATTGTACTGTCCAGTTGTGGACCACCAGACAAACCAGCACTGGTGGAATCTATCAGAGCAATTTAAACATGAAGTGGGTACATTTTTTATGTTTTCTTTTTATCTCTGGGGTAGCGGCACAGAATTTGGCTTCGTATTTTATGCAATAAAATAATTTAATTAATCTGGTTAAGAATTTATGGTATGTACAGTGTAATGACTTTAGAATGCAGCAGAGATGAACAACTACTACTGTTCTAAAGTATGCACTCTATCTTTATTAATTTTAGGATAAATGATAATAACATTTACTGCTTAATGAATAAGAATCTTCCTGTTATTTATTGGGATATGTTATTCACGAGTAAATTAAACTTTACATTTTATTATTAATTAATTGTTTTTATTTTTATTTTATTTTTATTTTAATTTGTCCATATTCCTATCCTTGTGGCTAGAGAAAGTTATATATGTATTTATGATTCAATCACAGAATGGGGCCTAACATTATAAAACCAGTGAAGTCATATTGTAACAAAGAGTTATTAGAATTGTGGTGGGAAAATGCTTTAAAACACATTATTTTAATAAGTTATGGAGAAAAAGCAAAATAGTTTACCGGATATTACAAAAAATAGTCACACATTTTCCTACATGGATTTTTACTGTGTTTTCTATTTTAAGTCTCTCTTTTGTATCAATGAGTCGTGGGATGTATGACATCTATGTCCTATGAGAGTAAAGATATTTACATGAGTTCATAAACAACATATATCAAGACTTTTACTACTTTCCCTTAGAAAAGTACCTAATGTTGCAATATGTCTGTTCTATTATCTTTGGACATTGAAAGATTGTTGTAACTAGTTAAAAAGAACAACGGATGTAAACTTTTGGTATTATTTTTCGTTTTATGTTTTGGTCCAAAAACCTTATCAGATGATTCCATTTATTAAGGTATACTTTCATCCAGCGTGAAAACCTTTTTGTGAATATGTGTGAAAATGAATTAAAAGAATTTAAAATGTAATTATGCCTACCACTTAAGATAAAAAAAGAGATTATTTTATACATTGATAATTCTCTAGCTCAACAATATACGCCTAAAATTAAATCCCGTTTTAATTCACATTGAATAACTCTGACTGTCTAAACAAGATCGTTGTTCCAAATATTGTAACAAATAAATCAACTCTAATAACCTTCTAACAATCTAACTCCTTAGTTGTTCACAAGTAAAAGTTTATATCTATGTTAATGTTATGATGATCTCTTATAATTCATTTTCTACATTTCTCCAGGTTTATAGCAATGACAGCATTATTGAATTTACCATTTTTATTGCCTTCTTTACAAACTTCCTGTGTTTACATCTCTTAATTCTTTCCAATAACTAATATGAGATGCATCTTACTTTATACTTCTATTTTCCATAAGGTTTGAATTCATGTGCAGGTAAGATGAAGATGGGCTGATCAACACATCAAAAGAGATATTGTTGATACCAAAGAGATATTGTTGATTAAACAATATTATCAGCGATATAGTTAAATATGGTTTTAATGTTTTTTTTCTCAGTAACGCGAAAAAGATGTTTTCCTTCATGGAGGCCTTTTAGCCTTAACAATTGAAATTGTAACTGAAGCTGGGCTGGGACAGTAATGTATGTTATTTGTAAGAGCTATAGGGGAGCTCTGGGCATAATATACTAATGAAAGGAATTGTTTGTAAAAGCTCTGAGAATTTAAGAAGGAATTGGTGTCTAAACAGACTCGTCAAGTTGAGCAACTTAGTGACATTTGTCTTTAGACAGTTTTTGCATTTTTAGCATTCAAAAAAATATACATTTTGATTTAATAAGTAAAATTAAAAAATCCAGTTTTACAAGAAAAACGAATTGTTTGTGTTTTGAAAAATATTGCAAACTTAGTGAGATATGTACACATAGAGTATAAATATTCATTTTTAAAGCATTCATGCAAGTTATATGGGCCAAAAGATGTTTATTTAGTAGTCTTCATTCATTTCCACAATGTGTTCATATTTAAATTGAGGGTGGGTGTAACCAGGGCATTACTACTAGGTGTATGACAGCGATTCTGCTGGGATATTTAATGTTCAGTTAAATATTAAACCAACTGTGATTTTATCTTATCCTATATGTTAGTAATGTTTACCTTTTGGTACATCACAAACTAATCTGTTCTTATTGAACTGCACAAAATGTTCACGGCCTTCCCCAAAAATCATATGTGATGTGATGGATCATTAACTGACAAGGAAACAGCTTTGTTCATTTCTCTAAGTAAAATCATTTTCCTTTGTTTGGGTTTTGCCCTTAGTCTAGTGAGTTAAGATGGAAGAAATTTAAATGCAGGCAATTGACTGTGTAGCCACAATGTACACATTTTGGTTTATAAACTGTAACACAGATAATACAGAGGCAATCCCTATTTACAACAAAAAACAAAGCAGCACAATGCTGATAAGCCCTAAAAGGAAATAGTTTGTAGTTTGCCATTAGCTATAAACCTATGGGGAGGGTGGGGAAAGCTTGTAAAAAATATTGATAGGTGGACAACTGCATTTCCACCCCTTTTTAAAATTACCTATAGGCTCCATCTGCCTACAGTTGGTGGAGCTTAGGGGATATTATGCCCCCCCTCCCCAGTCAATAATTTTAATAACCCCCACCCACCAGCAGTGGGTGGGGGGGGGGGTTGAGAGTGATTTTATTCCCCCTCCTGTTTATTAATATTCACATTTTTGGTGGTGGACAGTTGGCGGCATAACATCTTTACTATTAATGTTTATTCTTTACGTTAATCTAGACATCTGGTGTTGTCCCTGTTCCCCTTTCATCTGGTGTTGTCCCTGTTCCCCTTAAGCATGCTATTGTCATACCCACCCTAAAAAAGCCATCCCTAGACCCGTCTTCCCCTTCCAACTATCACCCCACATCCCTGTTTCCTTTTCCCTCAAAACTTCTAGAAAGACTTGGCTTTACTCATATGACTCACTTCCTAAATTCCAACTCCCTCCTCGATCCTCTTCAATCTGGCTTTCGACCTCTCAACTCTACTGAGACTGCTCTTATTAAAGTTACAAATGACCTAATCCCAGCTAAATCCAAAGGGCACTACTCTATACTAATTCTTCTCGACCTCTCTGCTGCCTTTGACATGGTTGATCATGTCCTCCTCCTCCAAACTCTTCAATCCCTTGGTCTCTGTGACACTGTCCTCTCATGGTTCTCCTCTTATCTCTCCCAACATTCGTTCAGTGTCTCCTTTTGCAATGAAACCTCCTCCTCTCGCCCTGTCTCGGTTGCAGTTCTCCAAGGATCTGTTCTTGGTCCCCTTCTGTTCTCTCTTTATACTGCCTCTCTTGGCAAACTCGTTAACTCATTTGGATTCCGCTACCATCTGTATGGCAATGACACCCAGATATATCACTTCTCCTCTGATCTCTCCCTCACGGTCCTGCAACATCTCACTGCTTGCCTTCCTTCTATTTCTGATTAGATGTCCTCCCGCTTTCTGACACTCAATCTCTCTAAAACTGAGCTTCTTATTTTCCCCCTCATAATGCTGATCCTCCTCCTTCGCTCTCCCTGCAAGTTAATGGTGCTT
Organism: Pelobates cultripes; assembly: GCA_933207985.1. Taxonomy (NCBI): domain Eukaryota; kingdom Metazoa; phylum Chordata; class Amphibia; order Anura; family Pelobatidae; genus Pelobates; species Pelobates cultripes. The sequence continues at coordinate 337,996,661 of OW240913.1, forward strand.
GCATCAGTCCATCCTTGCAAGCTCGTTGTCTTGGTGTTATCTTTGATCCTTGCCTCACCTTTGCCTCACATATCCAGTATGTTGCATAAACCTGTCGGTTCCAGCTTAGAAATATCACCCGCATCTGCCCCTTTCTCACGCAAGATGCAGCCAAGGAGCTTGTTCATGCTCTGGTAATTTATCTCATGGATTACTGTAATTCTCTCCTAGTTGGTCCCCCAAATGCCAAACTGCCTCACTACAATTGACAATGAATGCTGCTGCCATGCTGATATCTCTCACCCGTCGTTCCTCCCATACCTCACCCCTCTGTCGATCCTTACACTGACGTCCTGTATCTTATAGCTGTCAATTCAAAATACTTACCCTTACCTATAAAGCTCTAACCAACTCAAGCCCCTCTTACATTTCTTCTCAGATTCATAGATATGCCCCTTCTCGGTCTCTCCACTCTGCCGGTGACCTCCTCCTGTCCGCTGCTCGCACCCTTACTGCTAACTCGCGCTTGCAGGACTTGTCGTGGGTGGCTCCCTTCTTTTGGAACAGCCTGCCTACAACCATTAGACTCTCCCCTAGTCTTCAATTGTTTAAGAAGTCCCTCAAAACACATCAGAAATGCTTATGGACTCCCAGAATAACTTATCTATACTTACCCAAGTCTGTCTCTTGCTCTCCTAAAGAGCCACACTCCACTCTCACCTCCAGCTCTGCTACTTTTTCACCTTGTTTGGTGGCTGTCACCCTTGCTGCCCTGTTTTGTATTTGTGCCCCGCCTCATCTAGACTGTAAGCTCGTTTGAGCAGGGTCCTCATCTACCTATTGTTCCTGTGTCACTGTGTAATTGTCTTGCGTATTGTAAATTTCCCCCCTTTCATAATATTGCAAAGTGCTGTGGAATTAGTTGGCGCTATATAAATACCAATAACAATAATAATAACAGTCAACATTTAGTAACAGTCACCTAGCCATCAATTATCTTTTTTTCCCCATCAATCATCTCTTTTTTTTGTAACTCAGGAATCAGGAAGTAAAACAAATGTCCATTGCACGTTATACTTGATTCATGAAATGTGTACACTTCATCTCGCAGTTCGAACTGAAACAAATCTTCAAGTCTAATGATTAATGTGGTTTATGTATGTATTTTTTGAGAAGACTAGAAAGTCCCCTTTGAGTGCTACAATTTTTAGAATAATCAGAAAAATCTTTCCATGACAAAAGTTTAGGAAGATTCCATGATATCTTGACAATCCTCCAGCAAATTATTTACCAAAAGGTGGACTAGGCCTGAACCTAAGGTGGCAAGCTGAAGCAGTAGCAGAATATGAGACCATGTACATATTTATTTTGTAATTAATGTATGGCCAGTTTAGAGAGATTTAGTTCCTGCTCTCTTCCCAGTGGTGTCTCATTCATTATGTATCCCTACTTACCACACATTCTTCCGATTCACAATTCTCTTCTTTGCATTGAATCCCCACCACCCCACTTAGTGGGACTCGGATTTTGTACTCCTTTGTGCCCAGTGATGTTCACTCTTCACCAATGTTGCAAGGTAACCTACATTTGAAGAATTAAACAGGAAAAGTGTCCCAAATTTTCAAGAAAGCTTTAGGGGAATCATGAGACATTTTTGCAAAATGAATTGCTAATCACTCACTATACAGTCTGAAATGTTTTGCTTTTTTTCATCATTAACGCAGGATATTTAGACAATTCTAAAAAGCTATTTTACATGCACATTAGAACTTTTCAATCATCTGCAAAACCATTTATAATCAGACATAACTGTCCCATTTAATTCTGCCTTTTATCGCTAGAGCCAACCCTGACAGCTTACATGTATCCAAAATAGATACTGAAGACTTGGGGAAAACATTGACTCTTGACAGTTCTCTTTTGATCTCAACCAATAAACTATTTGTGAAACTGTATCAGATTATACCACTTATAAAGATAGTTACATGAAAAGATTAAATTCCACTGCGTCATAGAAAATCCTTTCTGTACAAAAGTTACAGAATAAAATAAAAATCACAGTTTTGTTTTTATTACAATTTGGCACAGCATTAACTACAAACAAAACAACTAGATTGTTAAATTGCAGAGCAAGGGCCCTTGTCACTTTGTTTTAAATTCCCCTATATTTTAAATCAGGCATCTGAGTTTTATTCACTCAGTGTATACATTCAGTAAATGTACAGTGAAACCTTTTCTTTTCTTTACAATTAAATACATAATATTAATGATAGAAACTATACAAAATAAAAATTCTGTGGATAGAAATAAGGGAGTAGAATGAAATCATATAAACTTTAGTTACTAATTAATAGTACAAACCAGTTACTAATTAGTCTGGAAATTTTGACCAATTCCGATTCCCTTGCAGTTTATTTTATACTAGTTTTTCTTTTTATTTAAAATGCCTATGGTATGAAGATGTGCACTGCAGATGCCTGTTAATACCACAACCACCTATTCTGAAGTTTGTTTACAAATGGGCTTACTGTAACTCACCTGTACTATATCATCTGTGACATGTTGTAAGTGCCTATTGCTAACATGTAAATAATCATATATATTAAAATATGGTAACCAATAGATTCCAAAAAATACAAAATGTACACTCTAAATCTAATTTTCTTTTCATTATGCATTAATTGATGAAAGGAGGCAGTAAAATATACTCGATACATTTTGGACTTGAGTGTTTTCTTTGGACCACTTCTCGTTCTCCATTGCCTTCCTTTTTTAAATTTTAGCTAAGTAGCTGACAATATAATTTGCATAGATTTATACAGGTCACGGTTCTCAAGGGAATATCTTGAGGTCAAATGCCGAGTCTACTCATGTTGCCCCTTGGAAAGCTCCAGTGAATAGATGATGTGTTGATTGCAATGCTTATAATTGACAGCTTTTGCCCAGGGGGAGCCAACTTGCCGCAACTCTGGATTTTATAGATAGACCTCTAGAATATGATCTGTTCTGATCTACAATGACTCATTTTTCTGAGTACACATAGTGCCCGTGTTTACAAATTCTAGACTCAAATGTGTACTTCGGTATTTTTTTTGTCTTTTTACTATAATTATAGCATCAATATGTACTTCTTGGAAAAGTCTTTGGATATAATGTTGACGTGGTTGTGTATTTTAGACTTCACTACATTTACCACATTACAATATATAATGTTCTTACTAAACATGACATAAGTGAACACAAAACCAAGAAGGGTTTGCAAGAACATTCTTTAGTTAATTATTGTTTATTGAAATATAAGTTCAACTTCAAGTTCTCATGCCGAGCTAACTGTCCACCACTGCTTAATAACTTCCACGGTCCACCACATGGGATGGAAATAAAATACAGAACATATGATTATTGCAATCGTGTTTGGTTTTTTGCTTTTTTCCCAGTGTTTACGACAAACGGGTTATTAAAGTCTTGGTAAAGGTCACGTTATGTTTCTAAATGTTTGATTTCCCATTAAACCATGTAATTTCATATCCAAGGGATTCTGTAGAACAAGCACGCGTTACGCTGTATTTTAATGGCAAGAACTTGTGTTTACTCTGCAGCGTAGCAATATTATGTTAAATATAAATTAATAAGAAAGAAAAATATATTCTTATTTACGTTATGCAGTCCATTTACTTTAGGACAGGGACATATTTACATTGCATGCAGAGCTGCTGATGTATAGTTGGAATGTATTATTCACACAATAAGACGAATGGTCAGTTTATCCTTACTATTCTTTATTTTAAAATGTCAACATGCATTCCAGTGGATACGAACTAGGAGTTACTTGCAGGTAACAGAAAACATTATTTTTTTGATTGTGGTAGGAAACTAAATATTAGCAAATTTGGGAAGTCAGAATACAATTACAATCATTTATATAGTGTGCAAAAGAGCTTACAATCTAAATGATAGAAAATGAGGAGGCAAATCTTAAGAATGGGTGTAGCCTGAATAACGCCTCACAGGCAGACATGAAAAAAAGGAAAAAGAGAGATATGCTGATCGTCTGTTTTCGGCAATAAGATTTTAAGTTAATTTTTTTTGAGTAGTAATTTAAAATCTCCTTTGCCAAAATTAGAAAGGCACCCACTGAAATAACAAATGAGTTAGAAAAAACAAAACTGATAAGATAATTTGGCTAAGCCATTTTTCGGCTAAGCCAGCCATGGAGAAGTTCTAAGTATGGGTGAAAATAAGTGACAAATGACACAATCATGCAAAAAGTAGTTGTTTTGTTTTCTATGAATTTTGTTTATTATTATTGTACATATGATAATTAATTGAGTAGGAAAAAATATGCAACTTATCACAGAAAGAAAATTTGGGAGCTTTGCTATGTCTTTAAAAAGTTAAAAACTTTCCCTTATATCTGTTTTGAATAAAATGGTCGATGTACCTATTTTCTCTCTCATCCATTCTGCCACAATAGCTTCTGATATATCCTGTATTATCTCTCCAGTCTATTTTTACTTTTCTCTATTATCTGTTATACTTTGATTGTCCCCAATGTATTCCATTGGGCGGCTGAAATTCAGACCAAATTCATTACTACCTAATGTTGGTTTGGGCACTAAACCCGTAGAACAAAAAAGGGCGTGAAAATGATTCACTCCATGTGTTGCAAATATTTGTAGTACACTATTAAGAGCATTTCGTTCACATATTTTTAATGCTCACATTTCACTTGGTCTGTGAATAATATCAACATTTAGTAACTGTTCCTTTGCCATCAATCATCTTTTTTTCCCATCAATCATCTCTTTTTTTGGCACAAGAGACAGAACTCAGATTCATAAACCAAAACAAACATGTTCTGCACTGCGTGTTTTGGTTGGTTCATGGTTTCGGGTACATTTCAGCTTGGAGTTCAGTAATTCACCTGATCATCTGATCAAAGGTGGCTGAATTGCAGTTCAACCCGAAATTAATCTTAAAGTCTACCTTCTTTTTATAAACCCAGCATCTATTTCTATCTCTGTTCTTTCACAGTCCTAAACGTGTATTGCATCCTTAAACTCATTTCATCTTTCTCCTACTCTTTCCATTGTCTCTCACAACCACAATTTCTTTTTTTTTTTGTCAACCTTGATTTTGCATGCCATTTTTTTTTCAAGTGATGTGCTAACATTCTCAAACCAATGACTTGTTATAGCAAACTCTGGTTTAACATAGTTAAACAGTTAAACAAAACATTTTTTATAAATATAGCATTTTATATTTAAAATTCATTATGTGTATAACTTTGTAAACATTTGCCTGGCATGCTTTTATTATCACATTCTAGATCAGGGGTAGGCAACCTACGGCACTAGTGCCATGCACGGCACTCGAGGTGTTTTTGCACGGCACTCAAGGCTGCTAGAGCCAAACAGGCTCTGACCTATCAGGAGTCCCAGTGAAACTTCAAATATCTGCTAATATGAAAAGATGGTGAAGGACAATCCTCAATTTAAGCATTGCAGCACATAGAGGAAATGATCTCAGATCACTTCCTCCAAGCACTTGTGAACGGGAATCCACAACGTAGTAGAGCAGCCTGCAGCTGCTGTTGCAGCTCCTGTCTTTGACCTGTACCAGGCTAGCCTGGTCCCCACTGGATCCCAGGGAAGCCAACCATACTGCTAGATATACACAGATATTGTGGATCAAACCAAGTGTTTATCTGAGTATCTGCTCCTTTCCAAATTGTTAAAATAAATGCGTGCATGCTCTGAAGTAAATTACACTGAGACACTGGTATCAGGTTAATGAAAAACTTTGGAATGTTTACTCAGGGGGCGGCAAACCCCTTATAAAGGCAAAAATACATCATATGCAAAAATGTAGATAACAGAGAGAATACATCTTTAATTGGTTAGGTGTTAAGTGTCTTATCTAATGCACATCCTATGAGGCGTGATGTCACCACCATCCTGGGATTTTACTCCGGATATTGGCACTATCCTGTTACAGGAGGTAGTTAGTCGGTGGGAGGGGGTGCTCTAGCAGCCATTTTGAGTAGATATTGAATACAGGTATACACAGTAAATAGACATTTTACTATAACTAATTTACATTCATAACACAGAAATGAAGAATAACCCTCCCCTTATACAAATAATACGAACAGCCCACACACAAACATACACACAATCTGCACAAACGTAACCCGCTAACAATCCACATACATGCACACAACCCCACATGCAGCCTCTCACATGCAATACCCCAAACAGCCCACACACACTATCAAACACACAATGTGACATATCCATCCACACACAATTCCACAAGCAGCCCTCATACACAGCCCACATTCATATGTATAATACACAATACCACAAACTACTAATGAACATATACAATGTAATAGCTTATATAAGCACAAATACAACGATGCAAAGCAACTGCAGTAAAAATAACACAAGCAGAATACGGCAGCATACACACCTCAATTTAAAAAACTAGGACCGGCACGCTACGGGACATCACAATCCTATATCGGCAAAGTGCTGCTAAAAGGTTGCCTACCCCTGTCCTAGATTGTGCCGGTTTGCTTGAAGTTAGTATATCCACTTAGTCTTCTGATGATCGGATGAAACTGGTTGTTTTGATCAAGTTCCATTTTATATAACACGCACACAACAAAAGAACAGCTATAAAACACAGATTGTAAAAGTCTTATTGGAAGGTTTTAAAAAAAATGCAAGTCTACATATGTTTATTATCAAATTGTGTATCATTGGTGGTATAACACTGTGTCTGTTGATATACCAGCCAAGATTTAGGGGGTAAATTACATAAAAACTAAAGAAATTATTATATTGATTGTTCCAGAAATTCCAATTGAATGTTTTGAGTATTTAATCCTATACTTTAAAAGATATTGGATTCCAGACTTTGGAATAGTTTTTGCAAAAACATTGTTGGTCTGCCAGTCCCAACAGATGAAAACACAAAAGGAAAAATAGGTGCATGATACCCAGGGGCGTATTAGCCGCGAGGCAAACAAGGCATTTGCCTTGGGCGGCATTTTTCAAGGGGCGGCAAAAAACGCCGCCCCCCAAATGCCCAGGGCAAATGCCTAGTTAGCCTCGCGGCTAACTGACATCCCGGGCAGGCGGCTGACGAGGGAGCACTTCCTATGAGCTCTCTGCTCAGCTCCCTCGCGCGCCGCAGAGTGAGCCTGTGAGCCGGAAGATGACGTAATCTTCCGGCTCCCAGCATCACTCTGCAGCCGGCGCGCGAGGGAGCTGAGCAGTCAGCTCATAGGAAGTGCTCCCTCGCCAGCCGCCCGCCCGCCCGCCTGCCAGCGCCGCCCGCCCTGCAGCCACTGGACCACCAGGGAGAGAGACCCCCCCCAGCACTCCCAAAGGTAAGGAGGTTGGGGGGGGATTTAAATAAAAAAAAAAAAAAGGTAATGTGTGTGTGTGTCTGACTGTGTGTGTTTGTGTCTGACTGTGTTTGTGTCTGTGTATGTGTCTGAGTGTGTGTGTGTTTGTGCCTGACTGTGTGTGTTTGTGTCTGACTGTGTTTGTGTCTGACTGTGTGTTTGTGAGTGTGTGTGTCTCTGACTGTGTGTGTGTGTGTTTGTGTCTGACTGTGTTTGTGAGTGTGTGTGTGTTTGTGAGTGTGTGTGTGTGTGTTTGTGTCTGTGTATGTGTCTGAGTGTGTGTGTGTTTGTGTCTGACTGTGTTTGTGTATGTATCTGACTGTGTTTGTGTCTGACTGTGTGTTTGTGAGTGTGTGTGTCTCTGACTGTGTGTGTGTGTGTGTCTCTGACTGTGTATGTGTGTGTTTGTGTCTGACTGTGTTTGTGAGTGTGTGTTTGTTTGTGTCTGACTGTGTTTGTGTATGTGTCTGACTGTGTGTGTGTGTCTGACTGTGTGTGTGTCTGACTGCGTGTGTGTTTGTGTCTGACTGTGTTTGTGTATGTGTCTGACTGTGTGTGTGTGTTTGTGTCTGACTGTGTGTGTATTTAGAAGGTGGGGCGGGGGGAAGGGTTGGGTGGGGGTGGCGCGAGTTTTGTCCTGCCTAGGGCAGCACAAAACCAGGATACACCACTGATGATACATTTGAAAAAGCTGAGTAGGGAAAACAGATTTGATGTAAAATACAATACATGCTATCTGTTGTGAGCTATTTTAACCCCAGATGAAAAAGGCACTCAAAGGATTTAATTCATTTTCACTTTTTGCAGAATTATGTTTACTTAAGGATTCAGCAACAGCCGCTACCCAGGAACATAACTCCCACTAATCTAAGGCAGAATGGGTAGCGGTTTACCTAGGTTACATGGCACCTGAGGTAGAAATGTATTTTGGCATTCTCGTTTAGAACTGTGATGTAGATTTATTTGTGTTTGTATCTCACTCTGCACCCACTTTTATTGAAATTACACTCACATACTGACATTCATATACACACAGAATCATATATAGACATTTATATTAACACACACAAGACTCATGCACAAACTGACACAAGGTAAAATACACACCTTCATATACACACACAGACTCATACTCATGCATACACACACATATTCACACACAAACACACAGACACACTCATATACAAACATGCGCAGAAACACAGGCTCTTATACATGAACATTCACGTACATGCACACATGCACATGCATATTTGCTGAGTAAAGAGAATGTTTAGTAAGTAATGAGGTTAGTGAGGGCTTTGCAGGTTAGTGTTAGCAGTTTGAATTGGATCCTGAAGAGTACAAGAAGACAATGTAATGATGATATAATCCTGGCTCCCACCATCAGTACAGGGTGTGCAATCAATGCATAGTGATCCCAACAGCCCCCTCACCACCACTATGCTATATATATATAGTTGCAATCAAAATTATTCAGCCCACATTGAAAATCAAGTTTATTGTCAAAATTTACAGACTTTCAGCTGTTTGCAATGAACAAATCAAACAAAAGCAATTGAAATAGCTCAACACAACAAATGCTTCAAGTGATTTACCCAAAGTCATAGGAAAATGCAACCTATAATGACTTCTCCAGTCTCAAAATTATTCAACCCCCTGAATAGAATACTTTACAACAGCACAAATATGCAAAACATAGGTGTTATTTCAAGTACACCCAATGCAACTAATCAAGGGCTTCATTAGTTGTACCAAGTGAGTTTGAGCTGGAACATTTAAGCTTGCTAGGGGTTTGTTGAGTGTCACGTTTGACTGCATGTTAGAAATATAACTAAGTTAAAAGACTGGTTCACAAAGTTAAGAGAAGAGTTCATTGCCTTCACAAATAAGGATTCAAAAAAATAGCAAATGCACAAAATGTTCCTAGAGACACCGATGAAATCATAGCTCTCAGGTTCAAAGTTGGAGAAACAGTGGTTACACTACCTGGAGAGAGCAGAAAAAGGAAGCTATCAATGGCTGCAACCAGATTTCTGATAAGGCAGGTTGTGAAAAACCCTTGAGTGACTTCAAAAGACCTGCAGCAAGACTTGGTGGCAACCGGCACTAAGGTTTCAGTGAGCACAGTAAGGTAAGTACTAAACATAGAAGGCTGTCATGCCAAAACTCCAAGACATACACCACTACTGACTGAAAAGCACAAGAAAAGTTGGCTCCAATATGCTCAAAATCATATAAATAAGCAACACAAGTTTAGGGATTCTGTTCTGTTGAGCGATGAAACAAAACTGGAACTTTTCAGACCAAAGAATCAGCGGTATGTCTGGAGGAAGAAGACTTAAGCATATAGTAAAAAGAATACTCTGCATAAGTAGTTAAGCATGGTGGAGGTTGGGTGATGAACTGGGACTGCTTTGCATCCTCTGGCACTGGAAATTTGCAACTTGCGGAAGGCAAGATGGATTAATTGAATTATCAGGAAATCCTAGGAGAAAACGTCATGCCATCTGTGAGGAAGCTGAAGTTGGGCGTCATTGGACCTTCTAACAACACAATGATTCCAAGCATATCTCAAATTCCACCAAGGCCTGGCTGTAGAAGAAGTCCTGGAAAATTCTGCAGTGGCCATCACAGTTACCTGACTTAAGCCCCATAGAAAATCTTTGGTGGGATTTAAAGAAAGCGGTTGCAGCATGTAATCCCAAGAATATTACTGAACTGGAGGCCATTGCTCATGAGAAAAGTGCTAAGATTTCTCAGGAACACTGTCAGAAGCTGGTGACTGACTATGCATCTCAATTGCAGCAGGTCATAATAGCATAAAGATGCTCTACTAAGTACTAAAGGTGCTTAATGTTAAGGGTTTGAATCATTTTAAGTCTGGAGCAGTCATTATAATTTGCAATTTCAGTTGAATTTTGAAAAAAAACATGAAACATTCGTTGTGTTGAGCTATTTCAATTGCTTTTGTTAGACTTGTTTATTGCAAACAGCTGAAAGTCTATACATTTTGACAATAAATCTGATTGTCAATGGGGGTTGAGTAATTTTGATTACAAAAAATATATATGTCAATGACTCATAGAATAGGAAGAATGTAATCTGCATCTGTTACATATCTTTGCAAAAATAGAGTATAATTTTTTAAAAAGTGACTTTCCATTCTCTTAATTGTTGTAAAACGTAAACATTGTGTTATAAAAACACAGCTCTATATAGCTATGTTGATGAATTGATAAGAATTGCTGGAATTCTTGCCTGAGGGTAGACTAGCATGCTTACTCATGCGTCAGTGCATACATCAGTGGGTTTCGCGTGAGACAGGAGGGTGGTATATTTAAAACTTCAAAATGTATAAATAACATAACTGTGAAATGTTTCCTGTAGTTATCATCAAATCATCCAGTTTAATATTAAGGAACACATGATTAAAAAAAAAAAAAATACAAAAATGATACATTGTGTTTAGGAAATTAAGGGGATACACAGCATAAATCTAATCAAGTAATTCCAAAGTTTCAGAGTCCAAACGTCTAATCCCCTTTTCTTACATGGAGATAGCAGTTTAAAATATAAATTGGAGCAGATTATGGGGCCCTCAAAAAGAATAGATTTTAAAAATGTTGTTCCTTCACATCTACTGTACTCCAAACACCATAACAATATATGATCCTTGCACATATTATGAATCAAGGAGGTTCACTGCCCTGGCAACCTGCATACCGTTGGTTATTTGCAAACTGCTGAAATTATAAACCCACCCCTTCAGTCAGAGATTTAACAGGAGGAAATGTAAAACTCCTCCTGGCTGTTCAAGTACTTGTACCGATTGAACGCACTTTCACCTATTGTAACCATCTGAGTTGCCTGTGGCTCTGAGCCAGACAGGGGCCCACTGGCCTGGAGCTAACGCTCTGTGAGGGTGCTTCTCCAGTCTCAAAATTATTCAACCCCCTTAATGGAATACTTCACAACAGCACAAATATGCAAAACATAGGTGTTATTTCAAGCACACCCGATGCAACTAATCAAGGGCTTCATTTGTTGTACCAAGTGTTTGAGCTGGAACATTTAAGCTTGCTAGGGGTTTGTTGAGTGTCACGTTTAACTGCATGTTATAAATATGGCTAGGTTAAAAGACTGGTTCACAAAGTTAAGAGAAGAGATATGGACAGACACTTTGGTTATGGACAGAGATTCTGTGGCAGTCAGGGGCCCAGCTATGGCAGAATTCAAAGGCTGGTGTGGAAGATCCATACATCTCCCCAATAATCCCAATTTATTTGTTTCTTTTATGAAGAGCCGAGCAATTCGTATGTGGCCATCAAACATGCTATACAGACTGCGAAATTCATTCTGGGGAAATTCTTTTGTACTTAGAGTGGAGCGGGAAATAGATCTTATCCATGCCGTCTCCATTTACAGAGCCCTGGCTGTGCATGAACTTATATAGAAGCTGATCGAAGAAGTGAGATTGAATTGAAGAACAGATAAGTGGAAGTGGAATAGAGGGGAAGACATAAGTGGGTGGGAGCAGGTAAGATAAGGTGATTGGCAAAGAGGGAGAAAATACTGGGGGTAAGATTAAAACACAAGTGGGGAGAGGTTCCTGGGAGGAGTGAGTGGAATAGGTAGATAAAAGTGGTAGGATGGAAAAAGATGAAGTCAGACAGTGACATAAAGAAAAATTATACTCCTACCCGCACCCACTACTAAAAATGCCACAATGCATGCATACACAGAAACATAGCTCCTCTCAGACACGACACACAAAATTCAACTACTACACACACCACTCAAGCAGCACACACAGGCACAGGCAAACTCCCCCCACATACAGGTCTCAGCCTCCTCCACACACACATAACACTCAACCACCTACACACAACAGTAGCCCACACATACAGCCAGGACCACCATCAACAGTTTTGGGGGCCCTAACACAGCTCAGAGTCTGGGCCCCCAGGGGCCAGCATCCAAGCCCTCCAAATTCGCCCACAGGGCCTGCCTCTATGTCCACCCACAAGGAAGCAGTGTGTGTGTAGAGTGGATACAGGGTGTGTGTTGTGGATGTAGTGTTTGTTTGTGTATTGGATACAGTGTTTGTATACAGTTGCACACACAGATACACCGACATACATGCAAATATAGCGACAAACAGATACACACACTGACACACAGTTTGACACATGCGGATACACAGACATGTTACACACACACACACATATACCAACACTGACACACACACACACAGATACACAAACACTCATGTACAGAGACACTCATATGCATTGACACAGAATACACACAGATATAAACACAGATACACACTGACACACAAATACACACACAGACATACTGACACACAGACACACACATACTGACACACAGATACACACTGACTGACCCACACATACACACTGACTGACACAAACATATATACTGAAACACAGACATACACACAGACACACATACTGACACACGTACAGACTGACACACAGACATACTGACACACACATATATTGACACACAGACATACATACTGAGAAACAGACATACTGACACACAGACATGCTGACACAAACAGTGGACGCTGCCTTTAGCTCCGCCCCCGCTGCCCCCCCTTAGTATGCCACTGCCCAGCGGCAATATTACACAACTGCAGCACTGCCCCGGAAACATGTGCCTATCAGATGGCCCAAAGTGCATGGGCCACCCGATGGACCCCATCAGCGGGAAGGCTCACTGGTGGCACCGGGGTGCAGGCTCACTGGTGGCATTTCTGCCAGTACATATAGGGAATGTGGGGCCTGGATGCCCGGGCCCCACAGGGCCACGGGGCCTATACAACACTCAGCCACCACACACAACACTCAGCTGCATCCATTTACAGAACAAAATCCAGGGCACTAGGAAGGGATAACAATCTGGCATCCTGCCTATGCCGTGCACAATCTTAATCCAGCCCAGTCTGCAATAGCAGAATAATGTTATGTGAATGCAGGAATGTAATGATTTTTGCATATTTTTTATATGGAACTTTTTTTTTTTTTAATTTCATTGTAAAGTTTGGGAGAATCAAATTCTAGAGTGTCTTAAGCAGTGCTGCAATAAAAACTCCAATCATAAACATCAGGGAAAATAAGAAAACATTTTATTGGTGACATGAATGTGTAATGTACTATATATATTATGCAATAGATCCCTGAAACAAGAATAGCTCCAATATGCACCATTGCATGTTCATTAAGTGACTAATCATCACTGAGTAGCCCCTTTCTTAATTAGAGAAACAAGCAATGCCTGGTTCTCTGGTCCAAAAGGGTTCTCCAAATTATCTGGCTCTAATATAGATACTAATTTCCTTAATGTGTAACACATGACTCCCCCAATCCATCAACACCTGCCTGTCCCTCAAGGATATATTTTTTCTAAATGTAAAATGCACTGTATTTGAACCATTTGGATATAATTTTAAGTATTTGGAAATATACCCAGAAATAAAATAAAACCATAAAATATTGAACACAATTTTTATGAAAAGATTTTGCACAAAAAGAAAAAATAAATCTCCAGCATGATGACTTTGGGTTAAAGTGGTGATCTTCCTGGGTAGTGGGAGTACTAACCTTTAATTTTTGATCTTCTCTTTTCTACATTGTGATTGATGACTTTCTCAATGGTGAGAGAACATCACTCGGCAAGTGAAGCATACCTTTCACGCGACTTGCCCATTGATTTTTTAAATTATGTTCTCTGGAACATCCTATTAGATGTCTGTGACGGTCACCCCTGGGTAGTTGGGGTATTTACCGCCTAGATGTCCTCTTCCCCAATGTGGAAGGACACTGTGGAGTCCCAATACGACATTTCAGTGTACTGTTATGATAAGCGAATTCCTTAGAGCTCTGAGTAGAGCTAGTGATCACAGCACATATAGCATTTCCCAACAACATGAGACAAGGCTGCGAGTTGAGGGTAAGAAAATCTGAGAGTTTAATGGCACAGGTTGGATTTTTATACAATTCCTCAGGCCAGGGGAACATCACCTGGACCTGATGGGGCACCAAATTACATGATGTACAGACCAATAAAAACAATGTACAATGTCTGACACTCCCACATACAGAACACCATCCCTCCCCTCTGCTTGGAAGATAATTGAGCATGATACTGTAAGTAACTCAATTATCCCCAAGCAGAAAAATCACATATTTCACAAAGTACAGAAAACACCCCAAATCACCACATATCCCCATAAATGTTATATCCCCTGATAGCCCTGATCTGGGTGACCAACACATCCAAAAATCACCCAGATCAGAGCAGGGGTTCAGAAAATTCCTCGAAGTCCCTTTTGACCGACCGCACGCATGGCTTCATGCCCAAAATAGTTCCAGAGAATTAAGCTGTGCAGTCAGTCTATTTCCAATGATTAAAATGCACTTAAAATATTCGAACGGGACCATTCGTGCACAAAGTCAGACTTACAGGGTTATTTATGAAAGTGAGAATTCAAAGTGAATTAAAAGTGAATTTCAAATTTAAGACCAGAGTAGCCAAACTAAAAGCATAGCGGAGCGGAGCCCTAGTCCTGACCAGGACTTTCCTTCACTGGATCACCAAGAGTAGATATCAGGAACAAGATACAGCTGAGTAAATAGCCCACCTCCTCCCCAGTAACTGGACGACCCACAGTTCTGGGAGTACAACTGTGAATTCTGCCACTCACAGCTTTTATGCACTGGCCTCTAGCATGGGGTTTTCACATCAAGAACACAGGGGTTTCTTCCCAAAAGCCTTTGTGTTTGGGAGATAATTAAGCTCAAATTAGAATCTCAATTATCTCACAAACACAGAAACTTACAAGCATGTTTTACAATATTCCAAAAATATCAGAAAAGAATATAGGAACATAAACAAAAATCATATTCCTGAATAGCCCCAATCTGAGCGCACAACATATCCAAAAAGCTCTCAGATCGGTTCAGAAGAACAAAAGTTCTGTTCAAATAAAGTTGTGACTGACTGGCCACAAGGTGATAGCCCAAAACAGTTCCAAAAGATTGGGCAGGATGGCCGTTTAGCTTTCCTGTGCGAACACCGATGAACACTCCTCCTAGCTGTTATGGAGTGAATTCTCCCCCAGTTGGTAGAGCATATCTACCGAACATCATTTGCTTAGATGGTCAGGAAGTTAAACGGCAGCGGTACAAACTCTGCCCATGTTCACGGACTTGCATGGCTGAAAATAGTTCTAGGCGTTCGAAGACCATGTATCGCTGCCTGTGCTCAGGAGACAAAATGGACCACGTGCATTCGGTTATACTCATGGCAGCCACCCAGGGAAAGCACTCAAGCTAATGTTAGTTGTTAATTTGTGGTTCACAGCCAGGGGAGGTTCGCCAGGGCATAACAAGGGGGACCACACACCAGTCATTCAGGAGACAAACAAAGGGGTACGGACAACCGAACACAAGGGAATGGAGTCTGCTACACATAGCTGACCTAGAGAAATTATGCAGATCAACTATTTCTCACTCTGGTATATATCCCTGTTAGTCTATAAACTTATACTGGTGTTATGGTAAAAACAGGGAGGGGGTGGGAGACACAAAATCATCTTAAATTCGCAAAGGAACAATTTTATTTATGTCCACGCTTTGATCTATCATCATGACAAAGTGTGGAAAATACAGCTCAAGACTAAACATTTTCCTTAATTATGTTTTGAGAATTTTGGAATGTAATGTCTTAATAATTATTAGAGCATGGCTAAAATAACATGTCAGGCACATGACTTTATGGGAAAAAAATAAAGCTTTTAGTCGCAACTAAATCTTAACAATATTGCCTGAAAAATGTCAAATTTAAACAATCAGCCCCAAAGATATAGGGAATGCTTGTATGCTGACAGCTGGTGTTCTTAATTAAGACTAACTAGCTACATATGGAATCAATGTCCAAATATGTATGAAATGTACAGAAACACAGTAATTAATATTCTGAATGTTTGCAGAGATATAGACCTTAAGCCAAGAAAAATCCTTTTCTCCAAAAAACTCATCCCTTCCTATGGTCCCCAAGAGTATAAAGACGAGGAAATATAAATAAATAGGAAATGATCTCAACATCAACTTTTCTTGCAGTATCATCAAAGATGTAACTGTATTAAGTTAAGATGAGGGAAAAGAACGAAGAGTTGAGTTTGGATCCAAGACGGCCAGCTGTGTCCTCTGCACCATTGGCGTAGCTCTGTACGTATTAAGGGAAACGAATATTTGGATCAGCTTTTCCTGCAGCTGTCAGACACAAATCTCTTCTTCGTGAAAAAAGTCTCAGACAAACTCTTTCTATTCTATTTTCTTTCTCTACATCACGTTAAAGAAAAAAGCTTTGCATGTGTTTCTGAATAATGAATATATAAAACAGTCATTAAACAAATAGAGCTGGATGTGAATTTCTATCCCCCCTCAAAAAAAAAAAGGCATATGGAAAATTACTTATTTTCCTAGGTAAAAGACTGCAGATAAACATTGAGCTGAATATATTAATATGAAACGGTTGAATGGAAATATACCAAATATGACATGTTGCCATGGCCGCTGTAGGATTTGGGTCCAGGGTAATTAACATGGAGCACAGATGGTTAGTTTATAAAATAATTTAAACAAGAAAATCATTTTAAAGGTGGGAGATTAAAAAAAATAAAATAAAATAAAATAAAAGAGACAGTGTCCAATCTTAGCTGTTTTTTTTCTTTCTTTAACTGCCATTGTGAATTGTGTAGACAGTACACACTTGATATTGACATAAAAATGGTTAGACTAATTTCGTAGTAATCTCATTTACAGTAGATTAAATCTTCATAATACGTTTTGTATTTTTCATGCTATCAGTTTACATTCAATTTATGAAATGAGGTTGTTAAATTTTTGGAATAGCATCTCCATGTTATGGCACATACATGAATTACAATTCTAAATATATATCTCTGTATCCTTTTTTGTGGGAGTTGTAAGTTACCCTTATACAATAAATACAATTTTCTTGGTGTTTTGGTGTCCCTTTCAATGATTTATCTTTTCTCATTGGGCTAGGGTCATTTAGTAGCTTTGGCCCCTCTTTATGGAGAGACCTGGGCTTCAATATGTGAGTGTGTCTGTCTTTATGGTAGAGATATGATGGGCTGAAACTTAAAGGTGCAAAAAATAGATCCATGTCAGTCAGTCATTTAAGTCAGAGTAAATGTTTCTGGAAACCAAGGCAAAATAAATCCTACTGAAATATAGAGCTTGATTATTCCTTTGTACCCATGGAAGCTTTTAAGTTCCAGTATCTTCTAGGAGCTTAAAATGCTTGTGACTTTTAACATGCTAATTAGAACTATCTCACTTGGAAATTTTGTTCATTATCATTATGAAATTTGAAAATACAATTTGCAAAGAAAGAGGTAAACAGGATAACAGAAGAGAAAATAGGAGAGTGTGACACCAAAAGCATACGGGAAGTTTACCTCCTGACAGTAAAGAGTTCAAAAATGTATTCATGCTTTATTGGTCCAAAACTTGTTTCAAAACTGTGACCACATTTGTCCCACATCATCCCATAATGCAGTCAGATGATTGATTGGATTTGTCTTTGACAATGTGCTCACGCACGAAAAGCATCAAAATATATTTTCTCACTATTCCCCTTATGCCTATAGCACTGATTTATAAAGGACAAAACAATAAAGGATTTTTTTATATTATTATTATTGAGTAGAGGCTAGTTTTGTTTTTTTCCCATTTCAGGATTCTAAATATTCAAGTTAAGCAAAGCATAGAGAAGGAGACCTTACGTTGAGCCTCTCCAGGATTGTGAACACCAAGTCCCGTAAAGTAGGAACAACAAAGATTTAATATTTTGTTTGACTTGAACCTTCCAGCTCAACTTGATCATAAGAATGAATGGAAATAAAGTGAATGCTATTGGGAAACTAGACAAATGGGATATTCCTTGTTATGCATTATCATCTGTGGTCATGAAGAATTCCTTTTGTGACCAAGGCTATATGTGGCTTCTGTCTGTTTAATCCCTTCACTATGTGAATTTAATCCAGTCACTATGTGTATGCAGAATTCACATACCCCAGAAATATGTATAAACGTATGTATAAACATATTTAATATTACAAATTAAATTAGTTTTTTTGTGAAAATCTTTATTTTTGTTGTGCAGTAAAATGACAGGCAAGCTTGCAATGCCATGACAGCTAGAGCAAACACATTAAGACACAGAGCGAGGTGGTTACATGACATTTCAACATTTCTGCACGTTTTTTAAGAATAAAAAGAAAGAATAGATGAACATGTCTAAACTCTGGTTACTCGTTAGAGGGCAGTTAGGGAAGACATGCAAAGTGCTCTCTATGAGTGATAGTGCGTATAAGTGAATATGGCTAATAATGTGAGATAGAGAGGGAGTGGGTAGACCACTGAGGCTAGTGGTACTGCTTGGTGTTGGCATCTACAGGCTATGGACTGCATCAGAGAGCCCAACTAGGAATGTGTCATATTAGCAAAATGGTATAATTGAGGCCTAAATAAAACAAAACAATAGGTATTTGCATATGTCACTGAGACTCAGCCAATCTGTATGACATCCTTGAGGAGAAGCCCAGATTTTAGCCGATCCCGGTATATGGCAGTCCCCTCAGGTATTTGGTACGCTGCTCTATATCTGGTAAGGCACACCTGATCCCTTTTCACCCTTTCACTTTCTGGGTCTTTGTGGGCTGGGTTCTTTCTCCTGCCGACGGGATATGGGTATGTGAGGTCTCTGTCCCCTGTGACTTCGGCCCAAGGCCTTGGTGGGAGCCTATACTTGAAGACCATTGATTCCTTCAGCAGGATAATGGCCCCATGGGTTTTCCTGGGATTTGGTCGGTCCTTGGGCATATGGACAGTGGTGGGGGTTTACCTCCAATTGGGCCCCTGGCTCGGAAGAAGAGCAGGCGTTGAGGACAGCAGTACCCTTCAACCCTACTGCAGGGGGAGTAGGCAAGTGAGAGCTGTGCTCCAAGTTAGCCCCCGGCTTATGTGTGAGACAGGATTTTAGATTGTTGTTGTGGGGCTGTGGAGCAGCTGGGGGTGATTTCTTCAGAGATCGGTCGTGGAGTCGGTGCCAGAATTTCTGGCACATAACCTCAAATCTGTTATTGAATGAATCTATCCACTCCTGTGCTGTCAGGCTTGGTCGTGGTTGCGGTGTCACCAGGATGGCGGCTATTTTAGGTATGCTGCACAGGTCCCAAGCTAGCCTGCAGGTTGATGCAAGAGAGTGAACGTGCACCAGTGGGGACCGGGATATCCCCCAGCGGTCCAGAGGAGGGGAACAAGGTAAGTGACAGACCTCACGAGTTGCAGCGTCACGCAGGGCAGGCAATTGCCCGTTTCACCCGGCCGGCAGCGATGATAGACCGCAGTGGGGACTCATTCGGAAAATCTAGCTGGTAAGTCTTTTAAAGTTGCAGGAACTTCCCCCAGGGCATCAAATAGCGGTATGTAGTTGCGTTAGGCTTTAATAGCCAGTTGGCTGTCTGTAATTAAGGCAGAGTGTATGAGTTAGGCTGGGAGCTCACTCGATGTGCAGCCAGCCACCATGATAAGCACACTGAAATGAAGAATACATTAAAACACCCAAAATATTCAAATTCTGGGGGCAGTATTTTTAAAAAAAAAATTAGTTGGTAGGGAAGGGGTTAACTACAAGTCATTACATTATTAGGCAAAATTAAAAGAAATCTGAGTGATTTAGTCTTGTATACTAGGAACAGTTGTCTTGGTATGTGATAACTTAAAGAACTCTAAGCACCAGAATCAGCACAGCTCATTGGTGCAAACAGTCTTTGGATACCATCACCCTAACTAATGTCAAACACCAATCCCCCTCCCCCTTCTCCAAAAAAAAAAATAACCGTATAAGTTTTCCCAACTATGTCATCAATTTAATAAGCTTTCCAAATGATTCAATACGGTTAAAAACTGTCCAAATGATTTATCTTTAAAATAACCCCATATACATTAATCATGACTTTATGTAGATAAATAATTTAAAATGTTTTTATAAGAGTATTGAATCATTTGGAAAGCTTATTAAATCAAACCCTATATTACATGCATGTTAAGACATATGTTAAGTGTGGGCTGAGTTGAGGTTTCCTTCATATGGCATAATTTTAGAGAGAGAGGTCAGTAAGATGCTTTCAGGTTTTAGATGCTAGGTAAGTGATACAATCATCTTTCCAACTCAAACTCAATAATGTTGAAATATGTATGTTTTATGTATTGTATATTTATTTAGTATCCCCATTGTCTGTGTTTTAATATTAACTTCATAGTAGGAATTTTAACTATACTTAAAGGGACGCTATAGCCACTACAGCTACAGCCTGTCCCTGCAGTATTATCACAGTAAATACTGTCTTTTCAGAGATAAGGCAGTGTTTACATTGCTAACTAGTAACACCTCTAGTGGCAGTCACTCAGACAGCCACTAGAGGTGCTTCCTAGTCCAGTTCTGCACAATGTGTTGCATATAATAGTCAATTGTCCAAAAATACATTAAGTTTGCACTGTTCTTATCCTATTGTAATACCAATTTCATTTTTACATATCTCACATTTTTAGAGTTTATTTTTGCTACTGAGCTTTTAAAATCAGGGAAAAAAAGGGACATCACTATTGTATACGTCGGGGTAGTCAACTTTTTAATATCTACCGCCCACTTTTGTATCTTTGTAGATGGTAAAATCTTCTTAACGCCCACCAGTGCTGCAGTAACTAATCTTATAGCACAAGTGCAATTTTTTTCAGAAAGAAGGGTTTAAAAAAAAAAAATATGTACTTAAATTTATCTATTTTTTTCCTTTTTCTATTTTCTATTGTGTGGTACTATGCGTGTGAAGGGTGTAATGTGTGTGTGTTTGTGAGATGTGCAGTGTTTGTGAGGGGGCAGTGTGTGTGAAGGGTGCAGTGTGTGTGAAGGGTGCTGTATGTGTATGGTGATGTATGTGTGTAAAGGGTACAGTGTATGTGTGAGAGGTGCTGTGTGTGTGTATGAGAGAGAGGTGCTGAGAGGTGGAGTGTGAGGGGGCAGTGCATGTGTGAGGGGGGAGTGTGTGTGAGGGGGAAGTCTGTATGTGTGTGTGAGGGGTGTAGTGTGTGTGAGGGGGCAGTCTGTGTGTGTGTGTGTGATGGAGGCAGTGCTTGTGAGGAGACAGTCTGTGTGAGGGGACAGTCTGTGTGTGAGGGGTGCAGTGTGTGTGAGGGAGCAGTCTGTGTTAGGGGTGCTGTATGGGTGTGAAGGGTACAGTGTGTGAGAGACGCTGTGTGTGTGCATGTGTGTGAGGTGCTGTGTGTGTGCAAGGGTTGCTGTGCATGCATGAGGGTTGCTATGCATGTGTGAAGGGTGCTGTGCTTGTGTAAAGGGTGCTGTATGTGTTTGAAGGGGGTAGTATGTTGGAGGAGGGGCAGTGCGTGTGTGAGGGGTGGAGAGTGTGTGAGGGGGCAGTGTGTGTGTTAGGGGTGAGTATGTGTGAGGGGGGAAGTCTGTGTGTGTGTGAGGGGTGTAGTGTGTGTGTGAGGAGGCAGTCTCTGTGTGTGTGTGTGTGTGTGTGTGTGTGAGGGGGCATTGCTTGTGAGGAGGCAGTCTGTGTGAGGGAGCAGTATGTGTGTGTGCGAGGGCCACAGTGTGTGTGAGGGGGCAGTCTGTGTAAGGGGGCAGTGTGTGTGTGAGGGGGCAGTGTGTGTGAGGGGTGTAGTGTGTGTGATAGATGTAGAGGGTGTGAGGGGTGTAATGTATGTGAGGGGTGTAGTGTGTGTTTGTGTGTGTAGGCTGCAATAGGGTCTATGCTGTGTGTAGATGGGTGAGATATGAAAATCTTGGTGGTCCAGTGGTGGCTTGTTCACTTAAGCCTGTAGCTCCTCTGGCTGAAGGCTGACCCTCCTGCGAGCACAGACTGTATCGGAGCGTTACCATGGTAATGCGCGGCAACGCTCTCACTAGCCTGCTCGCGTGAGGAGCACAAAGCCTCCCAGACCCTTCCCTCGCTCTGCTGGAACTAAGTGCCAGAGGCCGGTGAGGGAGATATTTGCTTACAGCAGGGCTGGCTATGCATGGGCCGGCAGGGGAGATGAAAGGATCTCCACTGCCGGCTTGTGTCCACAGCCATCGAGGCCCACTTGGTATTTTCTGCAGAGCCCATCACCGCCCACCTGAAATCTCAAATTGCCCACTAGTGGTGGTAGGGACCAGTTAACTACCCCGGTATCCGTTATCGCACAAAAGTGTTGGAAGTGTATCCTACATTAAACACCTGGCCATTATACATTGATTCTATAGAAACAAATATAAAATCTGAGTAGAATTTTCTATAGGTGCATGCAATTTATTGGGTGAATCTATTGCATTTTCTAATCTAGGTCCTCAATATATTTTTTACTTTTACTTTGTAATGCAAAGCAAATGTAACTTACGTTTACTGTAAATGAAACATTTCTATAAATGAAAAATAACTGCAGAAAATGTTGACACTATATAAATTCTAATAAAGAATAACAAGGCCCACTTGAGTGATTTCATACTCCAGGAATGATTTTAAGCTTTTAGAGAAACAAAACTCTCAGTCAAGGCTCTAATCTGCAACTGAACTAAAAATGAAACCCCCCATTCCCACACAGTTAAGGAAACATCAGAAGAAAAAAAAACCTTTACTGCAGCTTTCAATGAGTTATACAAGTTAGAGGCTGAGGAAGACTTTGCTCTCACATAGACCAATATAGAGATCAGTGCAAGTTGGTGTAACACTTTTCAAATCCCTGCGTTTTACAAATATATAATTTAAATCACTTATGAGGGCATTATGCATAAATATAGAAATCATTTTTAAGTAATGTTGACATTTTTTTTTAGTAAGTTATTTATTTAAATTGTGTTAGTAATGTCACTAGGTTCCAAACCAATATCCATGAGCAGGGTACCTGGTATTTTTTTTTGTTTATCTGTTTTGGCACACCTACTGGAATATGAGACAAAAAATACTACAATTATTTCAGACCTTGTGTGAAATAGGGGAAACCGTATAGTGTCTAAAATGTCAATATTTCTGCAAAGGGTGACTAAATGTAAAAGAAAAAGTTTGTAAAATTATTTACATTAAAATTTGTATTCATCGCCGAACAGCAATCTATACACAAAATTGCTATTTTATGCTAATTTGTTGCCAACTATGCATATCATGTTTCGATTATATGTCTTGCTAATAGTTTTAAAAAGTTTTAAAAAATTTGGTAGAGAAGGAGTTATGGTCAAATTTATCAAGCTAAAATTAAACACGTTTTAGAGCAACGATTGCTCCTTAGTTAGCGATTAAGGAGTTATCTTGTTAATCTTTACGTATTCACAAATTAAGTTGCAAACTGCATATGTTCCGCGAAGTGAACATTTCAGTCCTATAATGGATTTTCGATAGGTCAAACAAAGGAATTCTTGGCAGTGTAGAAAAGACAATTGATCACTCTGTATTAGAGACTTCATATTCAGTCCATTGTCCAGTTAAGGATTGTAATGCATTGATTCTTTGTAAGAAACATTCATTCACACTGTGATACAATATATTTTATAACATCATGAATGGACTATTTATCCAAACGTTCTATGAGTTCATAACCATAATGCAATTATTTTCACTGACAATAACATGAATTGAAAAAAGGGCTAATTTGAAACTGAATGGGGCTCAATATGTTCGCCATAGTCTATTCAGTGCCAAGGGGAGTAGCTGTCAATAAAAGATTCCAAAATGTAAATGTGTACTGAGTATTCGGTACAAATGTTTTTTTAGCATGGCGAGTTCGTCAGAGATTCTTTAGCACATTTTTTTGTATTTTATTTTGAATGTTTAAATTTCTGCTAAATTGAAAAACATATGTATGGTTAACATTTTAATTTGTTATATATTTACGTTTGTTCTACCTCCGCCCACCCCCAGATTTTAATGAATTTAAAAATATTGATATAAGAACATGTTAATAGTTTGACATTAAAATATAAATAATATTATGATTTAGGGCTTTTTGGGGAAAAAGTGAACCCTAAATCTTTTCCTAACTTATCCATGGGTAATTCATCCCTTGCAATATAAATGGAAGGGACGCTACATAACTATTAATGCTTCCTGTTCAGATTGTCCACTCCATGCCTCGTTATGTCATTTGGAAATTAGAGTAACCCAATTATCTATACATAAGACGTTATAAAACAAATGGAAAAATGGGACTGGATGAAACTTCCTGGTTTCCTCAAATATCAGGTTTTTGCCGTAAATTAGTGGAATTAAGTATTTAGTATATTTAATTGCCAGACTCCTAGACATTTTGATAGGAAATGATGAGTACCTAACAAGAATTAGAGACACAGTAATTTTACATTGTCAGTAAAATTTCAAGAACATGATAGCTAAAGAATACAAAGTCAAGCAACAAATTGAGTAGTTGGTTAATATGAATAAATCCAAACATACATCCAGAACATCCAGATATTATCTGTCATCCAGATAATGTTACTGCTGCAAGAAAGTCAGTGCTCAATCAGCTGATCGTCTGCAATAAACAAAGCCTGGTTTCAAAACTATCAAGCCACCATTACTGCTGTAAGAAAGTCAGTGCTCCATCAGCTGATCATCTGCAATAAGCAAAGGTAGCCTTCTGGAAGACCACACTAAGCCTCTATCCTGCACATTCTATTCTTCCACAGCCTGATTTCCAACCCCATTACTGCTGCAAGAAAGTCTGATACCCACCCACCCCAAACGCATTATTACATTTATAGATGGTGTGTCCCACCCAAATTTTAGATAAGCAGAAACAGCAGGTATACACACTGCCTCTTATTATTTTTTTACTTAGAAAATATTTTACCAGGAAAGATACATTGAGATTCTCTCATTTTCAAGTATGTCCTGGGTCCACAAAACATTGCGTTGATACAATGGGATACAATAAAATAGAAAAACATGTTTGTTAGTCCACCCATTCTAAAGTGCCATGGAATTTGTTGTCGCTATATGAATATAATAATAATAATAATGTTGTGCTCAGTATTGAGTCCTCTATTTTGTAGAAAATAATCATTTTCAAAGCAATTGTAATATCTACCACTGGAATGTTTATACTAGCACAATGTATCCTGGCCAAAATAATTATCCCACAGTTACTTCAACTGATATTGCTACCACTACTATGAACAATGAGTCTAAATCAAGGTTTCCCACCAAGAATTGCTGGTGGTATGTATCTGGCCATGACACAGACCATATTTCCCCTTTGAAGTAGACCCTAATCCTCATTGGGCTTGCTGTGTCAGTGTAAAATTGCAACTCTTGGCTTAAGAAGCTGGCCTTGTCCCAGGTCCTAACCTCAAACCAGACAAGAATGCTCTCCAAGCCACTAAGTTTCCTTTCATAGTTATCCATAGGTTAAAATGTATGAAGCTGATCAGCTTGAACTTCTACCCTGTTTTAAATGGCATATGCTTCAAGAGGCAGAGGTTCAGATTAAGTAGGCATTGTAATAGAGCCAACCTGCGTCCCTTCTCCCATAACTTTGGTCATCACTTTAAAGAGTTGTTTGCGGTGGACTTCATTTTTTTTCTCACTAATTAAGTGCTGGGAATGTGAAAGCCATGCAGAAAAGAAAATCTACTGTGAAATAAATACTTCTGAAATATCATGCAATTTTCTTCATTTTATCACACTAACAAGCATTATCCATAACTATCCATCATGCCTGTTCTCTTTGTGTGTGGGCCTCTAGTCCTTTTCCTGCTCTATAATTTACTTCTGCCAAAATACTTATTTGTTTTAGTGTTAAAATAAAGACCTGTCCTCAACTGTATCTTTTACAAATGACTACTGCATTCTTTCAATTTCCATAAACAACACTCCTTACAGTGTTACTTCACACATGCAAACAGAAATGATGCTCTTTGTTTACACTCATACAGGTCGATTTACTGAAGGCCAGAAGAAAATGGTGCATATCAAAGGAAAAGTTGCACTTGAATGTCAGAAAACAGATCCTTGCTTTTTGCAAGCATGTCTCTCAATCTAGCTTCCACTCGTCGTTATACAACTTTTTTGAGGGGAATTTTATATGATGCAGTGAAAAGAAAATATGTGTGTAAGAACATTAACTGATGGTAGCCATTGCCAGTAGCCCAAACTTTTTTTAAAACAGTCTGGGTTGTGTGACATTCTACCTTTTAATAAATAAGATATATTTGACTTTTTTGACAGTAGAAATAAAATATTACACCCCTTCAGCCTAAAACAGATGGTAGTCCAAAACGTAAACATACTTATGGCAAATCACAAAATGCCAGGTTCCTGCACATTTCCTGAATTCATGGATATCTTTTAGAATCAAAACAATGTAGAATCAATGAACTAACACAGTACCAAACACAAACAATACTTAGAATGCCAATGTTGAACTTTGGACTGAGAGTCATACAAAACAGTGCATCTTTTATATTGTATCTATTACAGTGACATTCCCCATCAGCATGTGAAGATAGCACCACTCACTTAGTTTAGCAACCATAGTAGATTTGGACTTGTAGAACTATTTATCTCAGTATTTGTAATGTTTCTCAACATTCATCCTGTCTCATTATAGAGGAACTACTGCCTTATTCATAATAAGGATTTCTAATCCAGTGTTTCCCAACCCAGTCCTCAAGGCACACCTACCAGTCCAGGATTTAGGGATTACCCAGTTGTGTCAAAGGTGTTTTTTTTTCTTCTTCTTTTTTTGCTAAAAAAAATATTCAAAGGTGTAAGTAGTGATCTAATTGGGGTGTAAGGATGAAAAACTGGCTAATTATTAGGGTGTACTTGGACACATTCTGCACAACCCTTGGTCTAACTTCTAGATGACTTAAAAAAAAATTGGTTGTTCATTATGTGAGTGAGATATATAGCACAGAAAATAAAATTGCACATGTGGCGAAGGTGACCTTGCCACTGGTTTTTGGAGGGGCCTGTTTGCCAGCCTCCTGCCCTGCGACTATGGCCCTGGGATGTATGTATTATGTATTTTATTATGCTGCTGCTGGCCCATTAAGAACCATCTGGGGACATACTGTGGAGTTACTGGGTGGCCACCATTTCATGTATCAGAGGCACATGGTGAGAACAATGGATGAAGCACATGGTGAGAACAATGGATGGCGGCCATTTTAACTCACAGACAATATTTTGACTTTTCTACACGGTGCCATCTCGCCGGTATTTGGTGCACAAAGACATTGTTCAGTAGTTTTAAACTACAGAACAGGGGACACATTTAACAGTAATTATTTTTCATATAGCCTGTATATGTTCTGCGGAATCTGCATTAAACCGTATCTTCCAAACTACTGAACGGATCTGGGTGAATTTTGGATATGTGGTTCACCCAGATCCCCCAGTTCCGAGGATTTTTATGGGGTTATTGCATGTTTTGGGGTCCCTGTGATATGTTTTATGATACTGTATTTTCCTGCCTGTGATAATTAAGTTAGTCTATTGTGCTGACATAATTGTATCACAGGCAGAGGGGAGGATTTCTGATGTAATGAATGGGAGTGTTAGCTTTGTTGTAATGTGTTTATTGGTTGTTCTTCAAAACCCTGTGGGCAGTACTATGTTTGTAAAATGTGAATAATAGAGGCTGTATGTGCCAGTACAGACAGTTCTTCTTCACCCTCAATCTAGAGTCCTGTCTCTTATTGGGGGAATTGCTATATCACTACAAGGGATTGCTATGCTCTGCATACTCCCTTAGCTAATCACTACTAAGCTCTTTTAAGAGCTTGTTCCTGCTTCACTCTCTTGGAGGAGAGGTTCACCCATTGGAACCTGGAGCCTTGTCGTAGGTCCAGGGTGGGTAGGAGATGGTGAGACCCCAACCAAGCTGCGGCGGTTCGTGGGGTCTGTGGTGGTTGTGGTGTCTGGCGGAGCGCTTGGAGCCCTCAGGAAGTGCTAGGAGCATCCTTCAATGGAGGTACCCAGTCTGGGTTCCAGGTGATCCGTTACAGCACAAATAATTTTTTTTAAAAAAAACATTCTTTATTTATTGTTTTTCAATGAAGTAAATGGGGTACAGAAATGAAAGGGGATAGGGATAGCACAATGAGTTCGATTCAGATGAGCAGTATTTTTAATGCTTGTTGTTGTCATAGGGCTTGCGTAGAAGCCGTTATTACATGGTGTGTTCCTAGTCCCCGCATTTTGGTTTGGTGTCAGTTGTGTGTTTTGGTGAGATTCAGGGTCCTCGGTTTTGGTCTCTTTTTCATTTCTCTTTAGTTCATCTGTTCAAACATGTGTTGATGCTTGCGGTATGTGGGATAACTGGGTGTGGGGTGTTAGGTCTCGCAGCCGTAGCTGGTTTAGTGTTGGGTGGGTGTCTCTTCGTCTGGTAGGTTTTGGTGGTGGTGCTGCAGGGTTATGAGTTCAGGTGGGTAGGGGTAAGCAATTGGGAGGATAAAGTACCTATGTACAGGGGTTGGTGTACCATGATGGGGTTCAGTTTTGAGGAGCTAATGATTACCCAATGGTCAGGATAGGGGTTGTGTATCTTCTGTTGTGTGTTGGTGTTGTAGTGATTTGGTTGCTTTTTCAGTTTAGCGGGCAAGAGGGGTAGGGCAGTGGTGGGGTGGTGGTCGTCTGTGAACCCTCATTGTAGGTGAGGGTCGGATAGCCAAGGGTCCCATATTTTGTGGAATTGTTTGGAGGTTTCATGTATTATGGCTGAGATCCTGTCCATGTCTACCACTTCCCTGGATTTGCATATGATTGTTTGTAGTGTGGGGGCGTTTGGGGTGCCCCAGAGTTCTGCTATTGCTCATCTCGTCGCTAGGGCTATCCTGTTTGTCATTTTGTTTTGGGCTCTGGATAGGTCCTCTCGTGGTCTGGAGAGGAGCCATGTCTGTGGGTCTAGTGGTACAGTCATTTGAGGGTGCTCTGAGACCAGGGAAGCCATCTCCGCCCACAGTGGAGCCAGTTTGGGGCAGTGCCACCATGCATGTATGTATGTGCTCTTCTGTCTGCAATTTTTGCAGCAGAGGTCCGAGTCTGACCTGCCCATGTGATATAGATGTACCGGGGTTAGGTACCATCGGAGCAATGTTTCGAAGGCTTGCTCCTTATGGTTGACGCATATGGATATGGAGGCTGTTGCCTCCCATATGTCTTGCCAGTCGGTGGGTTCATCTGGGGGCCCCAGGTCCCTCTCCCAAGCCACTAGTGCCTATGGTTCGTGATTAGAAGTGTATAGTTTTCTGTAATTTGACCTTTGCGGAGTGGGGTGTGTGTGCATGCTCTCTCAAATTGTGTGAGTTTAGTAGTGGCTGCTTTGGCGTTTTCGGGTTGTTCTAGGAAGCTTCGCAGTTGTAGGTAGCGGAAGAAGTCGTGGGTATTATATGCTGTCTGAGTGTTGGGAAGGTCATTGTATGGGGTTACACGGTTTCCCATGTAGAAGTGGTGTAGTCTATATAGGTTGTTTTGTTCGTAGTGTGTGAAGTCTTTGGGTGATAATCCTGGGGGAAATGCTCTGTTGCGTAGAATAGGCGTCATTGGAGTCGAGTTTTTGATGATGGGGAATTTCCTGGTCGTTTTGTCCCATATGTGAATTGAGTTGGTGAGTGATGGGGGTAGTGGTGGTGGTAGGGGGCGTGATTTATTTGGTACCCATATATAGAGGGATGGGAAATCGTATCCGAATAAGTCATGTTCCAGGTCCGACCATCTTTTAATCCCCCCTGTGGGGTGTGCCAATTTTGAATTTGTGTGAGTTGTGTGGCATAATAAAAGTTTTGAAAGTGGGGTAGTCCCAGTCCTCCTGTTCTGTTGGGGATGTACATTGTTGTCCTCTTAATTCTGGGCCTTTTTTTGGCCCAGATGAAGTTGTCTATTAGTTTTTGGACATATTTGATATCTGTTGTGGGAATTGGGATGGGGAGGGTTTGGAATAGGTAGAGGAAGCGGGGTAGGAGGGTTCATTTTTACTGATGCTATGCATCCTAACCATGATAGTGATAGGTCTTGCCATCTTTTGAGATCGTCTGCTGCTTTTTGTATCATTGGGGTGTAGTTGAGAGAGTACGTGCGATGAAGTGCTGCTGGTAGTTGTATGCCAAGGTATGGGATATGGGATGTGTTGTAGTGGAAGATATATGTGTGGTGTAGTATCGTCTTAGTGTCTTGGATTATGTTTATGGTGAGTGCTTCTATGATGTCCAGGTTTAGTTTGTATCCTGAGGCTTCTGAGTATTCCTCCACCAATTGTAGAAGTGATGGGAGGGAAGAGAGGGGTTCGGTGAGCGCTAGGAGGAGGTCGTCGGCGTATGCGGCTACCTTATAGGATTGGGAGCGTACTGTAATGCCAGAGATTGTAGGGGTGGTGCATATGAGGTGTAGCAATGGTTCCAGGGCAAAGAGGATGGGGGATAGTTGGCAACCCTGTCTTGTTCCATTGCGTACAGGAAAATGGGTGGGCTGTGCGTTTGGTATGAGCAGTTTTGCCTTTGGGGTGGAGTAGATCGTTTTGAGGGCTGTCGTGAAGGGAGCGGGAAATTGGAGTTCCTCTAGGGTGGCAAATAGGAAGTGCCATAATAGTCGGTCGAATGCCTTTTCAGCGTCTAGGGACAGTAAGAGGGTGGGGATGTTGCGGTGGTTGGCTACCCATATTAGGTCCAAGGTCCATCTGGTGTTGTCACTTGCTTGTCTTGCTGGGACAAACCCTACCTGGTCTGGGTGGATTAGTGCTGGTATGTAGGGGAGTAGTCTGTTGGCGAGGATTTTTGTGAAGATTTTGATATCTACATTCAGTAGAGAGATGGGCCTGTAGTGGCTGGGATCTGTATGCGGTTTTCCGGATTTGGGTAGTAGGCATATGTTTGCCTCCAGCATGTCTTCGGTATTGGGTCGCCTATCATGAGAGTGTTATACAGGGAGTGCAGAATTATTAGGCAAATGAGTATTTTGACCACATCATCCTCTTTATGCATGTTGTCTTACTCCAAGCTGTATAGGCTCGAAAGCCTACTACCAATTAAGCATATTAGGTGATGTGCATCTCTGTAATGAGAAGGGGTGTGGTCTAATGACATCAACACCCTATATCAGGTGTGCATAATTATTAGGCAACTTCCTTTCCTTTGGCAAAATGGGTCAAAAGAAGGACTTGACAGGCTCAGAAAAGTCAAAAATAGTGAGATATCTTGCAGAGGGATGCAGCACTCTTAAAATTGCAAAGCTTCTGAAGCGTGATCATCGAACAATCAAGCGTTTCATTCAAAATAGTCAACAGGGTCGCAAGAAGCGTGTGGAAAAACCAAGGCGCAAAATAACTGCCCATGAACTGAGAAAAGTCAAGCGTGCAGCTGCCACGATGCCACTTGCCACCAGTTTGGCCATATTTCAGAGCTGCAACATCACTGGAGTGCCCAAAAGCACAAGGTGTGCAATACTCAGAGACATGGCCAAGGTAAGAAAGGCTGAAAGACGACCACCACTGAACAAGACACACAAGCTGAAACGTCAAGACTGGGCCAAGAAATATCTCAAGACTGATTTTTCTAAGGTTTTATGGACTGATGAAATGAGAGTGAGTCTTGATGGGCCAGATGGATGGGCCCGTGGCTGGATTGGTAAAGGGCAGAGAGCTCCAGTCCGACTCAGACGCCAGCAAGGTGGAGGTGGAGTACTGGTTTGGGCTGGTATCATCAAAGATGAGCTTGTGGGGCCTTTTCGGGTTGAGGATGGAGTCAAGCTCAACTCCCAGTCCTACTGCCAGTTCCTGGAAGACACCTTCTTCAAGCAGTGGTACAGGAAGAAGTCTGCATCCTTCAAGAAAAACATGATTTTCATGCAGGACAATGCTCCATCACACGCGTCCAAGTACTCCACAGCGTGGCTGGCAAGAAAGGGTATAAAAGAAGAAAATCTAATGACATGGCCTCCTTGTTCACCTGATCTGAACCCCATTGAGAACCTGTGGTCCATCATCAAATGTGAGATTTACAAGGAGGGAAAACAGTACACCTCTCTGAACAGTGTCTGGGAGGCTGTGGTTGCTGCTGCACGCAATGTTGATGGTGAACAGATCAAAACACTGACAGAATCCATGGATGGCAGGCTTTTGAGTGTCCTTGCAAAGAAAGGTGGCTATATTGGTCACTGATTTGTTTTTGTTTTGTTTTTGAATGTCAGAAATGTATATTTGTGAATGTTGAGATGTTATATTGGTTTCACTGGTAATAATAAATAATTGAAATGGGTATATATTTGTTTTTTGTTAAGTTGCCTAATAATTATGCACAGTAATAGTCACCTGCACACACAGATATCCCCTAACATAGCTAAACTAAAAACAAACTAAAAACTACTTCCAAAAATATTCAGCTTTGATATTAATGAGTTTTTTGGGTTCATTGAGAACATGGTTGTTGTTCAATAATAAAATTAATCCTCAAAAATACAACTTGCCTAATAATTCTGCACTCCCTGTATAGGTTTGTCATGTGGGGAAGTAGGGTGTCCGTAAATGTTTTTTTGTAGATGCCCGAGTATCCATCTGGGCCTGGGCTTTCATTGGGTTTTGTGTTGCCTATCACACTCCTCACCTCCTCCTCCGTGATTTCTGTTGAGAGATGTGATTTGGCCTCTGCTATGAGTGTAGGCAGGTGGACTTTTGTTAGGAGGGTTTGTATGCGGTCATGTAGGGGGCTGTCCTTGTGGCGGTGTTGTGGGGAGTGATCGTATAAGTCCATGAAGTACTTCTGAAAGACCTCAGCGATTTTGCTGGGGATTTCAGTTGGTTGGCCTGTGGGGGTGTGAATGGAAGTGATTTGTCTGGATTGCAGGCGTTTACGCAGCCTTCGGGCCAGAAGTGTGTCTGCCTTGTTTGATTTTTCGTAAAACATTTGTTTTGTCCATTGTAGGGCTTTGGTGGCATCTTTCGCCATGGCTTGTTTAAGGGCCTGGCTCTGACTGTGCAGTTGTGTTGTAAGATCTTGTGTAGGGGTTTGCTTGTGTTGTGCTTCAAGTTGTCTGATTTGGTCCAATAGGGATGTTATGTGGGCTATGTGTTTCTTTTTGTGTGGGGTGGCTATGCTAATAAGGGATCCTCTGATCACTGCTTTGTGGGCTGCCCATAGAACTGCGTGAGATTGCACTGAGTCTTTATTTGTAGTGAAGTAGTGGGTGAGTTCTGTCTTAAGTTGGGTGATTATTTGGGGGTCATGGAGTAGGATGGGGTTTAGCCTCCAGGACCAGGGTCTCGAGATTTGTGGTGTTTGGAGTTGTAGGGTGATTTTGGCGTGTTCTGACCAGGTGATGTTGCCGGTTGTAGTGTTTGTGGGGAAGTAAGGATGGAGAGATGAGAAAGATGCCTATGTGGGAGTAGGTGTGGTGCGGGTGTGAGTAAAAGGTATAGTCGCGATGGTTCAGGTGGTGTGTTCGCCAGATGTCTATGAGTCCCGTTTGGGTTGTGAAGTCGGCCAGCAGTTTGTCTGATCTAGAGGGATGGATGGGTCGTTGAGGACCTACTGAGCCCGCGAACCCGTCTTTGTGGGTCTTTATGGACATCTTTGATTTGGATGGGGCAGGTTTTCCTTAATAGTATTGCCACCCCATTGTGTTTGCCTGTGTTAGAGTTGGCTAAGTGGCAGGTTTGGTAGTGTCGGCTTAGGAGAGGGAACGGGCGTGTGTTAGTGTAGTGCGTTTCTTGAAGAAAGATTTCGTCTGCACCCGACCGGTTGGCCCAGCGCATGACCTGGTGGTGTTTTGAGGGGTGATTTAGCCCCTTGCAGTTGATAGATATGCATGTCACCTTAGCTGGCATGTTAGTGTGGGGGGTGTTGCGGTGCGTGTGAGAGTGTGATCGGTGCCGTTTGCCCATCGGTACATTCCCTTGTTCTGTAGGGAGGGATGTGGGGTTTTTGTGTCAGATGCCTTCCTGACTTGAGTAGGATGGTAGGGGTTCGTGTCTCGTCATGGTACATCTTGGGAGTTAACTGGGGGTACAAATAAAAATAAATATAACTACAACTACCTGGGCTTACTGCCTGTGCCAGGTTCAAATCCCACGGTAATTTGGGTGTGTCCCATATATGGGACCCAGTTGCCCTGATGTTGTTGTAGGGCATGGTGAGGGTTAGTCCTGAGGTGCGTCCCTCCCCAGGTATGTGATTAATTTCACTCGGTGCTTATGCATTGACTGGGGGGGGGCAAGGTGCGGTGGCAGCTGGGTAGTGTCTTGTCGGGGGGAGGGAGTAGAAGTTCCTATGGACTTGGGTGCCATTCTGGGGGGGGGGGTGTCTGGATGGTCCCTTAGTGTGGGGCTTTGTGACGCACTCATTCATTTTTAATCATGTTTACTGCAGTTTAAATCTGCTGTGAATTTTATTGATCTGAAACTCTTTGATACATTTACAAACATGTAACGATCTAAAGCTTAAACATTTCCATACAAAAGAAGGACTATTGCAAGATACACCCGTTGGACAAACGTATTGGGACACCATATGGACAAAAGCATTGGGACACACTTTTTTATTATAGAATAATTCATTTGGAATAGCAGCAACTCAGCCACGAAGTGGAAGACCACGTAAAGTCACAGAGTGGAGTCACTGAGTGCTGAGGGGCATGGTGCGTAAAAATCGCCAACGCTCTGCTGATTTCATAGCCAAAGAGTTCCAAACTTCCCCTGGCATTAATCCCAGCTCAAAAATTGTGCGAAGTCAGCTCCATGGAATGGGTTTACATGGTCAAGCAGCTGCATGAAAACCACCAAGCACAATGCCAAGCATTGGATCGAGTGGCATGAAGCACACTTCCACTGGACTCTGGGTCAGTGGAAACGTGTTTTGTGAAGTGACGAATCACGCTTCTCTGTTTGACAATGTGATGGACGAGTCTGGCTTTGGCAGACTGTTACCTGCTTGACTGCATTGTGCCAACCTAAAGACTGTTTCCCTTTAATATGTAGTTGGTCCCCCTTGTGCAGCTATAACAGATTCCACTCTTCTGGGAAGGCTTTCCACAAGATTTTGGAGTGTTTCTGTGGGAACTTTTGTGCATTAATCATCATGCATAGCATGAGGACATCCAGCGTCATTAACGCAACTAAAAGTCTCCTAACAACCCGGGAGTCCTTCTAGTGTCTGTCTGGTAGATAGCCACTAGAGGTGGAGTTAACCCTCAAAGGTAACTTTTGCAGTTTATTAAAAACACAATAATTACCTTTGCAGAGTTAAGGGACCTGGGACAGTGCGCCCAGACCACTTCAAAGAGCTGAAGTGGTCTGGATGCCTATAGTGTCCCTTTAATGTCTATGCATTTAGAATGCAATGTCATAAAAATCCCTGAGGGTATAATGGTCATATGTCCAAATACTTTTGTTCATATAGTGTTCCAAAGGTCTCTAAAATAATTTCTAGAACTTTTTTCTCACAAACATTTTTACAACATCTGCTCTGAGTGAGAAAGGTAAAGATAAAAAGAGAGGTTGCAATCGAATGGGGGAAAGGGATATTAGATGAAGTGTTATACATTTAACTCAAGTTTTGTTTTGGTTATATGGTTTCCCCTTTCAGACATCACTGTTGTTGGTATTTTACAGCAATCCAGTACTTTCTGGTTTAGTCTAATAAGGATTAAGGGAAATAGAGTGAGACCTTTTTGCTCTGGGAATTTCATGAAATCCATGAGGCACTTTTGAGAACCAGAAATAAAACTGTTTTACACATATGTTTTCAGAAATTGGAGGGTATCCAAACATATGTTCTATATCATGGAAATTGCTGTGGCATTGCATAATATTATATAACATCATCCCCATAACATCCATTATTATTATTTTCATTAATGCTTAGTTTATCCAAAAATACAGGCAAATAATCAGCCTTACCCATTTTGAAAAACCCTGTGAATCATTAAAGATCAATGTACTATACTGCGATGTCTGCAAAAAATGTATATTTGTCTCTTTCTGTTGGGAAAAGAAATATGCTGTTATCCTACTTTGTAAGTAGTCAAGCATATCTAATAATGGTTTGACGCCTTAACTAGGTCGTATTGGGTGCCCGCCTAAGCCTACCCTGCTCCCGCAAGCTTCTCCAATGTAAGAGCACAATTGGATTATGGGCCCCTATAATTCATGTGAATCAATGACGCTCAGAAAGCTTTAAGGACTGAGAATTGAAGGTTCTGTAGTTTACAATGATTTTAAAGGCCACAACTTTCATGCCTTTTGCAAAGTGCAATTCCTATGATGTCAAACCAGTTTTACTGAATGGTTCACCATCCCATAATGTTTGTTTATTATTATTATTATTATTGCCATTTATATAGCGCCAACAGATTCCGTAGCGCTTTACAATATTATCATATACATTATTGTAAACCCTCCCACTTACCACTCTCTAGTCCCAAATTATCACTCTGTGGTCTGTTATTTCTCAGTAGCCTATCCACAATTATCTTTCCTTAGCTACTCTAGATATCTCTGCATAGCCTACCCCTAACTATTAAATTGGCCACCACCCCTCCCGTTATCTCTCATTAGCCCATCCCCCAGTCATCTTTTCTTGCCTCCCCAGTTATTTCTACCTAGCTTAGCCTCAAATATGTCCTGCCATAGTATCTGACCTTAGTGCAGTGTTCTGCCTTCCATCTTAGAACAAACCCCAAGCTACTGGTGGCACGGCTGTGAGTGGCAAGTCCTCACCACTCCCATTTTACAGCCACTAGTTGTTTAACTGGTTTAACTATTTAACAAAGTTTAACTATTAAGGATGAAAAAGAAGGTAGAGGACTGTACTAAGCAGTGACAGTTTGGAGACTATACGGGTACCCTCGTGGACTGGCTAGCATTGGTAGTGCTGCAGATTTAGACAATAGAAAGAGTTGGCAGAATTTTCACTGTCAATGATAACTGTGTCAAGGGGAAAATGTATAATTTGAAAGGGAAATGTTTTTTTCATTTGTTTTAACAGTTATTAAAATAAGTATAAATTGTTGTGATTTGGTTGTCTGAGTGCTCTGATTGGTTGGTTACTGTAGCAAGGGGATTTGGGACATCAAGCCAGAGAGTAGGAAGGGTGGAACTTATTATTATTAAGGGCCACACCTGCTGACATGGTTGGGGCCATGGTAGGGGACACTAGGATCCCCTCTCTTATTATAGTTATTAGGGCCCCCACCCACTGACATGGTGGGGGTTGGGGGAGCAGAGGTACCCACCCGCTGGCATGGGTGGGGACAGGGGAAGGGGACATTAGCCCCCCTTTAAAATGTATAGTATCCCCACCAAAAGCTCACCCCTATTTCTAGCGAGTTGGCAGAAATGGCTGCCTAGATGCTATTTTTCATGTTTAATAGACGTGCCCCCACTTACCACATGTCGTTATATCATATTTTAATATGGATGTAGTCAATTGATGGAAAAGTACCTTTACAGTGTTTAGAAATTTACAGTTAATGGGCAGTGAGGACTCTATGTTCTAAATTTAATGCAACATGAGACAATCTACCAGAGTCGCTTGTGTCATTCAACAAGACCCGGCAATTATCACCCAATCCCAGGTCCATGTACAATTTAAATAAACTTTTACTGCCATTCTAATCAATTACAAGAGGGTTTGGACTCAAAATGAAATCCTCATTCTATTTTGGTGGGTCCCCAATATATGGAACAAGCATATCATTTTCAAAATGGTCCAGACTGTCCAAAATGGAATACGTTATTGAAATGGATCAGTTGCTGTAATAATAATAAAACTGGAGAATGGGTCACTGTACATGATCCAGACTAGGGGACCATAATGAAACTGGAAAATGGGTCACTGAGATTTCCTGTTAAGGAATGGGTCATCGAGGTAATGTCATGCACATAATATGGGCCCCTAGTCTGGATCATGTACAAGAGCAGTAACAGAATATGTGATCTATAGTTTGACAGCTTCATTATTTAGTGGTTTACTGTAGACAGCACTGGTAATTCAATGATATTGTCCAACACATGACATAATTGGGATCTAATGAGGATTTTGTAACCATGTAACAAGTTCCGTTGTTATTATTATGACACACTGCCTCGAGACAGCTTTAATCTTATGGGAGATCAGTAATTCCTATTGTCATAATATAGATATATGAACTGTTGTGGAAACCAGACTTTATATTAATTAAATGAGTAATCAAATGAAATAATGTTACACCAGTAAAACTTTGTGTTTTAAGCCAATTGTTAAAACATTTAATTTTATATTTTATGAAGCATGCATTTCTTTCTCACTTTACCCTTATGTTAAAACGGAACCAGAAAAAGTAATGAAAAATAATATGCTGTGTCAACTAAATTAGTGGTTATGACTTGGGATAGGCAAAGATGGGCACCTTATCATCTCTATCAGAATTCCATTGAAAACACACTTTATCCTACATCTACGTCATTTTATTGCACATGGAAATACACATTTGCTGGCTATTCTGCAGATTTTAAATGATCATGTTTTATTGCAACTGTCACTAGTCTAATACTATCCTTACCTTTTGTGTCACTTTACCCCACTCCCTCTAGCATGTAAGCTCATTGAGCAGGGCCCTCAACCCCTCTGTTCCTGTGTGTCCAACTTGTCTGGTTACAACTACATGTCTCTTCATCCACCCATTGTAAAGCGCTGCGGAATTTGATGGCGCTATATCAATAATAACATAATAATAATAATAATAATTCCAGACTTTTGAATCAAAGGATTCCACCGAAATGGTCTTAAAGGAAGGTCTTAAATTAAGTCTTTTTTTTTTTGTGGTTAACATAGTGTTCCCTCTATGACTCTTTATAAAAGTGCCATATTCAAGTAAAATAATCTCTGAGGAAGTGTAGTGGCCGTGCCACAAGGAACCCGCTCATTTAGGGTTATTCAATAAAGCCAGATTTGCAGGGTATTCAAAGTGAATTTCAAGTAGATTTCAAATTGCAGGCCAAAGTAGCTAACCTGAAAACATAGCTAACTGGGAGAAAACACTAGCCCCCCCTAAAAATGTACAGCATCCCCCACCCGATGTCCATGGATGGGATGGAGCCTTTCCTAGCAAGTGGGCAGCAATAACTGCCCTGTTGCTCATTTTAATTTTTAGTAAACCAGATGCCAGATGGCATATGTAGGCATATGGAAGTATACCTCTATTGTAGCTATCTGGGGGTCTTATTGGCCCCCTTAGGAATTTTATTTACAATTCATTTTTTTTTTTTACGTATTTCCATGTGGCAGCTGGCTATCAAGCGATGACCAGCCGCCGTATAATAAACCTAGTTTTAACTATTTGCCTGCTAGTTGCTAGTGCTGTCAGCTGCTAGAGCTGTTGTTGGAGGAGCATGATCTACCACCGAGTCCCTCGTCGCTGAATCGGTCTCTTCCTCCCCCGACGTTGTGCCAATCTGGCAACTTAATGCCTACGTGTGACGAATGCATATTAGGCCTTCCCAACAGGAAAGCATTGAATCAGTGGTTTCCTTTAGAATTTGGCAAGATGCTGGACATCATCGTGAAAAGTGTGAGGACATCCCTATTAACGTAAGATGAAATAAAAAAATTAAAAACTTAAATGCAAATAATAAATGAATAAAAGGGTTAAACTAGGAGCAAAATCAATTAAAAAGTAATCAATACATCGTATTCTAATCTCCACTTTTGTTATAGATGGCCTGTATTGACAACGGAGTACATTTGGCATTATACATATTGCAATAGAATATGTGGCTCTACTTTTGGGAAGTGCAGTTTATGATTCCATAAATGATGACCTCACTAATAGAAGCAATATGTTGTTTTCTTAATTTTAATAGTGGCTTTGAGATTATAAACATCCTTCAAAGTATTCGTTTCCCATTATGAAGTTATCACAGCTGGACATTTTTTTCTCTTTTAAAATTGCTGAATTATTTAGTAGAGGAACAATATTCTATTACACATTCTGAATGAAAATATTACAGTTAAAAAAAATGATCAATGTTGTGATGGCACCAATATATACATTGAACCACAACTTTATACGTTTTGACTGTCAAACCTATTTAATCTAAATCAGCAAGGATAAAAAAAAAAAAAATACGAATGAAAACCTAAATAAGGTATGTAAGAAAAACACAACCACCCGAAACCATTTATTTTTGTGTTCTGGAAAGTAATGTATGAATGTACTTTTTGTTTCAGTGTGCATAGATTGTACATTGATGCCACTTTTTTATTTTGACAAAAACATGAATACACATACACATACAGGTATACACATTTATTTTCTATCTGTGTATGTACCTAAAAGTGTGTGTCTGTGGATATTGCTTAGTATGTTCTGGCAGTATGTATTCATGTCTTTGTGTGTGTGTCTGGCATTATGTCTGTGTATGTGCCCAAGAGTATGTGTCTGGCAATAAGTATCCTCGTATGTTCATCTGTACCTGTGTGTGTGTGTGTGTGTGTGTGTGTGTGCATGTTTATCCATGAGTGTTTGTGGATTGCATATCTGTTTTTACAATAATGCAAATGTCAAGATATAACAGCGCTAAGACCAAGTGCAGCTATAAACAACCCAAGTGTGTTGTCACCCCACACTTAATACACACTTATTTACATATCTGTTTGTGTCTGTTTTTGGGGGTATGTGTTGTGTGTACAGGGAGATTGAGTATTGCCATGACCAGATTAAGGGCCCATTGGGCATGATGCTGACAATTATGATTGACTTAATTGCAGGATCTTGTCAACAGAAACCAAACAGTCACACCTCCCAAATGTCAAGTGTCTGGGGGAGGTGGTGTCAGAGGGAAACTCACAGGATGCATTTATAAGAATGCACATACCCTATACTAATTTCTCATTTGCATCTCTCAACCAAACATAGCCCCCCAACGTTGGTGTCCTGTGAAGAAGAATGAAGATGGGCAATGTAAGGAGGTAGGCCATTGAGAGGGTCTGTCCAAAGAACTGAAAGGTTAGACTGGCATGCATGCCTTCCAGTCTGCCTGCCAATTGCACAGGCTGGCCAACTAAGGGCAGACTATGGTGACAGCACTGTTTCAGCACCCTGAGCTTGGTGTGAACATGTATAATGATGCACTCACACTGCACTTTCAGTTCTCTGCTGGCCCCTAAGCACTCACTTGTCCATGCCTTTCCTTCCCATCTTACCAGGAGCTTTTGCCTGCTTTGTTTTTGTGTATGTTTGTAAATGCAACTGTGTGTATGTGCGTAATGGGGACTGTGAGTGTGTGTTGAAGATTGAGTGTGTGCGAGGTGACAGTATGTTTGTGAGATGTCTGTGTGTGAGGGGGTGACTGTCTGTGTAGATGATGTGCTTCTGTGGCGTGACTGTGTATGGTGTGTGACTGTATGTGGGGGGGTTATTTTGTGGTGGTGATGACTGTGTGTGGGTTTTGACTGTGGGTGGAGGTAATTTTGTGGTGGTAATGTGTGTGCACATTTCTGTGTGTATGGATGATTGTCTGTTTGTTGCAGTGAAAATGTGAATGGATGACTGTGTGAGTTTCAAGGGTGACTGTGTATGGGGTGATTGTGTGTGTTGGTTGTCTGTGTGGGGGGGTAAGTGATTATGTGGGTTGACTAAGTATGTGGAGGCCATGCTTGTCGTGTCCAGCCTCCCTTCACTTCATAAGACTGGTAGAGAAAATAGCAGCATATCGTTGCACCCCTCTTCTTAATATTGGGTAGGGAAGGTGACAATGATTGCCTGGAGACTGTGATTCAGCTGCTCGGTGGTCCATTGGGCTGAGATTTTGATCAGCACCCACTGCAAGTGCAGCAGACTACAATCTCTCATGCTGTTTCATGTGGAATGGTCTATAGGAGTGGTCTAGGAGATCTTTTGATTTTCACAAAGGCCCATGAAACAAAAGGTGAACCTTTAAAGCTGACATTCTAATGATAGCACCAATTC
The DNA here is from genome assembly GCA_933207985.1 of Pelobates cultripes. Lineage (NCBI taxonomy): Eukaryota > Metazoa > Chordata > Amphibia > Anura > Pelobatidae > Pelobates > Pelobates cultripes. The sequence goes on from OW240913.1 coordinate 338,039,110, forward strand.
TGACCTCATCTCTTTCTCATAAGCAGCAATTGCAAATTAAATTTAATAGTAATAAACAAGTTTGGCTTGCACTTTTTAAAATCACGTATACACGATTCTAGGCTATAGAAGCATACCTTGAAGATCTTGACTATATGTTTTGATAGTGAAGATTCTAATAAGAAACTGATACAATCTCAGATGTTATTTTGCTATGAAACATGCAAAATGTATGTGTACTTTATCTCTCTTTTTTATTCTGAAACATGGTTCCACTATCAACATTCAGAAAGAAAGGTAAGCCAAGTTGAATGTTTTCGTCTTGTTTTGGAACAGCAGTTTAAATTTAGCTTATGATTTCCTGTAACCAATGTTTCTCTTGTGCTTACGTTATATTCCACATGTTAAGTTAATACTCCTTAACTGTGGTGCATTTACTCAGTGATGGGTACTTTAGATACATTTTATTAGGAAAAAGCGTGAACTTATTGTAAAGCTCTGCAGAATAAGCTGGCGCTATATAAATAATAACCAATAATAATAATAACCCAAAGTAGCCACCATTTGGCCGTAATCCAGATTATTGGAAGGGAGCATGCCTAGAAAAATAACAAATGAACTAAAAAAGCAAAAAAAGAAAGTATTTGCTTTATAATTATTTACAATAGTTCTTGCAACCAAATTTAGTAGCTGAAGTAAACAATGTACACCATTCGGAGGGAGTCTGGCTCTCCTGCTTTTTGTCTTATATCATCATCATTATATGTAGAGTTTGTTGGCTCTAAGCTGATCCTTCAAGTTACTTTCTAATTTTATATTTATATATTTATTTAGAAACATTTGCCATGTGATATTGATAGATAACATACATATACAAAAACAAATGGTGGAATTCTCTGACACTACATGGTTATGTATTCCGAAAAAATATTGGCTACACATTGAAATGTGAAATATTAATATGATGTTAACTGAATATTTCTGTCGATTGTTTAACTTTTTGAAATTTCCCCCACAATATCTTCCAACGCATATATTTAAATAAGAATGTTAGAGATATGCTCCATCTTTCTGTTGAGCTTCCCAATATGGATATGTTCTGTTGAAACGGCCAGTTTGATATTGGTTATGTACAAGCTCCCAAGAAGTACACTGAATAACGGGTGTAACATAGATCCAATGAGATACAGTGGAACTTATCTCAGTATCTTAAATTACTCAAACCCCAATTCTATACTTAGAATTACCATATATACTCCAGTATAAGTCGAGTTTTTCAGCACAATTTTATTTAGAAATTTACCAGTAGCTGCTGCATTTCCCACCCTAGTCTTATACTCGAGTCAATAAGTTTTCCCAGTTTTTTGGGGTAAAATTAGGGGTCTCGACTTATATTCGGGTCGACTTATACTCGAGTCTATACGGTACTTGCAAATTATGCATCCAGTAAAAAAAAAAAAAAATCATAATTCTTAAAGGAAACAAGTCTTTAACACTTGTAAATGTCCTCTTTTTAATGCTTGTCATGATAAACTAATATGCCCAGCAAGCAGAACATAAGTAAATTATTAAAGAAAACTCGAAGGCATATTACCAGGTCTTAGAACGGCCGGATTTAATGAATAAAAGGAAAAGTACAAGACAGGCTAAGGTCAGGAATACAGAGTATATGTAAATGGTAGGCAAGCCAAAGGTCAAGGAATAAAGAAGTCAGAATAGTCAGGAAACAAGCCAAGGTCCAAGGGATACAGAAATCAGAATAGTCAATAAACAAGACAAGGTCAAAATACACAGTAATCAATACCAGAAACACGCTCTCAGATAACCACAATGGAAACCATGACAGGGCACTGAGAAATGGAAAAATAGCCTAAGGTGCTCTTTTATTTGTTGTAGAGGAGCATGGGACAATAGAACGTGCATCACACTTACGTTCCCAGTGATTAGGACCCAAGGGGTTAACTAAGAACCTTAAAAGGTTCTGATTTGCAGCGGTTAGCATTTTCAGACCCGGCCACTGTGTGAGAAGAGGGACACCTGTCTTTTACGAGACAGTGCTCGGACTGAGGCCAGCGAGCGCCGCAGGAGGAGGTAAGTAATCGGCAACAGGATGCACCCGCCGGGTCACAGACCGCTCTGTGACAAGAGCGGATCCAGCAGGCACCATGACAATGCTCCACTCCTATTATCCTTCAAGCAACATGAGGCCACTGGCTTGTGAATAATGAATCTCCATTTTGATGTGCAGAATTTTAATTGTTGATATCACTGACCATATTTCCTATGAGGTTTGCGCTGACTGATTCTCTTAAATCAGAGGGGCTCATTGTCTGTAATGGAACTTCAAATTCCAGCTGATCTTATGACCACCCTTCTGTTGAGAATATGTACTGCTAAAGTTTAATCGATGCTTCATAAGATCTTGTAATGTACACACAATGAACGCTACACCATCTCAGTTTTATTTATCAAAGATAGATTATTAGACAGGATAAATTTATAAAAATGGATTCATAGATTTATTAAACAGATCAAAAAAATAATATATTGCGCTTATTGCTTAGTTAGATATAGATTCCAGACAAGGATATCTCTCTTCCTGCCTTGATCACAGTTTTTTCCTGTTTGTATACTTAAACCCCACTCTCAATATATTGTAATTGCATTTGATCTAGACCCTTATTAACATTCTGTTTTCTTCACTCTAAAGTCTTTGTCCCAATTAGCACATTTAATTTGTTTTATATACTAAATCTTCGCAATGAAAATAAAATCACACTCTGTAATAAGTAGTAATAATGCCCACCACATGTTCCTAACAAGCTCATGTTTTTAGATATCTAAATTGCATTCGATTGGCTTTATACTGCTTTTATGAGAGAAGCATGCATGCATTTCCCTTCACTATACTTATAATAACAACATTCTAGCCCAACCCTATAGCAAAATATGTGTCTTGTTTTTATTTTGATATTAAAAATGTAACAAGACAAGGCTGCCCTTTATCTAATTTTCATTGTATTCTATAACTTAAGCCTCTGGGACAGTTATGATTATTGAATCCACAGATGAAATGTATCTTATCTTATTGTCTCACTAAACATGCCTGCTAAGAAAGTTCTCATACCTATGTCCAACCCTAAGGTATGTTTGCCATAGAAAAGGCCAGGAATACAAAAAAAATACTTAATTGTGTTGTTCAATAAACTCAATGCATTCACAATGCAAGCGTTGAAAATCAACATAGAGTAGAACACTACTGCAGTTACACATAAATAAATGTATAGGTAGATCAGCACAATTTCCTGAGGGTAAAAAAACCTTAAATCAATTATTCCAAATTTAAAGACAACTCTTTCTAATTGAAGTTAATTAGATTAGTCCAAGATCCTAGCTAACTTTGAAAAACATAGGGAGATTTGTAAAATGTTTACTACTCATTGCTATAGGTTCGGTACACTTTCATGAAGCTATTGTAGAAAAAACAGAGCAGGATTAAAATAAGGGGACCCTAGGCAGCCATCTTGGGAACAGGGTTTAGACAGGGGCCCCATGACCATGAATTTGCTTGGGCATATTTGCTATCTCTATGTGAAAAATGAAGGGGAGGCCCAAAGTGGAGACCTCCCTAGGATCCTGTAGGATCCTAACCCTTCTGTGAGTAGAACACTGTGTTTACTAAATCTACAAAACTGCCATCACGGTAAGGTGGTGAAGAAATGTATGACTAACCTTTTCAAGTGTATAATAGAGAAGGATACAGAATGCCCTAATTACAAAGATAGAGCTCTCTGCCAGCACCCCTCCTACACAGTCCATGCCACTGGACCACCAGGAAATGAGAGCCCCCCTCCCTGGATATGTATCAAGCAGGGAGGGGGGACGAAAATAAAAATACAAATTTAAATAATACAAAATAAAATAAAAATATTAATAATATAAAAAAATAATAATAAAAATGCCCACCCCCCACCAAGGCTCTGCATCACATACACACACTGTACTCATATACACACACACACACACACACACACATTGCATTCAAAAACACACACACACACACTGCATTCACACACACATACACACACACACACACACACACACTGCATTCATACACACACACTGCATTCATACACACACTGCATTCATACACACACACACACTGCATTCATACAAACACACACTGCATTCATACACACACACGGCACTCATACACACACACACACACACATACACATACACACACACACATACTGCATTCATACACACACACACACTGCATTCATACACACACTGCATTCATACAAACACACTGCATTATATACACACACACTGCATTCATTATATACACACACTGTAAATAAATATTCAATTAATATAATTTTGGGGGGAACTAATTTTATTTAGAAATTTACCAATAGCTGCTGCATTTCCCACCCTAGTCTTATACTCGAGTCAATAAGTTTTCCCAGGGCCCTGTAGGATCCTAATCCTTCTGTGAGTAGAACATTGTGTTTACTAAATCTACAAAACTGCCATCACGGTAAGGTGGTGAAGAAATGTATGACTAACCTGTTCAAGGGTATAATAGAGAAGGATACAGAATGCCCTAATTACAAAGATCAGTTGATAATCCGTAGGAAAATACCCTTCCAATAGCATTTTACCCATCTCTCCTGATCAGCACTGGATTGGGGCTATGAGAGCCTAGAGTAAAATGTGATGGACCTAATGAGAGAAGTTGACTTTGCATTGACATTGTCATAATAGTCATGGCCTACATGTGTGGCATATAACAAACCTAGTACTAGTCCATACAACCTCTGCACTATCCCTCCTGTGTAATTGCTTATTTGACTTTTAGATTGGGCCTACAACATGACATTCAGTCTCTCTGCACAGCACAGGGTGAATGCTGGGAAACCATTAATAAATAATAAAGACAGATTGATATATAGCAGGTGGAGCACCTATGGTGATATATAACTAGAGAAAGTAGCCTACTTTATGACATATAAATATAAAAAAATGAAATTGAATATTTCTGTTGCAGCTGCTTTGTGTCCAGTTTAAAGCATGGACGCTATCTTAATCTGGCCCTGTTATGTTTTTGAACTTCTACCTGGAGATACCTTACCCTACTCTTCTATGCTGGAGTCATCTACAGCTTATCATATTTGGAAGGTGGACCCTACCATTCTTCCTGTGTGACAATAGATGCATTTTATCACCCTACCGTTTAGGTAGGATATATCAAATTTATCCTCCATTATTTATTCTAGTATCTTATTATTACAGATATTATAACTTCATGTTAGTAACTTGTGTCCAGTTGTTGTTTTCACCTCATTGGAGGTTTTCATGCTTATTCTGACAATTTTGAGGGATCTAGATTGCACATTCCTCTCATCTTCTATTTTCCACGTATGTAGTTTTAACCTGACACTAGCTTATTTAGTGGTTAAATATCTATACAGTATAGACGTACCAGGTTTATCACTTATTTTGTTACAAATCCCTAAATTCTAAAGAGAGGGATTCTGAATGTATGACCAGATGGACTAATTGGAAATTAGTAATAATCAAGTAAAGGCTATCATTCAGACTATTACATTAGCTTAATCAACCATGGAAAAGCAAAAAAAGTCTCAAGACGGTTTAAAACATTTGTAATTTTGTCAAAAGTCTTTACTTTCTAATAATTATCTTCCTGGGATATGTACTATTGTAATCTGGTTTAGAGTTCCCAATTCTTACAAAAAGGTTTTAAATTACCTTCAGTCCTGTGAGAAGAAAAATCTTCTACAATATAAACCTTGAGAAAAAAAACAAAACAAATGGAATTAGAGTACACATTGTTCAAAAAGACTGGTTTAAATCTTGTTGTGCTTGTAATTTTTTATCTTTGATCTCTGTGTGTCTTGCTGTAAATAATCTTGGTGTTTAGTATTCAGTTTCGCTTTAGATTGTTATAATGTGGTCCCTTTTTGTTCTTACTGTTTAAATGGTACAAAAACGTCGGGAGAAAAAAAGCATTTACTTTTTAATATTGTTCTTAATCAGCATGGTAACTTTCTTGGAATTGCACATCATGATTACCATCAAAACCTTCACAAGATTTATTCCCCGAAGCACAATAAACAACAGAAATCAAAAATGTGTAACCCACAGGAACCTTCAAATCAGACGTGCATGGTGGAACTCATACTCTTGTAAATTCTGAGGATTTTGTACATATATAAAATATGTGCACAGGTTAGGAATCTATGATGGCAGTCCGTACAATTTAAATAATATCAAGAATATATTATTTGTATAGAACTGCCGAATACTATATATGTGGTGTGACTGTCATAAACAATACATGTGGTAATTATAATGGACCTCTTACGGTAAGACTTAATTCATTTGTATATTGCACTTATAAAAGTGCAAGCAAATTTATAAATAATGACTCTTTCTGTCAAGACAGCTCATGGAAAAAAATCTTAAACGCTGCAATCCTGAGCATGTTTTATTTGGAGGGTGCTATAGGATGAGCTGCAGAATAATAGCTGGTGGATGACTTGTTTAATTATCCATTGTAAACTTCATACACATAAATGCAACTGGGCATTTGCATCACTCATTCACTGAATATCGTTAAAGGAACACTATAGCATTAAGAATATACACCTGTATATCTCTGTATAGGTGGTATCACCCCTCCACTTCATTAACAAAAATAATTTAAATTTTTTTAAAAAGTAGGGACCTAATGCACATTTGGGACGAATGCCACACACGCATTAAATCTTCCTCATAGGAATTTATTAAATCAATTAGTTTTTTTAAGGGGTGGTGGGGTCTGGTTGCTGACCAAGATAGTCACATGGTGGTGGAGCTTCTGAGATTTTATGAGAATTTAAGCCTGAAAAGTAAATTCTTTATATATTTTGGCAGCTTACAGACCTTATTTCATCTGCTAAACACTCTACCATTATTCTGCATTGAGCTTTGTTTAACAGTCGGGTATTGCTCATGACTGACTTCTTTGAGGCATGCTTGTTGAATTGAGGTTGGGAAGGTGACCGGTTCATAGCTTCATAATGCTCATGCATTTTCCTGGTCTCTGTCCCCTCTCCCTTTGGGCTGTTGGGGGTGATCCCGGCCTACACTGACCAATATCAGCATCTCATGAGGTCAGTCATGGCGTGGTCGTCTCTCTAATCACTACCCTACATGGTACATACCTGACGGTCCCAAGATGGCTAACATTCCTGTTTCTTTTATTTTAAACTGCAATGTTTTACTTTGCAGTGTTAAAAGGACAGTACCATGGAACTCATACCATACCACTTCATTGAGATAAAGTGGTCTTGGTGACAATAATGTCTGCTTACATTTTCTATTAACATTTCTCTAAAAACATCTTTTTTTGCCATTTAACATCTACTATGATTAAGGGGACAGATCATACAATCTAGAGGTCTACCAGTAGGTAACCACTGATTAAAATGATATACCTTACAGCCCAGAGGTCTTTCATTAATCACCTAACCTACCAAATCCTACCTACCACGAGGTTTCCCAATCAGGAAATTAATTTCAGTGTAGTGTACTACCACACATATCATGTGCCAAGGTTCCCCTCAACAACTCCAGGTTTATCAGGATTATTCAATAAAGTGAGAATTCAAAGTGAATTTTAAATTTAAGGTCATAATTGCCAAAATGGAAAATTATCGACTGTGCTTTCCTTTCAGCTACATTGGCCTTAAATTTAAATTAGTGAACAACCATGTATGTAGCCAAAAGTTGGCTCTCTAATGTTAGACGATATGTAATCAATAAATCTTTTCACGATACAGTGTCTCCATAAATCTCCATATTCTCTACGGTTACACTCCATTGGCCTCTCTCTTATACATAAAATTATTTTTATTAGGGAAATATATTGAACCACCAATTTAAATTTCTCTATATAATTGCTGATGTAAAGCTGCGTTGTTTAAGAGATCTCAGTTTCCAGGAAACTGCACCACACAATTCCACTACAAACTTCAGTGGCAGAGCTCCTCACAAACACCCAATCCCTGGAGCCATGAATGAGTGCATGGCGTATAGATTTAAAATGCCATTTTCTTGAACTGTATATCAAGACTATCTGTGTTATTATATGAATCAGTTCTTATCTCTTCCATGAACTCAACGATCAAAGAATCATCTCTCAAAATATAAGTATCTAATCTTTTATCATTGAATTCTACGAACCTCACGTGCCTTCACAAGCATATACCCTGTAGCTATGATTCACGGTACAACATACACTTGTTGATTGCTTACTTGAAAGAGAATTATCATCTTGAAGACATATTTAATAGTTTTATTGGAAACCTAACATAGCCAGTTCACATTATACACACGTTACACATATTTGTGGTAGTGAATAAAATATAAAATTTACAAAAATTAATTTGGATTCAATCACAAAGAATATGTAGAATACACACACACATACACACACACACACACACGAAGATAGAAAAGAAAGAAAGATAAAAGAGAAAGAAAGATAGAAATATAGAAAGATAGAAAGAAATATAGAAATACAGAAATATAGATAGAAAGAAAGAAGGAGAAAAGAAGGATGAAAAGAAGGAGATAGACTTTATATATTGTATATCGCAATACTCTGGTTATTTTGGCATCACACATATAATAAATAATTACAAGATATAAGTGTTTCAGAAGTTAATTAAAAGTGCCAATCTCAGATGGAAAAATATAAAATTTAGTCGCATTTATGATAGATGATGGAGCAGTCTCCCTTCGCAGTTAATCTGGTGATGATACTTACTACTTTTACCATTCACCTTCAGTAATACCACAACATGACACTAACTTATTTATTAAAAGAAAAAATTGCAAAAGTGCTGATCTGGAAATGCTAATAGATATTTAAAAGATAACTGGTTTAGTACACATGTACAATTATTATCGAGAAACAGAGATTCAAGATAATGTCATTGACCATATGGCAAGTATTTTCCATACATATTTTAAATGGACTCTTGAATTAATTAAAATATTCCATTTTAGAGTTTTAACCATGTAGTTTTACAACTCCCAAATTGTCAATGAATTGCTTCCGTAACTAATAAATAATAATTTTTTGTTTTCAAGGTCTCCAACGATTGCCTTATTTTAAAACTGTTGAAACTGAATAAGAGGTTTGTGAGTAGATGGGTTAGACTTGCCGCAGTACTTGTAGTTCGTTAACTGGAGCACATTTTTGTGGCATACCAAAGTTGCGTATTTACTAGAAATGAGATTTTCACTTCAACTGACAAGGTACAAAGTGTACAGTCACGAATAAACACATATTGTGTCATGCAAAATGCAAGAGGACAAGATCTGGAATAGATAAATAAATATTTTGCATTATATGACCACATTTTCTAATATTAACAAAAAAGTTATAAAAAAAAGACCAACTTGAGGGAAAGGACAATCTCTCGTGCTTTCTTTAATTTAAGTGACAGATAAATTGACTCACTGATGGTATGTTTGCGATATAACATGCTCGGGTATGAAGGCAGAGGAGACATGTGGCTAACCAGATGTACCTTAACTATATAATACACATAGTCATACATATATCATTTGCGCCTACACATCACTCTGATTTAAATAGTAATACATACTGCATTTGTTGGTAAACAAAGATAGTAGAAATGTATTATGTAGAATACCGTAAACACTTAATTTAATATTACAGCTTGCTAAATTCTTAGCCATTACCAATCTCATCTTTAGAGGGTGTTGTAAGCACAATAGCTCATGCTAGTGACCAGGGCCGGACTGAGAAAAAACTTCAGCCCAGACATTTGTTAATCGTAGTGGTCCAGTGAAAAGGGTGTGGGGCTAGAGGGTATCGTTTCATCACCAATGACAAGCTTGCCCCCCTTAAAGTGAGCATGTTGGTTCAATGCTCTTCCAGGACAACCCATGCACAGAGCCCTGCTCAAGAGCTTTCACATGAAAAAAAGGCCCTGTATTTGTTCTACACAGTGCAAGCTAATTTAATGACACATTTGCGCTTTGTTTGTATGAAGGGTGCAGTGTGTGTGTGGGCTTCAGTGTGTCTGTCTGCAGTGCAGTATATGAATGTGTTGAAAGCTATAGGCCTATATTGTGTGTGGGGGAGATGGGATATTTATTTAATATATTAAATAAATATATATATATATATATATAGTTATTTAAAAAAATAATTAGATCCCCACCCCCTGTTTACCTTTGCAGGGAGTGGGAACATTGTAATACTTGGTGGTTCTGAGTTTAGCCTACAGCTCCTCCGGCTAGAGATCACTCTCGCAAGATCTGGCAGTGTTGGAACGTTGCCATGGTGACCGCGGAAATGCTCCGAGCTCGTAAGAGTAACACTCAGAAACCGATGAAGCTGCAAGTTAGAGCCCCTGTGTCCTCCTTTCATCTCCTCACTGCTGCTAATATGAAGTGTCTGTGGGCCGGTGATGGCTCATAGCAAGTCCAGCTCTTGGATAGCACCGGCCTGGCATGGGCAAGTAGGGGAGGTCACCCTGATCTCCCCTGTCGGCATCAGCCTATTTCCATCACGGCCCACTGGGTCTTTTGCCCAGTTTGCCTAATGGCTAGACCTGGCCTGCTAGTGGGTATGGTGCAAGCATTGTTTGGAAAATTATGGAGCTCAGTTTGACACTGAAAACTCAACCACTCTGTACCTGCTTGGGTTGTGCTTAAGATCCACTTCCTACCTGTAAAAAGCCATTAAGCCTTGGATACCAATGACAAGCTGCATCAGTCAGGGCAAGTTAGATATGTAACTTATGTAAATGGCCGCTAATAGCTTTGGGGGCCATAGAGAACACATTTATTTGCCATGGAGCATGAAAATAGCTGTAGTGGTTATGATGCGATAGAGCACCTCTTTAATGCCAAACTAATTGTTACCCGGACCTCCCTACGACAGAGAGAAAGAAAATTGAGTATGTGTGTCTAGAGACAGTTGCTATGCTGTTGCTAAACTGTGCTACACGAAATAGCATCCAGGTAAAAGGTTGTATCTACAACTGTGACAAACATAACCTTGCCACAGGCTCCTGGAGGAGCCTGCTTGCCAGCCTTCTGCCTCAGGACTATGGGCCCTGCAAGATATACTCTAAAATACACTTTAAAAAGCTCTGTTCATGTGATTTGGGATTATATTGTTCGGGAACCGAACAACCGCACGAACTGGAGACCACCCGTGTGCCTGTTAAGCCCAATTGACACCTTGTAATGAGTTCCACCGCAGTGTTCTAATTATTCATCTGGGTGGCCGCAATTCGCATGAACACAGGCAGCGGTGTTTGGTCGTCGAGTTCATAAAACTGAAATCGGACACTGAAACTCCCGAACACCGCTTAACTTCCATCATAGCCTGCGTTCTGTTCTATACAACTTAGAAGGGCACTGTTTGGTGGAATCGTTCCCATGAACAAGGTGAACAAGCTCCATGGTATGACTATTGACTACGTTCAGTAGTTATTTGTTTTTAAACTACCGAACGTGACCGATTGGTCAAATTATGACATCCATGGAAAACCTGAATCCCTGAACCGTTCTGGGTGAATTTTGGATATGTTGGCCATCCAGATTGGGGCTCTCAGGGGATGTGACTTTGTGGGGGTGTTATGTATTTTGGGGGTACTTTTGGGGTGTTAGTAACTGGAGATAATTGAGATTGTACAGTTCCTGACTTAATTATCTCTCAGGTACAGGGGAGGGATTACCCTGTTATTTTGTGTTGAAAACCCCTTGCATGGGGTTTGCATAAAAGGCCATGTGTGGCCTCTAATAAACAGATGACTCTCAGCATTAAACCTTGGCTCATGTGTGGGGGGGAGCAGCTATACTGCTATATCACTTGCTCTTTTACTGGCTATACAGCGATACTCTCTTGGAGGAGAGGTCTCCTCACTGGGAGCTGGATCCAGATGTTTGGTCCATGGTGGAAAGGGACAGCAAGACTCTAGCCAAACTGCGGTGGCTAAGGGGGCTACAGTGGTTATGGTGTCCAGTGCGGTGCTTATGGTGCTTGGTGAGCACTAGGAAGTGTGATTGGTGGAGGTACCCAGTCAGGGAGCCACGCGGTCGGCCACAACAACAATAAAACATCTAAGCACAGCTTCACTTCACTTCATTTTCAGTTGAATGATAGTCAGTAATGGGGACTTAAAGGACCATTCTAGGCACCCAGACCACTTCAGCTTAATGAAGTGGTCTGGGTGCCAGGTCCAGCTAGGCTTAACCCATTCTTTTATAAACATAGCAATTTCAGAGAAACTGCTATGTTTATGAATGGGTTAAGCCTTCCCCCAAATCACAGTGAAAAAAAATCACAGTGAGAGCACGCCAGCGTCCATAGGAAAGCATTGATAATGCTTTCCTATGTGACCGGGTGAATGTGCGCGCAGCTCTTGCCGCGCGTGCGCATTCAGCTGCATGGGAGGAAAAGAGGAGGATCGGAGGAGGAGAGCTCCCCGCCCAGCGCTGGAAAAAGGTAAGTTTTAACCCCTTTCCCCCTTCCAGAGCCGGGCGGGAGGGGGACCCTGAGGGTGGGGGCACCCTCAGGGCACTATAGTGCCAGGAAAACGAGTATGTTTTCCTGGCACTATAGTGGTCCTTTAAGAAGAAAAATGGGCACTTAAGAAGAAATTACACTTTATGGTTATTGTGTAAATGTCAGGATTCTCTGTTACTCCAAAGATCGATTTAAACATTACAGTAAAAAGACAGTTAGTTTACTAGAATGAAAAAAACAAGTGTGTGTCATTCTCTGCTGAAAATATGTTAGTGTACACACAGGACTAAATTTGCCATTTGGCAGAAAGGGCACTTGCATACAGACTTATTTCCTGTAGGGGGCGCATGTTTTCAGCACTTATAATGTACCTTTTTGAGCTCAAGTGGGCTGGTGTATACAGATAGGTACCAGAGTTCTCTGTAGGGTAGTCAGCCTTAATAGAAGAGGTGCAGGGACAGTCATAAAGGGTGTAAAACTCACTGCTGTCCCAACTTCTCACGCGTCTGTGTGTTTGGCTTAAAGGACCACTATAGTGCCAGGAAAACATACTCGTTTTCCAGGCACTATAGTGCCCTGAGGGTGCCCCCACCATCAGGGTCCCCCTCCCGCCCGGCTCTGGGGAGAGGAAAGGGGTAAAACTTACCTTTTTTCCAGCGCCGGGTGAGGAACTCTCCTCCTCCTCTCCGCCGCCGATCCTCCCTTTCGGCTGAATGCGCACGCGCGGCAAGAGCTGCGCGCGCATTCAGCCGGTCTCATAGGAAAGCATTTACAATGCTTTCCTATGGACCCTTGCGTCTTCTCACTGTGATTTTCACAGTGAGAATCACGCAAGCGCCTCTAGCGGCTGTCAATGAGACAGGCACTAAGGGATTTGGAGGCAGCATTAACCTTATTGTAAACATAGCAGTTTCTCTGAAACTGCTATGTTTATAAAAAAAAGGGTTAATCCTAAAGGGACCTGGCACCCAGACCACTTCATTAAGCTGGGTGCCTAGAGTGGTCCTTTAACAATTAGTAGAAGGGATCAAGTTCCATCTGCTTACTAACAGCCTCTTACACAGGAAATGCCTTTCAGGAGGAGCTGGGACAGCATTAGTGATGCACACTGTCTGAGAGTTGCTGTAGCTCTGCTATCAATAATTGGAGTGTGAGTACTTTGCTAATAAGCCTTCAAATTCCACAGGTCTGTAGCCTTAAACATCCCCTTTCACCTAGGCCTAAATGGAACGCCTCCCAAAACCTACACAAATGCATTACTTAGTCCCAAATTTAATTACTCAAAGCCTAAACCTGAAGAGAAATACTTTGTTCTGTCAAGGATGTCCTGACCTTATGGACCCATGAAATAATAATGACGTATTTTACCAGCAAGACTGTTTGCCTGTTAGTGGGCCCAGAAGTAGTTACCCCAGACTTATGGATGAGCTCCATGCAACAATCAAAGTTATTGCTGTGCTCAGCTCTTACATGGGGTTTAAATCTCCCGATGATACAACTTAGTGTGAGCAGGTTTAAATCTCTGCTCACAATTTAAGGTGGCCCCAATTTTAAGTGGCAGCATGCAACTCTTCACATGGGGATTTAAATGCCCATAGGAAGCAATAGGAGATGAGCAGTTTTCAATCGATACCTGGGGCTCCCCTCTGTTTGCTGGGGCCACAATTAGTGAAAATGAGTACTGCATACAGGCATTTTGATGCACTGTGAACACTGTACAGATACTAGCAAAAGGAAAGGATTAGATTAAGGATTGGGGCCAGTATTGTGTTTAAAATTAGGTTTAGAATGAAGGTTCAGGATAGGGTTTCGGATTAGGATTAGGGCTGAAGTTAGCAAGAAAATCCCTCTGCAGGATAGGCCCATCATATCCATCTATCATAATTCTAACTGCAAAATGTAAAATAGGCAGGTCTCTTACGGGGAACTTCACAAGATAGTGCCAAAGGCATACATTGGGAGTATTGTTTAATTCAGTTCCCTGAATATAATTTGGTAATTTTGGGGAGTTTGATCACAGTGGCACATATAACATTTGCAAAATGACCAGCAAAAATGTAACGTGTATGTAAAAATGCAAAGAAACACCACATTTTTACCACAAAACATGACATAAACTGGTGAAAAGATGAAAGCAGGTTAAGGCACAATATACACCTTATGAGATACCCTGGAGTATCTACTTTCATAAATGTTAAGCCTTTGAGGGGTAATCTGAACAGTCACACTGCTCTAATGCCCCAAAATGACATACCAGCCCATCATATCAGTCTCTCAAAATTCTACTGTAAAAACTGAAATGGTCAGGTCTCTAATATGACACTGTAACTTCACAGTATAGTGACAAAGGCATGCATTGGGTAATTGTTGTACACAGAAGATGTAGCAGAACATAATTTGGTGTTTTGTACAGGAATAACACACATTACGTTTTTGAAATACACATTAAAAATCAAAACATGTTATATGTGTGTTAATATGTTAAAAATCTTGAAAAACAAAACACATTTGCTACAATACTTGGCAGCAGCAGTTAAATGGCTATGAAAAAAGTGTCAAAATACCTTAGTTATATAGCCGATGAGGTCTGCTTTATTTACATATATACTTTGTGCAGCAATTTTGTTTTCTGTAAAGGCTAACAAACTTAAAATGACAAACATACCAAATTCGAAAATCATTCCATATTGAAATAGTATTTTGCTCCTTGTATTTTGTGGCCTGTAGCTAGTAAAAATAAACTGAAATCATAGACATTTGCTGCACTCTGTAGAGAACTAGTATGAATAAATCAGTTTATTTGTTTATTTTGAATTACTTTTCTTAAACTGTAGCAATCATGCACACATAATTATTGCCAAAACTGTTAAATGTTAAAGCCTTTTGTGTCTGTTAAAAATATGGTATAGGTGGAGATTGAACACACATATCAAAATTTGCTTGGGTCCTTAAAGAGACACTAAAGTCACCAAAACAACTCTAGCTTAATGAAGCAGTTTTGATGTATAGATCATGCCCCTGCAGTCTAACTGCTCAATTATTTAACATTAAAGTTAAATCACTTTGTTTATGCAGCCCAAGTCTTGCATGCGAATTACACAACCTTCCTAAACACTTCCTGTAATGTGAGATCTAATGTTTAGGCTTCCTTTATTACACAGTCTCATTTAATAGTCTAGTTTAAGTTAGAATTTCTCACCCCCTGCTGGAGCTTCCATATGTGATTAAAGTTCAATTTACAGTGCAAGAGATAAAAACTTCGAAAGCAAGCTAACATCTGATGCAACCGTTTTTTTTTCCTTGCAGGTGGTGTGAGTCACAGCCAAGGGAGGTGTAGCCAGGGCTGCATAAACAGAAACAAAAATAATTTAACTCCTAAATAGCAGATAAACTAGAATGGCATGATCTATACACCAACACTGCTTCATTAAGCTAAAGTTGTTTTGGTGACTATAGTGTCCCTTTAAGTGCAAAGAAGCAAACTGAAACTGTGCCCTTAAGGGTATAAAACGTCGTAAATATCTAATGTACCCCGATATATAAAACCTCTTAAACATCCTGTGTACCCCAATACTAAATTTAAACCCAGTCTTACCCTAAAATCAATAATCCTGAACACACTCTGCACCCAAATGCTAAATCTAACCCATTTTTAAACCTAAACCTCTGTAGCAAAACTATAACCCCTCTTAAACTTTGCCATCTTAAAACTAAACACCCAATATAATCTAACAATGATGTTAACATCTCTCTAACTTATACCCCCCCCCCCCTTTACCCAAACCATTTTTCTATTTTTTTTATTTACTATTAAGCAGCAACGCCAATACTTTCAATGCTATCAATACACTACCGTAGCATTCACACTATCCGAGCATATTGATCAGAGACAATTAAGCAAGATAAAATTGTTTAATTACGACTTTCAACGTAGGCAACAGTGTCATTACTATACAGAATGTACCCTAACCACCTTTAATATTATCTTTGACCCTGCATGAATTTACACAGCTGAATATACTCACAATACTCACAGGTACAAACACAATACATTACAAGCATAAGTATGCAGATATATATACATTTGCAGTTGTTAAATTTGAATATGTTTTGTAGATGATTTTATGACTGCCACGTCCAGCTGAAAATTTTAACAAACTCACTTTATCTTATTTTTCTATATTGGGGTGTCAGGAGTAGGAGGAACTTTGTAATTCTGTGCTTTCAGGGTCCTGACATGTGAACCCAGCCCTCCACACACACATGCATTTGGATGAATATAAAGATAAGGGTCAAGTTGCCAATGCAAGAATACCAGTAAGGTGGGTAAAGGGACACTGTAGGCACCCAGATCACTTCAGCTCATTGAAGTGGTCTGGGTGCAGTGTCCCATAACCATTAACCCTGAGCATGTAATTACCTGCTAGGATTAACTCCTCCTCTAGTGGCTGTCTACCAGACAGCAACTAGAGGGACTTCCGGATCTTTAGGCAACTTTTGGTCACCTCAATGACACTGGACGTCCTCGCGCTATGCATGAGGACTTCCAGCGTCACTGGAATTCCCATAAGAAAGCATTAAATAGTGCTTTCCTATGGGAAAATCCTATGGAAGTGCGGGGCCATTGCTGCGCATGCGCATTAGGTCTTCCCTGCTGGCTGACATCTGGACCCAGGTAAGTGACAGAAGAGTTTTTTAACCCTATTCTGCACCACAGGGGTGGGTGGGAGGGATGAGGGAGGCGTTGATGGAGTGGGAAGCACTATAGTTTCCCTTTAAGAATGATACCACAAGAAAACAAGTTGTAACAGACCGTTTCAGCACACAAGGGGTTAAAACCGTTTAGGCGATCGTCCCCTTCCAGAGATGCAGGCACAGCTACTGCAGAACACCAATCCGCCGAACAGGAAACCATACGAATGCTGTAAACAGCCGAATAGGAAAAACCATACGAATAGGTTTACACTCCTAGCAGTCAAACTGGAACAGCATACAATAAATCCCCCCAAGAACGAGACAAAGCTCCGTGTTGAGGGTCAAGCAGTGAACAGACAGAGCTGTGGGTTTATTGTGCTTATCTACACATTCTTACACATTAGTACCACCCACAGGGTTTTGGAACACAACCAATAAACACACACAATACACTCAGACACTCCCACACAAATTCCTCCCCTCTGCTTGTGATTCAATTACCTTACACAATGGGTAATGTAATTTAGCACAAGCAGAGAAATACAATTTTTCCACATTATTCATAACTTGAAAAGTATTTACATTTTCAGAATCAGCATACTCCAAATACAAACATACGTCAAAATCATACAAATTGGTCCAGTGGTTCAAAAGATAGATCGTAGTCCTTTGTGACCACAGGAAGCATGGCTTTTCTGCCCAAAACCAGTTCCACAGAGTCTTCTATCCTGGAGATAATTAGAAGTAATCCAATTATCTCCAAAGACAGAGGCAAAACTCCATTGAACACATGGCAGCAAAAAGACAGTAAAATACAATAAAATACACAAGGTTACATTTATGACATAAAATACAGACATGCAACATATGCCCAGATAGCTTAGGTCTAAGCGCACATCATTACTGAATGGCGCTCAGAGCACACACATACAGTTCAATTGGCATGGAGCCAAAGTCTTTCCCATAGTCTTTCATTATACGAATGGGCTCCATGGCATAGCTATCTGGGGTATCACTGCTCAAACAGGGCAAGCACCAAATAACCCGGCTTTCTTGTCTTTGCAGGGGAAAATCAAGCCTTTTAACATGGGGCCATAATCTAAAGGCAACAGGCGAGCAACCAGGCTTCTCCAATGCAATGTGACGAGATTGCTCTAGTCACACAAGTAAACGCTAAATGTATCTATCCTAGTTAAATAGCATAATAACACGTAGCCATGTTATTTTATTTCGCTGGTTGTGTGGCCGGCGTCTGTTCCAAGTGATCCTTGTGTATTACTAAAATACTAATCTCTGCAGCTTCCCAGGTAGCATAAAATTACATATTTTTGCATGCTTTACCACACACACACTCATTGCTTATTAGGACATTTGCCCGCATTTGCTTGCAAATAACAAACAGCAAAATGTCCACTTCATCTATGTTTTGCAAAAACAGTTTCATAAATCTGCTTACCGAAAAGAACTACTTGTTTGGTTCAGTAACCCACACTACATTCCTTCCACTAAAAACACCTCCTGCGTGCTTCTTAAGATGTGGATCAATGCTGGTGAAGCACATTCATTAATCACAAGAAGACAGGATAACTATCTTAAAAATATAAATCCAGTTACCTTCATAAAACACATCTCAAAGCTGCATCCAAATTGAAGTTTAATTTCAAATGTATATAAATAAAGTCTTCTTTGATTTATTGGCATTTAAAAAAAAGACAAGACTAATTAGGTCATTTAACTATTTAGACAGAAAGAAAAATGTGAGTCGTGCTAAGCAAATGAGTAAATGACATGGAATAACAGGAAAAAAAACCTGCTATTTAACTAATTTGACCAGTGTGAAATAAAGGATCATTTGTCTACCTTAAGTCTCTTATTAATACTAAAAGATTGAATCAAAAGATTGGAGCAATTTGTTGACAAGAAATCTATACTTTCCAGTTATTTTTTTTTTGTTTTTTAAATTCTTTATTTTAAAGATGTAAGTCAACATTGCAATGACAATGACAGAAATGAGGTATAGTATACAGTATACAGTATAAAACTGGTTATTTGACTTGTCATTTGGTTTGCAAACATATTTTTTGTAATTTTTTAAACAAGTTGCGTTACAGTTTTGGTGCGGCTGTCAGCGTGCGCTACCCTTCTGTTATTCCGAGTTGTTGCCTGCGCTGTTAAGTCACCCCTGGGCTGTTTTGTGCCTCCTGGTGTGTTGCGCGGTTACGCTTGGCTGTTGTGGTGTGTGTTGCGAGGGGGGCGGCTTTTACCTATATGTGCCTTTAGAGAGCTAAGGGTCGCTACGCTGTGTTAAAAAAAATAAAAATAAAAATAAAAAATAAAATATTTTCGCGGTATGCTGGGGTTCCGTTGCGTGATGGTGAGTGCCCCTTACCAAGTGGGCAGCGAAGGGGGGATTGTCATGGAGTGGGCCATGTTTTGGCTGGTGAACCCGACGGTACTTTCCAGTTATTGACCCTGTTCTCCCTGTGAGTTTGGGGATTGGATGAAAACACTTACACAAAATGAAGGTTTGAGTACACGCAAAGGCCTAAAGGGTTAAATTGTGAATTGCTCTTATGTACTAATTATTTTATTTACATAGATATTTACATATTTTCTCTTATTTAGAATGCTGGCAAATTCGTTTTGGTGCATACTTGACATACTTATTTTGGTGACATACTTGTCTAAAATATTGTGCTATGGTGGGATATACCATTGTAATAAAACATTATTCAACCCCCATTGAAAATCAAGTTTAGTTTCAAAATCTACAGACTTTCAGCTGTTTACAATTAACAAATTTAAAAAAAAACCAATTGAAATAGCTCAGCATAATGAATGTTTCAAGTCATTATAAGTTGCATTTCAAATTCAACTCCAGTCTCAAAATTATTTAACCCCCTGAATAGAAGCCCTCAAGACAACACAAATATGCAAACACACCTGATGCAACTAATCAAGAGATTTATTAGTTTCACCAGGTGTGCTTACGCGGGAATGCTTGAAATACCTGAACTGGCAAGGGGTTTGTTGAGTGTCACGTTTGACTGCATGTTAGAAATATAGCTAAGTCAAAAGAATTGTCCACAAAGTTAAGAGAAGAGTCACCTGACTTGAACCCCATAGAATAGCTTTGTTTGTATTTGAAGAAGGAGATTGCAGCACGCAAACCCTAGAATATTGCTGAACTGGAGGCCATTGCGCATGAGATTTTTTAGGAATGCTAACTAAAGCTGATGTCTGGCTATGCATTTCGCTTGCAGAATGTTATAACAGCAAAATGGTGCTCTAAGTACTAAAAATACTAGGGATGTGCATGGGCAAAAAAAAATAAAAATTTGGTTCGGAAATTCGGGTAAATAAAAAAATGTGTCTGCTTTGGCAATTCGGACGAATGGCATTCAGTTCGGTACACAATTCGGCACTTCGGTAATTCGGATCCTAACCCAGCCCTCCACACCCTAACCCCTAACCCTACCTCTACCCCTAACCCTACCCATACCCCTAACTCTAAACCCTAACCCTAACCCAGCTTTAACCCTAACCCACTTCAGAGCTTCAGCAATTCGGTTCGGTTCTGCACTTCATAACTTTGGAAATTCGGAAATTTGGCAATTTGAACTTCGAACATTCGGAAGCATCCTAATGTCTGAATTGCACGAAATTCATCCAAATGTACATTTAGCATGAAACAAATTGCACATGTCTAAACGATGCTTGACATGAAGGGGCTGAATGATTTTGAGACTGGAGAAGTCATTGTAAGTTGCATTTTCAGTTGAATTTGGAAAACCCCTTTAAGCATTCGTTGCTTTGAGTGATTTCAATTGCTCAGATTTTGTTTGATTTGTTCATTGCAAACAGCTGAAAATCTATAAATGTTGACAATAAACCTAATTTTCAGTGTACTGTAGAATGAATACATTTATTTTATATTTATTTTTTATATCGAATTATGTTTTTTTTCTGTGCATAAGGTTTATTGCATGTGCAATATATGTTGCATAAACAAATTAAAGACCACATGATAGCTGGATGAGACTCATTTGTAGAATGGTGCTGAAGCTGTGACATTTATTAAAGGGACCTTTAATATCCATAAAAAAGTAAATAAAACTTTTCTATTACAGCCACTGGAAATTAACAAAATAATTTTTGGGACAAGTACCATTTAATAGAGTGTGCTAAACCCGAGACTGGTATCATCCCCAGGTCATTGCATCTCAGGTGTATGACAAGCACGTCAGGTGTCCCCAGAAGGCGAGACAGTTTAACCAATTCACCTCAAGCCTTTGACAATCCACTGAATCTCCACTTCAGAGTGTGTGAAACCAAAGAGCTCAGGACCGGACCGGATCACCATTTGGTGTTTGACCTGAAAAACACAGAGTTGTGCCGAATCACCCAGGCCCCATGGGGACCATACCTGAGTATAGAACATACATCAATAAATGAGACTGGCAGGGTACACATACGAAACAAACCTCCTGAAATCCCAGCTCCCGATCCTCTGGACAACCTGGTCTTACATACCCAGCCAAGTGGCCTCTTTCACATCACCAATTCAAAAGGAGTGTGACCCATGCTCCTTGTTGTCTAAAACTAGTGTATCAAGCCCCATGCAGAATACTTGAATAAACTGAAAATAGGAGAAAAAAAGCTGATACTCGTGAACCAAGAGAGGACCTGGGGAAGCCAGGCGGACAGCACAGTATTCGTGAAAAGAGTAAATGGGACACATTTCATAACCACGCACTGCACATAAGTTTACCCAGTTACCCTTCCCAAAGATATCCATCTTCGAGTGTTGAATTCTGAAACCAAGACGTTCATACCTGCATCGAAGAAAACTATGAAAATTATGAAAACTTTTTACTTGGGCAAAGTAGCTCCCCGATGTGCATGGCCCAGAAGAAAGCAAGCGAGAAGGCAAGACAAAACAAATGGGCCTCAAAAAAACTAATGGCAAAGTCGTGGGCATGCCAGGCACAAACACGTCCAGAATATATAGATACCTTACCCCGTTTTAAACCCTTAACAGCCATACATACTACAAATTCCTTAGTCGTGCAACTTAAATAGGAAACTAAGTCCCACCAAGCATGAAAAAATCGCAGACTGGGGCATACCAGAGTTCTCCCAAATCCACCGGAGCCGCAACAGACCACCTAAGCAAGTGGGTGAATCCGTAAAACACCCTTGTTCTTGCTCCAACCTGCCCCATTCATCACACACCTTACTGTGGGCCTGGAGACCAATTAACTTAGCAGCTCCATCAGTCTGCCCTACTAAGAGACCACAGGAATCCTTCCTGCTCCTCCTGCAGTACGACCACCCGAAACTCCACCCACTGTGAACGAGAAAGAGCATCTGTAATTGCATTATAAAAACAAGGTATATGTTCTGCCCCACAAGTCACATTGCGGCAAAAGCAACACAGCACCTGACCCCTTAGAGGGCTACTCTAGTACATGCCTCTGAGCTGAATGTCACAGGCTCAGAAGGGTCCAATATAGCTGAAAGAGGGGGACAAAACTGATCAAAACTGACCAACAAAAGTCAAACTCCTTTGCACTAACGCACCCTGTTCTAAGAATCCCCTAAGGCCAGAAAATAAACCACTAGCATGGAACAACCTGACTGGTTAGACAAATCTAAGCTGTACTCAGGTGCCCGGTTCTCCGACCCCGGCACAGATCTTAAAAGAAGGTCTTGTTGGGGGCAGATTCTGTGTATTCTCCACTATATTCAAGATCACAGTTGATCCAGGTGCCACCTGCTGTGCAGATCCAGTATCAGCAGCAGAAGACTGTTGGAAGAGCAGTGGAGGGGAGGTGAGCCTACACCCCACACTGGCAGAGAGTCGAGAAGGGTAAGTAGCAGAGTCTGGACATACCAGAAAGCCCAGAGGTGAAAGGGGGCACCTAGGTAGGGCAAGTAGTGGAGGGGGCATAGATGAGACAACAGGGGACACACCAAAGGGAGCAGGGGACAAAGTAGATGGAGCAGGGGACATCACAGGGGAAGCAGAGGACAAAACAAAGGGAACAGGGGACAAAACAGGGGGAGCAGAGGACAAAACAGGGTGAGCAGGGGACATATTGTGGGAGGACATGGGATACCAGAAAGGGCAGAGGAAAGGGGAGAAGCAAAAAAAAAAGTCCTTCTCCCCAGAGGACATAGCAGAAGCTGGGGGTACCACCTCCCACCCTCCAACTGCGGTGGCACCACTTCAACCTCCCCTCCCCCCGAGTCCCCGCGGGCCTATTCCCTACTGCAGCAAATGGTCCAGTCATGCCATCCTGCTGCCCACATAACGTCTGAGAAGGCCTCTGGATGGTGTCCTGTCTTCTGGAGAGCGCTGGCATGCTCCTTGCACACACAGCTCAAGTCCGGGGAGAACAGAAACAGGTGCAGTCTTCTGCTCCTGTAGTGGCCCGAGAGGGAACATCAGGGCACAATCGAGGTGGGAGCAGGAGCCGGCGCTTAGGTGGCACACTGGAGTGGTGGCCACAATGGAGGATCCAGGAGAGGCATAGCTATGGGGGGTGGAACTACACTGGCAACCAAACCTGATTGAAGGCAAGCCAACCACCTCACCTCTGATGGCTGCAAGAACAGACCTTAAGCTGAAAGAGTACAGGTCCAGGACAAGTTGTGGCTGGCCTGGATATGTAAGTGGCACTAAGGTAGAATATCATGTTACACTCACTCATACCATAAACACTCCAAGTACACATGCACACCAAGTAATCAAAGCATCCATACCCACACTCATACATGTGCCCTTGTCCACTAAGCTTCACTATCTCTCTTTGGCCTAATTCAATAATCCATGAGACTGTTTTACATAAATACAATTTTTTACTTATTTGTACTGAAAGCCTGCCAGTGTTCGGGGCCTAGCATTTGGGAACACAGTAGGGATGTGCATGGGCAAAAAATTTGGTTCGGTTCAGCACTTCTGCAATTCAGCACTTACGAAATTTGCGGCTTCTGCAATTCGGGAATTTGGCACTTCGGTTCGGCAATCCGAAATTCGGGACCATAACCATAACCCTACCCCTAACCCTACCTCTACCCCTAACCCTACCCTTACTTATAACCCTAGCCCTACCCCTAAACCTACCCCTAACCCTACCCCTAAACCTACCCCTATCCCTACCGCTACCCCTAACCCTACTCCTAATCCTACAACTACCCCTAACCCTAACCCTACCCCTAACCATAACCCTAATCCTAATCTTAACCCTACCCCTAACCCTACACCTACCCCTACCCCTAACCCTACCCCTAACCCTAATCCTACCCCTACCCCTATCCATAACCCTACCCCTACCCCTATCCCTACCAATAACCCTAACCCCAACCCGAATGTCCGAATAGCCGAAATTCATCCGAACTTAAATTCGGACCGAAACAAATTGCACTTG
This sequence comes from Pelobates cultripes, assembly GCA_933207985.1. Lineage (NCBI taxonomy): Eukaryota > Metazoa > Chordata > Amphibia > Anura > Pelobatidae > Pelobates > Pelobates cultripes. The sequence continues at coordinate 338,063,803 of OW240913.1, forward strand.
TCTAGAACTCAGGAATCTATGGTTAACTGGTCTATTCTCCAATTGGTAATAATCCTCTGATCATCAAGTAACCTCCCACAAAAGACCTCTGAAAGATGTATTTAAACAAAACAAACATTGGTTTAGTCATAGAACCTTTGATTTTAGCTCCAAGAGAACTGTAATGACTAGAACTTATGTGAAGCTCCCCATAAACAATTAATCTGCAACCTTTTAAATAGCTGGAGGTTATTAAGTATCAATCCAATGATTAATGTGTAAGCTTACCTGCCACGTGAAGGCAAAACTGCCTAGGTGAGTCTTACACTAACAATTCACCTTGCTGCTTTCAGCTAAAATGAGACAGAGAGGCACTTATTAACCCTTAATATGGAACACATGGGGTGAACCGCAGCACTGTAACATGGCTGGGTAATACAAAATACATTGGCGCTGGAATCAGGTAAGTGAGAGAAGGGGTTTTTAAACACCTTCTGCACCACGAGGGGGAGACTGTGAGAGAGGAGGGCACTATATGGAGTTATAGTACTAGGAAAACAAATTATAGTTTCAAACAAACTATAGTTTCCCTTTAAAAAGCCTGCAGGGACAGGCTATAGACTCCAGAACAACTACATTCAGCTGTTGTTGTGGTGACTATAGGTTCCCTTTAAACTTAATCTCTGTAAGAACGCTTTGTCAAAGGGCACTTGTTATACGTAAGACATTTTAAATATAAATTATGGATACATGGTCAGTTGTTCAGGGACTCATAATGTTTTTAATAGGTGTCAGAGATAACATACAATTAAATAACATAAAATATTGGAAGTTCTTATTGTGGTCTAATTATATACAAAATACTGTAGAATAGTTGCACCCAGCTTTGCAGATTTCAGTTAGCCTAAAGGCAATTCTGAAAATAGCAAGTCTGTGCATTTCTTAGAATCCTTCCATGCAGATAGGAATTATCTTAAATGGACTCTCCAGACCCCTAAAGCACTTCAACTTGCTGAAGAGTGTGTCCTCTTTTCTCATTTTTTTAAAAAGTGCAGGTTTTCAACTTTTATAAATTAACCTTGTAACAATGCCTTAGCTATACTTAAGAGACGGGCAATTGTTCATAGCACCTGCCTTGCAAACGCTTATCGTTGCGCTGTATTGGGAGGTCTGTGATTGGACAGTCACAGAAAGTCTGGGCAGGGTTAGAAGGGGAGAGCATGCAAAGAGATTTGCCACATTTACAAGCTGTTTTTAGATATACCCCAAATAAAAATGTACAGCGCTACGGAATTTGCTCTCGCTATATAAATAATAAAATAATAATAATAATTATAATAAAAAACACCATAATTAAATACATGCATATTTTATGGGAGTACAGGTATATCTTATAGACAGTGATTTATATATTTTTATTTGGACAGTGAAGTGTCTCTCTAATGGTATCCTAAATGTGACAAATTCATTGAAAGTTTTCCTTTAAATATATGCACTATCCTTATCATTGATTATGTATGCTATTCAGATCTAAAAAATTGACACTTGGTTAATAACACATCTGGAAGTGGCAATTACTTTTACCCCAGACAAGGACATTGACACTTGGAGAAAATAAATGTTTAATTAGATAAATATTTATCTAATTGAGCATTACTTGTGTTGCTTCTATGACTTACCATATGAGTTGCTCCTTGAATTTACAATATATATTTAATACATCTTCTTTGAACTAACTACAATTCTTTAATCCACTTGAACTTGTTGTGCAATAGAAAAATCTTTATTCCGCTATTTTCTTCCCCCGTTACAAATCCTTGCTAAATCTTGTGGTTATATTCTTGCAAAACATGTCCTAATTAATGCAACAGTCAACATATTATCTCAAATCTACAAATATGAACATTTATATTACATTCAAAAATAATAGTTTTAAAAAAAAGGCTCATCAAGAATTATACTCAAATGTATTCCAATGAAAATTACAATGAGAAATCTTTTGCTGGAATTTTGTCTATAATTAGGGTGCTCGTTTGCCAAAGTTGCGTTCCTAAACATAGTTCCAACCAATCTGCATGAACTTTGGCTCCTATGCAACTGTTTCCCTTTCACTGAGAACAGTTACTTTTAAGAGCTAAGCTTTTGGTTATATATATATATATATATATATATATACACACACACAGTATCTCACAAAAGTGAGTACACCCCGCACATTTTTGTAAATATTTTATTATATCTTTTCATATGACACTGAAAAAATGCTACAATGTAAAGTAGTAAGTGTACAGCCTGTATAACAGTGTAAATTGTTGTCCCCTCAAAATAACTCAACACACAGCCATTAATGTCTAAACCGTTGGTATCAAAAGTGAGCACACCCCTAAGTGGAAATGTCCAAATTGGGCCCAAAGTGTCAATATTTTGTGTAGCCACCATATTTTTCAGCACTGCCTTAACCCTCATGGGCATGGAGTTCACCAGAGCTTCACAGGTTACCACTGGAGTCCTCTTCCACTCCTCCATGACGACATCACAGAGCTGGTGGATGTTAAAGACCTTGCGCTCCCCCACCTTCCATTTGAGGATGCCCCACAGATGCTCAATAGGGTTTAGGTCTGGAGACATCACATTTACCTTCAGCTTCTTTAGCAAGGTAGTGGTTGTCTTGGAGGTGTGTTTGTGGAGGTGTGTTTGGGGTCATTATCATGTTGGAATACTGCCCTGCGACCCAGTCATGCTCTGCTTCAGTATGTCACAGTACATGTTGGCATTCATGGTTCCCTCAATGAACTGTAGCTCCCGAGTGCCGACAGCACTCATGCAGGCTCAGACCATGACACTCCCACCACCATGCTTGACCGTAGGCAAGACACACTTGTCTTTGTTCTCCTCACCTGCTTGTCACTACACGCTTGACACCATCTGAACCAAATACGTTTATCTTGGTCTCATCGGACCACAGGACATGGTTACAGTAATCCATGTCCTTAGTCTGCTTATCTTCAGAAAACTGTTTGTGGGCTTTCTTGTGCATCATCTTTAGAAGAGGCTTCCTTCTGGGATGACAGACATGCAGACCAATTAGATGCAGTGTGCAGCATATGGTCTGAGCACTGACAGGCTGACCCATTACCCCTTCAAACTCTGCAGCAATGCTGGCAGCACTCATATGTCTATTTCCCACAGATAACCTCTGGATATGATGCTGAGCATGTGCACTCAACTTCTTTGGTTGACCATGGCGAGGCCTGTTCTGAGTGGAACCTGTCCTGTGAAACCGCTGTATGGTCTTGCCTACCGTGCTGCAGCTCATTCAGGGTCTTTGCAATCTTCTTATAGCCTAGGCCATCTTTATGTAGAGAAACAATTCTTTTTTTCAGATCCTCAGAGAGTTCTTTATCATGAGGTGCAATGTTGAACTTCCAGTGACCAGTATGAGAGAGTGTGAGAGCAATAACACCAAATTTAACACACCTGCTCCCCATTCACACCTGAGATGTTGTAACACTAATGAGTCACATGACACCGGGGAGGAAAAATTGCTAATTGGGCGCAATTTGGAAATTTCCACTTAAGGGTCAGAACAGGCCTCGCCTTGTTCCCAACGGTTTAGACATTGATGGCTGTGTGTTGAGTTATTTTGAGGGGACAGCAAATTTACACTGTTATAGAGCCTGTACACTTACTACTTTACATTATAACAGAGTGTCACTTCTTCAGTGTTGTCACATGAAAAGATATAATAAAATATTTACACATATGTGAGGGGTGTACTCACTTTTGTGACATACTGTATTTAACCACAAAGGATCAGTGTTAAAGCAGCACTGTTAACCCCTCAACCTGAAAAATGAATATTCCATGAAGCTAGAATCTTTATACTTCTTTGTCTCTATATATTTCCTCCACCTGACACTTCAAGAGCCTGGGCAGAGCTACCACAATCCATAAGTGCCCATCCCCCCAGCCATCATCAGTGACAGATCAGGATCCTCCATAGATCACGCGTGTGTGAGAGTACAGCACTGACATTGGCTCTGACATTGGCTCTTGGTGCTGAAGAGGACCCACTGAAGAAAGATGGCCGCTCCTGGCGGGGACAGATTCAGGTAAGTAGAACTCCCCGAACCACCAGTGGTGATATCCCCATTGTTTTCTTTTTTCAAATTGTTTAAAGTCCCCAGGCGGTGACAGAGGTGCTTTAAAGTGGTACTGTCACCCCCACCAATCCAAAATGAGTATTTCCTAAAGATAAAATCATTACGAAAGAGTCAAATTGACTTTATTGAAATTTCACTGAAATTCCAACCCAATTCAAAGATATACTAAGACAAAGTAGTCTTCACTGTTTCTTAGTATTTTCCCTACACTTGACAAGCTTGGCAACAGGCTATTACAGTATAAAACACCAACATATAGTGTTCAGGACAGCAAGGGACAAAACAAGAAAATAACGTATTACTGGGCCTTAGAATGGCCTGACTTAACATTAGACAGAGAAAAAGCCTAGTAAGTGACGAGGTCAGGGTAACAGAGAGACAGTGAAAATGAGAACTAGTCAGAGTCAGGTACATGGTAATCAGTCAGACAGGTAAACAATACAGGAAAGGGTTCAATTTAAACAAACTAAAGGGTACTGGGACAAAAACCACAAGAGGGCACAGTGTACAGGTCTAGGGAGGTTTAAATACTTTTAGGTAAAATTTGATTGGTCCACATCATGCATGCGCCCACAAAATGTGTGTGCATGGGGGTTCCGGAATGACGTAGACCAATGGGAGTCGTAATGATTTTTGGCTCCCATTGCCCCTCCAAGAGTGTGCTGGTGACCTTCTACAAGGCGGGTTAATTACAGTCAGCACACACAGGCCCCTCAGACGGAGGAGTAATTGAGCCGGAGTGCTCAATTAGGCAGGAGTGCGGCTCGAGTGAGTAATTAGGCAGGAGTGAGGCTCGAGTGGAGATACCCCAGCCAGCTCGAGTGAATAATGCTACAAAGGTGAAGCTACCTTTTGTGAAGCCTTGCCAAATGATCATTGTCAACTAATGCCTGTTGAGGGTAAAAGCACTCTGTCTAAGGAGGATCCCGTGGTCAGACCCAGAATGCATCTGGCCGATTGGTACAATTTCAGCTTGGCTCTAGTTTACATGAATTGCCCTTTTGATTGGAATTCAGCCATTTTGACCAGATTTATTCATCTTGACAAAATCTGGTGTCTACTTAACAACTTTATTTGTCCCATGCTACTTCTAATATGAATAAATGCTATATATATATATATATATATATATATATATATATATATATATATATATACATACATATAGTAGGTAGATGGCTGGATATAGGAAATTGTAATGAGAGAAGCACAGTTCCTTTCCTGTATTGTTTGCCTGTCTGACTGATTAACAAGTACCTGACTCTGACTAGTTCTCATTTTCACTGTCTCTCTGTTACCCTACCTCGTCACTGAATTGGCTTTTTCTCTGTCTAACGTTAAGTCGGGCCATTCTAAGGCCCAGTAATATGTTATTTCCTTGTTTTGTCCCTTGTTGTCCTGAACACTGTGTGTTGGTGTTTCATACCGTGATTGCCTTTTGCCAAGCTTGTCAAGTGTAGGTAAAATACTAAGAAACAGTGAGGGCTACTTTTGTCTTAGTATATCTTTGAATTGGGTAGTATTATTTGCAAGAACACTTCTGTGTAGCTTGTATATAATGTAGGAACCCTGCTATATTGTTTCCACATTGTAGATTTCAACAAAATAATTTTGCACCAAATGGATACAGTATACATTATACACACACTCATTTATCATATAAGCACTGTATATCCTTAGAAATCTGCTAGATTTCAGCCCTTTGTTAATGCAATATGGCTGTTGTTCCTCAGATGGCTAAAGAGAAAGAATCACTAAGTGGTTCAAACTATATATGTGCTACAGATTAAAATATATTCAGAGACTGACCTTCAGCTAAAGAAAGTCATTGCTTTAATAAGATATTGCTTCTCTTTAATCTTCCTCCCCCGGCATTGCACTCGCCTCCGATGATGACATAACTCCTCTACATGGAGCTGTCCCTGACATAGCTTGCTGCCAATGTCAATATAGTAACAGCCAATGAGTTTAGGCATTTTCTGTCATCCTTCCTGGCTGTACTTAAAGGTCTGAGAATGAATGTCCCATTGGAAACGCAAGTGATGCTAAAAGGAGATGACGTGAAATTTTAATAACTAATAACTTCTCATCAGAAAATTTCCTGGATGAAATATAGAAGCTTTTAGCTATGTTTTATATTGTTCATTCAGTTTTAGAATTTGCGTTCCCATTAACTACTTGTGAAAGTATCTCTCCAGTGAGATGGCCTTAGCCGGAGCTTTTAAATTCTGCTTTTACTTTATATGCTAAATATGGAGAATTCTACAAATTCAAATAAATTGTACTTAGGAACGTAAAGAAATAGTGGTTGCCAAAAGTTTCTTACTTTGTACCAAACAAGTAGCAACATGTTTTGGTTCACCATGGAGAACAGTGCTGGAAGAAAATTGTTGTTTTTTTTCTTTTTCTTTTTTACTCTGCGTAATGTGCGTACCTAGCCCAGTGACACATCGGCAGTTGCGTATAAAACGTCCAGAATGACATACGTGATGCTGGTTTTTATATATATTTTTAATAACAGGTGATGAAATCACTATGTCATAACGGAACATTTACAGATGGAAGATTAAAGCCATAAAACATATTTTTTTGTGTTTTCTCATCATCCACCTACAAAATACAATTTGAGTATTTTCATAGGCGTGCACAGCCTATTGCATTAGGGTGTGCACCCTAAAGCACAAACATATGCTGCGTGTATATGTATTTTTATAAACATATATATACAAAGATACATGTGGTGCAGTGTGCGTGATTGTGAGGGGTGCAGCGTGTAATAGGCTGCAGTGTGTAAGAGATGCAGTGTTTTTGATGGCGAGGGATACAGTGTGTGTGGGGTACAGTGTGTGTGTGATTGTGAGGGGTGCAGTGTGTATGATTGTGAGGGGCTCAGTGTGTGTGGGGTACATTGTGTGTGATTGTGAGGGGTGGATTGTAGTGTGAGAGAAGCTTTGCAGGCTAGGATAGGGGTCTGAGAGGGGAGCAGCCTTTTAATTTCATTAGACTTAGTTTCATATTTTTTTAAGTATTTACCCCCACCCTCCCTCTCCTCCCTCCTTGTTTCTTACCTGCATACAGGGAGGAGGGATGGTCAGCATATGTCCCTGGTGGTCCGGTGGCACTCTAGGGGCTCTGCAGCTCTCTTGCGAGTCCCGGCACCACATGGAATCGAGCGTTGCCGTGTGGGGATTGAAAGTGTTTGGGAATGGTGATAGTGTATGTGTATGGGGTGACCATGTGTGAGCATGGGGATGATAGGGTGTGGTCGGGGATGACAGGGTGTGAAAAGAGGGGCTGTGACAGGGTGTGTGTGCGTAGGGATGACAGGGTGTGGGTGGGGGTGACAGGGTGTGTGGAGGGGGGATGTGACAGGGTGTGTCCGTGGGGATGACAGGGTGTGGGTGGGGGTGACAGGGTGTGGGTGACAGGGTGGGGAGTGGAGTGGCTGTGACTAGGGGTATGGGGGTGGAGTGGCTGTGACTGGTGATGCGGGGTTGGAGGGGCTGTGACAGGGGGTGTGGAGGAGCA
>OW240913.1:338071572-338087301 GCA_933207985.1 Pelobates cultripes
GGGCAGTGACATGGGGTAAGGGGGTGGAGGGGCAGTGACAGCGGGTAGAGAAGCAGTAAAGGGGTAGGGGGCAATGACAGGGGTAGGAGGTGGAGGAGCAGTGACAGGGGGTAAGGCAGCAGTGACATAGGGTAGGGGATGGAGGAGCAGTGACGGGGTAGTGGTGGTGGAGGAGCAGTGACGGGGTAGGGGGAAGTGACAGGGGGTAGAGGGGCAGTGACGGGGCAGGGGTGAGGAGCATTTAACAGGCTAGTGAGGGCAGTGACAGGGGTTGGGGGAGTGGAGCAGTGACAGGGGGGTAGAGGAACAGTTACAGAGGGTAAAGGGGGTGGAGGGCCAGTGACAGGTGGTAGAGGAGCAGTGACAGGCGGTAGAAGGATAGTGACAAGGGTTGGGGGGTGGAGGGGCAGTGACAGGAGTTGGGGGGTGGAAGGGCAGTGACAAGGGTTAGGGGGGTAGAGGGGCAGTGACAGGGGGTAGAGGGGCAGTGACATGGGTTAGGGTAGAGGGCAGTGATAGGGGTAGAGAGGTGGAGGGGCAGTGACAGGGGTTAGGGGGGTAGAGTGGCAGTGACAGGGGTTGGGGGGTAGAGGGACAGTGACAGGTGGTAGAGGAGCAGTGTATAATGTATAAATGTAAAATGTATATATACTCCCTAAAACAAAATATGCTCTGTGTATATGATAGGAATCACACACTTAAATCACTTAAAGGGACACTGTAATCACCAAAACAACTTTAGCTTAATGAAGCAGTTTTGGTGTATAGATTATGCCCTTGCAGTCTTACTGCTCAATTCGCTGCCATTTAGGAGTTAAATCACTGTTGTGTCTGTTCATGCAGCCGTAGCCACACCTGCCCTGGCTGTGACTGACACAGCCTACATCGAACAAAATGGTTTAATTTTCAATTGCATGTTAACTTGCTTCAGAAGTTTTTATCTCCTGCTCTTTGAATTGAAATTTAATAATGCACAGTAGGACCCTGCAAGGTCTAGCAAGCTATTAACAGAGCAGGAGATAAGAAATACGAAAATAAACAGAATTTGCAAGGTAGGAAGTATAAACATTAGATGCCTCTTTACAGGAAGTTCTTAGGAAGGCTGCTTAAGTCACATGTCACATGAGTGTGTGACTGGGGCTGTGTAAGAAAAGTGATTTAACTCCTAAATGGCAGGCAATTGAGCAGTGAGACTGCAGGGGTGTGGTATGTACACCAAAATTGCTTCATTAAGCTAAATTTGTGTTGGTGACTATAGTGTCCCTATATTATTCTAGTAGCCATACAGCATATTTCTCAGCAGCTCAGCACTATTTAAGTAGTTATCATCCTCTCTTACCCAGGGCCGCCTAACACAGCTGTGCCCCCAGGGGCCCGCCCCCAAGCACGCCCCAGGGCCCGCCTTCAAATCTCACCCACAGGGACCACCTCCAAATCCGCCCACAAGGAAGAAATTTTGTAGAGTGGATACTGGGTGTGTGTTTTGTGAATGCAGTGTGCGTGTATGCATATATATACACCCTGTTCCAAATTATTATGCAAAATAAATTTAAGTGTCACAAATATTTTGTTTTTCAGTTTAACTCATGGATGGCATTGTGTCTCAGGGCTCTTTTGATCACTGAAAACAATCTCGGACACCTGTGATATTAGGTTGTCAGGTGAGCCCAATTTAAGGAAAAACTGCTAAAGGAGGGTTTTCCACATTATTAAGCAGAGCACCATTTTCATATAATATGGGGAAGAAAAAGGATCTCTCTGCTGCCGAAAAGAGTTAAATAGTTCAATGCCTTGGATGAGGTATGAAAACATTAGATATTTCACAAACACTTAAGTGTGATCATCGCAATATTAAGAGATTTGTGGCTGATTCAGAGCACAGACGGGTTTGTGCAGATAAAGGCACATTGAGGAAGATTTCTGCCAGATCCATGCATCGGATCAAGAGAGCAGCTGCTAAAATACCATTACGTAGCAGCAAACAGATATTTGAAGCTGCTCGTGCCTCTGGAGTCCCGCGGACATCAAGGTGTAGAGTCCTCCAGAGTCTTGCAACTGTGCATAAACCTTCTATTCGGCCACCACTAACCAATGATCACAAGCAGAAACGGCTGCATTGGGAAGAAAAATACATGAAGACTAATTTTCAAACAGTCCTGTTCACTGATGAGTGCCGTGCAACCCTGGATGGTCCAGATGGATGGAGTAGTGGATGGTTGGTGGACATCCACCCTGTTCCAACAAGGCTGAGACGTCAGCAAGGCGGTGGTGGAGTCATGTTTTGGGCCGGAATCATGGGAAGAGAGCTGGTCGGCCCCTTTAGGGTCCCTGAAGATGTAAAGATGACCTCTGCAAAGTATGTGGAGTTTCTGACTGACCACTTTCTTCCCTGGTACAGAAGGAAGAACTATGCTTTCCGTAATAAAATCATCTTTATGCATGACAATCCACCATCTCATACTGCAAAGAATACCTCTGCATCAATGGCTGCTATGGGGATAAAAGGAGAGAAAGTCATGGTGTGGCTTCCATCCTCCCCTAACCTCAATCCTATTGAGAACCTTTGGAGCATCCTCAAGCAAAAGATCTATGAGGGTGGGAGGCAGTTTACATCCAAACAGCAGCTCTGGGAGGCTATTCTGACATCTTGCAAACAAATTCAAGCAGAAACTGTCCAAAAACTCACAAGTTCAATGGATGCAAGACTTGTGAAGCTACTATCAAATAAGGGGTCCTATGTTAAAATGTAACATGACCTGTTAAAATGTTTGAGAAGTTAAAATGTTGTTATAAGTTTGATTGAAATAGCTTTTGATTTCAGTAAATATGCTGCAAACAAAACAAATGACAATTTTCAGTTCTTTACAAGCTATAAAGTGTTTTGAAATTTAGTGTGCGTAATAATTTGGAACAGTGCATTGTAAGTTTTTATGTTTTAAAAAATACTGTTATCATTAGGAGGTTTGTTCAATAAAATTTGAATTGTACTCTTAATAGTTGATAACATGAGAATTATGCTGACTGTTAATTGCATCAATTATTTAGGTAAATGAGAAAAATATAATTTGCATAATAATTTGGAACAGGGTGTATACACAGACACTCAAATAATGACACCGCATACACACAGACACAAACACAGACACACACTGATACAAAAGGACACAGACACACACACACAAAGTTACACACATACGGACACACACACATACATACTAACAGACACACATATTGAAACATAGATAAACAAATACAGGAATACATACTGACACACAAATATTGAAATAGACATACACACATATACAGACCCACAGGCATGTATAGTGAAACACAGACACATACTAACATACATACATACAGACACACACACACACATGAATAAGGACATACATGCATACATACATACTGTAACGGCACCCCAGGCATAAAAGGGGTTAACAGCCATTTAGGAGATATTCCCTTCCAGATATACAGGCAGCTACTGTAGACACCAATCCACCGAACCAGAGAAGCATACGAATGCTCTCAAACATATGAATGCTGTAAACAGCCGAATAGGAAAAACCATACGAAAGGTTTACACTCCTAGCAGTCGAACTGGAACAGCATACAATATATCCCCCCACAAGAACGAGACAAGGCTTCGTGTTGAGGGTCAAGCAGGAACAGTCAGAGCTGTGGGTTTATTGTTCTTACATATTAGTATCACCCACAGGGTTTTGTAAAACAACCAATAAACACGTAATACACAGTAAAACACTCCCATTCATTCCAGCAGAATCCTCCTCTCTGCCTGTGATATAATTATAATAGGCTGGAAAATACACAGTTTTACACAATATTCATAACTTTAAAAGTATACATCACATTCACAGAATCAGCATACTCCAAATATAAACATACATCAAAATCATACAAATTGGTCCAGTGGGTCAAAAGTTAGTTGGAAGTCCCTTTATGACCTCCTGCAAGCATGGCTTGGGTGTGGTAAGCCAATTATCTCCAGCATAGAGAAAATAGCTCTATTCACAACAACAGTAAAAATCCACAAAAATACATAATTCCCATTACACTGAACAGAACCCCCACATTCAACCTATCCCTGGATAGCTTGGATCTGAGTGCTCAATATATCCGAACAGCGCTCAGATGCCACAAACAGAACAAAATCGCCATGGGGTTAAGTCTAGCATGGGCTGATGAGAGGGGCCATAGTCATGAGGCAGGAGGCTGGCAACCAGACTTGGCCATTGGAGGTAACTAAAAACCTCCATTTGGGATGTGGAAAGAGCGCAGGTAACTTTTTTTCTTTGGTTTTTACTATATGTATTTTGGCTGATGTGTACTATGGTCATTGCTCCCACCCAGGAGTAATGGGAGTTTGAGAGCAGGACTTGTTCCTTTGTCACTGAATATATAGGGCCTATCGGGAGGCCCTAAATGATGGAGCCACCTAGTGGGCCATATCAGAGTGTGGGTCCCGGTGCAGCTGCACCGGCAGCAGTTCCGCTGCTACACATGGGGCCCAGCGGGCCCGTGAAAATCGTCATGGTTGTCACCCCCTAATGGTGGCCCTGCTCTTACCTATAACCTATAAACAGGGGAAAAGCTAATGAACTGCGTGAGGGGCTGGCAATTTATTTTTACATTTCCCTTCTGCACTGAGAAATAAAGTATGATTTTGGGGGCCTATGTGTGTTCAGTGAACTGTCCAAAACACGTAACATATCCAGTTACATTTTCAGTAGATGTAATTTTCAATTTTTTTTATATTTTTATTATTCCTTATTGGGTTCTTTTATATTTTGCCACCTGAGCTAGAAGTTGAATTCCTTATTTTTTTTTGCTTCAATAAATAACTTGATGTTCATGCAGCTTACACAAAATATGCTTTAACCGTTAAATGTCATATTTTGAATATATTCATTAACAAAGTACACATTACATTTACAGAGTGCAGTAGATATCACTAATGTTTCAAATCAGAGCCCATATCACGGTGATAGCTCACCGGCTACAGGTTTTTTGGGTGAGACATCGGGGATATCTGAATGATGTCTGTTTTATTGCTGTTCCTGTGATTTATGCTGAAATCTCCTCTATGCTTTACTTGTCCAATATGAATTTTACATTAAATCATGTTTATGTTGCAAAACACCAGTGGTCTTGTTTCATTTGGAAGCAATTTTATGGTTTGGTACAGGAATGTCTCAAAGCAACATTAATCCTAACACAGTTGTTAAATCCCAAAAATGTAATTAACAGTAATTTTGTCTACCTGTTGTTTTTCTGGTCCTCTAGAGAAAAAAGTATAGAACATTTTATATTTCTCATGCAAACATATAAGTGTGGTGTTATTATTGACATTTGTATAGCTCCAACTCATCCTGCAGCTCATTACAGTGTTATAAAGGAAGATGTTTAACAGCAAATGAGACAAACATGAATATTTTGACTTGGAAGATAGATAGATTTATGAGAACTAGGGATTTGCATGGGCAAAAAATTTGGTTCGGTTCGGCACTTCCGAAAATCGAGACTTCGGCAATTCGAGACTTCGGGAATTCGGCACTTTGGTTCAGCACTTCCGAAATTCGACAATTCGGTACTTCGGCACTTTGGTTTGGATCAGCACTTCTGAAATTTGGGACTTCAGCATTTCGAGAATTCGTTAATTTGAGAATTCGGCACTTCGGCAATTCCCTAACCCTACCCCTAACCCTGCCACTAACACTACCCCTAGCCCTACCCCTATCATTAAATTCAGCACCAACAAGTCCACAGCCACTAGAGTCACTTCCACTGCACTGACTAGGCAAAACCCAGTAAAACCTAGTCAAATGACATGAAAGCATCGATTCAATGGTTTCCTATAGGGGATGTTGAATAAGTTTGCGGTACTATATGAGGAACACTGAATTGGACATTGGCTAAGAAAACAAGATAATGACAATGCGGGAAGCAGAGAAATAACCAGCACTGAGGAAACCTTGACACTGAAAAAAAGTGAATAATTCTTATTTTTTATTTTTATTGCATCAGAGGGGAAGCTGAAAAATACAGGGACACTACAACATTATTAATAAAATTCTGCATTATTGTATTCCTTTAAGTATGAGTCTGAAAAATCTCCTTGATCCTTGATAGTCCTGCAACTTTAGATCAACTTTATCTCAGATACTGTATGTGTGATGGGGGAAAGGGTAGCTGTAACTCCTAACTCTTAATTTTAGGCAACATGGATTAAACACTGTCTTTTGGTTATTGGCACGTTAGGGGTTACTTTGTTGGTCTGTTTTCTATCCTGTCTACTCATTTAGCAGGACTCCTACGAAGATCTGTTCATTTTATAATACAATCCACCAATGATTGCTTCTTATTAATATTTACTCACACTCACAATTTACAATGATTACAGTACACAATAATGCATAATTAACTTAATCATTTTCATTTCTTTCCAATGAGATGGTATTCACAAATTCACTACTAGAGTATTTGAGAGAGTAAGACAGAGAACATTTAAGTAATAAATAATACAATTAATCCCGAACGGTGCAAGAAGTGTACTCAAAGTATGCTTTTTCTTCTACCAAACTTTCAGCAAATTGTGAAATGGCCATCTGCAAGGTATGAAAATAAGTGACATTTAATCATCCCATTGAATAATTTCTCCAGCAAATTTTGTGCACTTTAATTTCATGGCAATCCATTCTCTTATAGCCCCTGATAACCTGGCTACATTGATGCTCATATGCACTTGTCCGAAAAGGTATTTTTGACCCATAGTTTTTGTATGCAGCGTGCTCAGAAAAGTAACTTTTTGTGTGAGCATAAATTAGTCAAACATACTTTCTTTCGTGGGAATTCTAAAACTTACCTCCCTACTGAATTCTGACGTTAATCTTTTTTGGCAGAGGTTTGCTAATGAGATACCTAAGTCTCTATCTGCTAAAGAATTTTGATGTTTTTTTTAACGTTATGAAGTTATAAGGAAATTAGCCTGTTCTTGTTGTCATAGGTGTGGAACTAATTAATGAGCACTAATAAAATCATACATTCCATGATGTATCATGTTTTTGTGAGAAGTTAAACAAAGGGTAACTTTCTACAAACAACGAAGAGTCCAAAGTTCTTGCAAAAGATAATTTATTAACTTAATTTGTTGTGGTTAAATCAATACCTGGCACGCAGACAGCCATGTTATATTAAACAAAGCTCACCTTCAAAAATATAATCAATATAGTACTCAAATGATTATTTTCATTAGCAAAATTAGATTTGGCCTGTTTGATGACAAATACAACTTGTGATAAAATTCTTACAAAATTAACATTGCTCAATGCTGGCATTGTTCTCTGAGCAAAGTCCGTATAAAACTAGTTATTATAGTAACTTGTTGTCTCTAATATATGTGAAGCAGTTAGAATTCTTAACCATATAATAAAACAGCAACCGTGTTTAAAATGAAATCATGTGTGATATAGAACATTGAAACTAGTACACAAGTCCACGATAACTTAAAACAATTTAGAAGGCAAGTAATTAAATTATTACCAATATGCTGTGTTTTAATCTTTTCAGATACTATTGTTTATCAAAATATAGCAGTGTGTTGTTTTTATTTTTCAAGCTGTGGCCTGTGTTAAAGTAAGTGCTCTTAAAATGGTTAAAACAATGGGTTTCACTTTCTGTCTATAATGTCAGAATGTTAATATTGAAGTCACGATAAAGGAACACCATAGGGTCAGGAACACAAACATGTATTGCTGATCCTATAGTGCTAAAACTACTATCTAGCCACCCTACCCTCCCTTACCCCCCTAAATATAGTAACATCTTACTTTTGTTCAAGTCTGCAGCTGCAGGCTCTACCCCGATCTATCTGCTTAGCTGACATCATCAGAAGTATTGATCAATAGCCAATCACAATGCTTTCACATAGGATTGGCTGAAACTGCCAAGGAGGCAGATCAGGTGCAGAGCCAGCAAAAGCCAAAAACAGCCCTGGCCTATCAACATCTCCTCATAAAGATATATTGAATCAATGCATCTCTATGAGGAACGTTCAGTGTCTCCATGCAGAGGGTGGAGATACTGAATGGCAGTCACACTGTGCAGCCCTGCCACAGGGAGCACTGAGCCATCTGAGTAGTTGCCAGTGGGATTATCCCTAAACTGTAATGTAAACGCTGCATTTTCTCTGAAAAGACAGTGTTTACTGCAAAAAGCCTGAAGGAAATGATTATACTCATGAGAACAAATACAATAAACTGTAGTTGTTCTGGTGACTATAGTGTCCCTTTAAATGTAGTAATTTAGTAAAAAAAACTGGAGGTCTGCAAATATATATTCAGTATACATAGAAATAGATTTCATTGCCTACACAGAAACTTTTATTGTTGATAACATTATTTATTGTCTACACTCGATGGACAAATAAAAAGAAAAAACACACGCAACATATACATCTATATAATACATCTACAATTCTATAGGTTTTTAGAAAATATCTACTATGGTTCCTAATTCCCCATGACCATCTTTTACTATTACAATGTATGTTTGATTTGACTATCTCCAATGATGATAAAACATATTCAGAAGCAGGGTAGACTTTTAGAAATGTCATCTCCACTTTTTAGAAATACACAGCAACTTCAGTGGCCAGTAATCTCAAAATTATGGTAGAGTCAACATAATTATTTTCACTGTAGCAACATTCTGCAGGGAACCTTTCAAAATATTTACTTGAATATGAAGTCTGACCTTCTGTGTTTTAAACAGATTTTATGTAATGTGTGGTTTTGATGATTAAGCAAAATTTCCTTTGTCGAAGTTCTTCTTTTTGTTTTTCCTCTTTTTTTAATTTTTCTTAAGAGGTCATCATTATTGTATTGCAATAGTATTGCAATAGGCTGTTTGACTTCTCCCTTGCTTTCTGTCCAGTAACTGTTTTTCCTAAATAATCTTCTGTGTCAAATGCAAACATAGTTACAGAGAAAAAATTTTATTTTATTTTTTTATTATTTCTTCGAAAATGGCATGTAATGTGTAGTCCCATGCGGTAACAGCAAGCACAACTTGGACAATAGCACTACAAACGATGATCTGGCTTTGTTAGTGCAAATAACCTCATCTTTACTCATAGATGGGCTTGTTTTGATATTTAATTGCATTTCAGGGTATGTCAAAAATATATTTCCAGTTACCTTTTTACATTTTAGCTCAGTCTACAGCCTTTTCAGAAGTGTATACGACTTCCCTTCCTTCAAGGTACAAGAGCCTCAGTGGCACAACTAGTACAATACTGCTTCTGAACAACAGTGGGTGGAGGACAAGAAGAGAAAGAAGTGTTAGGGAATAATATACGGGCAGCTATAAGTTTGTTTAGAAACAAGATGAGTGGCTTCTGTAAGTTATTTCATGTATACATGTAATTGGAATTGATTTGATAGCAAGGATTTTTGAATCACATTATATATGCACTTGTTCCTGGAGGACTCAACCTTAAAGGACCACTATAGGCAGGCATCCAGACCACTTCAGCTCAATGAAGTGGTCTGGGTGCCAGGTCCCTCTAGTTTTACCCCGCAGCTGAAAACATAGCAGTTTCAGAGAAACTGCTATGTTTCACTGAGGGTTAATCCAGCCTCTAGTGGCTGTCTCACTGACAGCTGCTAGAGGCGCTTCTGCGATTCTCACTGTGGAAATCACAGTGAGAAGAAGCTGGACGTCCATAGGAAAGCATTGAGTAATGCTTTCCTATGGGCGGTTTGAATGCGCGTGCAGCTCTTGCCGCGCATGCACATTCGGATCGGACGTCGGCAGGGGGTGTTGATTATCCCCAGCACAGAGGGAGCCCGGCGCTGGAGAAAGGTAAGTGGCCGAAAAGGTTTAACCCCTTCAGACAAGCGGGAGGGGGGCCATGAGGGTGGGGGTGGGGGGGACCTAGTGACCCTATAGTGCCAGGAAAACTAGTTTGTTTTCCTGGCACTATAGTGCTCTTTTAAAGCACTCTGCAATATTGTGTTTGTCTTTGCAAACTTTATGTTCATATTTATTCTATTCAAGGTTGTTATATCATCTATTTTTTATTTTTATTAGTTTTTAACTTTGCCCTTTAACATCTGTCTGTCTGTCTGTCTGTCTGTACGTCCCTCCCCTCATCTCTCCCTCAATCAATCTATCTATCTATCTATCTATCTATCTATCTATCTATCTATCTATCTATCTAATACTTCCTCTTTCTCCTATCTGACTATAATTAAAGGTTAAAGTGCTTGAAATGTTCTTCTAGTTTGCTTATAGCATGCACAATTTGTAGATGTTTCTATTGTTTCTGTATTTATTGTATTTTTTATTTTTTATGTCCTTTAATATGTGATATGAATTAATGTGTGTTACACTTCTGGACTCCTATGCCTTGTGTTTGAGTGTTAATTAGGAAGCTCAAAGACAGAGCATGTATGTAAAATGTGGCTTTTACAGTAATTGGAACTGATCCTTATGCAAATTGCATAGTATACTGGTGTCTAAACAATGGTTACGTTTGAAGATTACCTCAAAGAAAAAGGAGAATTTCAAATTGTATACTTAGGACACGTGACAGTAGCTGTCACAATGAAGATGTACAGTAAATTATAGTTCTGAGAGATTCATTTAAGAAAAGAAACCAAAACATCTGTGGGATATTCTAACTCAGTGTCTAGATTACGTGAAGTGTCAAAATGAAACCTGTAGTACAACATATGGGTTTTGTCCTTTTGAAGACCAAATTATGTCTTAACATTTGGCAGAATGAGTAAAGCCAAACAATTACTAGACATGTTGGTAGGGTAAACCCCTTTAATAGTTACAAAAACTAGCACGCATTTTCACGTAAAACTTAAAAGAATTAACTTGGGGGAAAATATTAATTGCAACATTGGGTTGTTGGGATGCCTTAGGATGTTTTGGCTTCCTCTATTCAGAATCTGACCAGGACAGTTACAACAGAGTAAGAATTGTATCTAAAATATCAGTAAATATGTTTAATGAAAAAAAAGAAGGTTAGCTGTATGAGGCAGATATTACTATATTCAGGGGATGTGGCTAGATGGGAGAAAGGATTTTTAGAGCATTAGGCTACATATCTATTAGGGGTATTCCTGGCAAAATTATAATACTGTCTGTGTGTATGAGATACAAAAAAAGAAGAAAAAAAAAAATATATATAAAACCAGACTTTTAAAGGAACATTTTAATCACTATAACAACTAAAGCATGCTGTAGAAGTTATTTTTCAAGGCAGGGCTGGTTAGGCCGGCGCAGCTGCTTGGCAAATTAGGCAGCTGCTTGGGCACACATGTTTGGGGGGGGCGCTGTCTCCAGGTGACTGGCAAGAGGGGAGCACACAGCATTTTCTGCCGATCGCAGCATATAGCATGGCCAAGCATTGAACTGCAGTAGAGGATCTTCTGTATCCCCTACCCAGTCTGACAGGAAGTGCTCACTGAGAGCACTGAACAGCTTCCTTTTTAGACCAGGTAGAGGATACAGCAGTTTCTATACATGAGGGAGGTGAGCTGGCACAGAGAGGTGAGACAAACCGCAAAGGGATGGGGGAGAGACCAAGGAAGTGGAGTGGCAGTGTAAGAAACCTGAAGGAAAAGGGACAGTGGTAGGGGAGAAACCACAAAGGACAGGGGGGGTGCTATAACTATAAAGTGACAGGGGGGTTAGAGACCATAAAGGGACAGTGGGAGACCACAAAGGGACAGGGGGGACAAAAAGACACACAGACAGCTGGGGGGGACAAAGAGGCACACAGACAGGAGCTGAGGGGACAAAGTGGTGCACAGAGCGGCTGGGGGGCAAATAGACACAAAAAGGGATGGGGCACAAAGAGACACATAGTGGGGCTGGGGGGAAAAAAGACAAACAGTGGGGCTTGGGTGGTCAAAGACACAGGACTTGTGGGGACAAAGAGACACACAAAGGGCCTGGAGGAGAGTGAGACACACAGAAGTGCAATGGGGACAAAGAGACACACAGAGGGGCTAGGGGACAAAGATACACACAAAGGGGCTGAGGGGGACAAAGGCACACAGATGGACTAGGGAAGAACAATGAGGCACACAGAGTGGCTGAGGGGACAAAGAGACACACAAAGGCTGGAGGGAGAATGAGACACCCAGGGTGTTTGGGCGGGGTGAAGAAAGAGGCAAACAAAGCTGTCAAATTTTTTTTTGGGTGAGGGGGTGCAAGGAGCTGGTCATGCCTAGGGTGCAAAATAGTCTTGCACTGGAGTGCCTGGGTGCACACCCATTGTAAATCTGTAAATGTGTCTCTGTGTGTATCTGTGAGCGTATGTGAACCTGTGTATGAATCTGCGTCTGTGTGTATACTGTATGTCTGTGTATGGATCTCTGTGTATAAACCTATGTGAGAATATGAATCTGTACATATGACTGTGCTTGAATCTGTGTGTGTGTAACTTTAAGTGTATGTGATGGTATGTGTTTCTTTAATAATCCTGCTTTTTTCTGAATTTAAATGGAATGCTTTCAATATGGTTTTATTTTTGGCACTTTAAACATACTTAACATTTTTACTTTATACTAAAAAAAAGTTTGCCTTTTTCATTTTATGCATTTTTATAAAAAAGGCCACCAAAATCACCGACCCAATAAACCCTTAATCTGGCATTGCATTTAATATTCGTTTGACTTCTTTCTTGTGGACCACTAGTGCCTCTGCTTGCCTCCTCTCACCTGGAAGATCTCAGTTCTGAGCAAAGCCTGGCATTGCAGAGCTTAGCCTATTGGCTGAGAGTGATCAGCTGATGTTCTCAGCCAATGAGCTGGCCCTGCACTACTAGGCTTAGCCCAGGAGAGCTAACAACAGTCTAAGCAGACTGGAGTCATGGTGGTGGACCAAAAGTAAGAAGTCAAACTGTTACTAATAGGTTTGATTACTTACATTGGAAGGGCACCAGGGCACTCCTGGCACCATAACCACTACAGAATGCTGTTGTGGTTATGGTATTTGTAGTGTTCCTTTAAGCATAGATTTATAAGTAGACCTATAAATAAGAGGTGCCTATACATTTCAGCTATAACCTAATTTTGTTGATTAGTAGTGCGTTTAAATTTTTTTTTAATACAAACATTTTTTCTTTTAGATTCTGCAGTGGGTGGAGCTTCAGAACTACTTTTTCTGCTATATTTTCTGTACTATTTTATTCTATATTAATGCCGAACATTCAAAAATATGTTTTTGCTATCTTATGCAAGCTGTAATTGAAAAAGTAAAAATAGACACATTAATGAATTCAAGTGTTCAGTACAGATCATCTCTTACTAATAAATAAAAATGTAAATACTGGGGTCTAGGTCCCTTTATGTTTAATTAATGCATCCATGTAATGTTTTTATTTAATGAATTGTTCCCACAACAATATTTTTTTTTTGGTTTTATACAAGTTAACCATGAGCCTTTGCTAATTTGTAGTTATATTCATTTTAGTATCTGACTTTGCTACCTTAAAAGAGGAGTTAGGTCACTATAACAACTACATCTAAAATAAGTTGTTACGGTGCCTGGAGACCCCCGACGCTTTCTTACCTGAAGGGGTTAAACTGTTTTATGAATGGGGATCTACTGATTGGCTTAGAGTGTAGATCATCAGTCTAGCCAATCAGCAGTGCCCCTGCCCTGCGACACTCTGCACTTCCGGAGGAACTGCAGATCCGGTGCTGGAGGCAACCTATATAGTTAAACCCTTCAAGAATAGCTTAACCCCTTAAGGTAAGAAAGCTCCCAGGCTCCTACTGGCACCATAACAACTTAATTTAGATAAAGTTGTTATCATGACCAGAGTGTTCCTTTAAAACCTATGAATTCTTTCTACTTTCGCATTGCAAAATGCTAATACTGTTTTACATTTCTGTATGAAATTTGTTTCTTATCTGACCCTTAATGAAAAAAAATTGGATAAAAAAAAAAAACAGTTCAGTACTATTAAGTAAATATATTGATACATTTAAAAACCATTCAGAAGATAGACATGTAAGATTAAATCATTCCTGTCTTGAATTACTGCTTATGTACTGCCCCAGAAAGTCTCATTAAATCAGCATTCTGCTATTGACCAACTTTATAATGCATACTTTGTACAATCTTGTTTTAGCACATTAACGTAAATATTTGAGCTGCAGGTATGGAAAGAACATGTTTATATGCACAATCACTTTGTCTATCTCATACTTTTGGTTTATGGCCCCTCATTGTGAAATCATAAGACACACTGATAAGAGTTTGAATTGGGTAACCAATTCCTAAGCCTAATCCATATACAATCTTGTTCTTAGTGCACAGATTGTTTTCTCATATTTTTTTTTAAACGTTAAGGGGTTTACTTACTAAACAGCAAACGCAGTGGTGATTTTTTTGATTGATTTACAAAAAAATGCCAAAGCAGCTCATTTGAAAAAGATACTGGCTTAAAGATTCTTTTCAAGCTCGGTTGGTTTGCAGATACATTGCAACAAAAACAAAGAATATGAGAACTGAGAAAGGAGAAAAGCTTAGACAATCTTGCCCTTCAGTAAATCTTGCCCTTCAGTAAATCTCCACTCAGGTCTCATAATAGTTTTGCACTTGTGCCATTACAAAGAGAACATTCTGAGGGCAGTCCAGAACCGAAACGCCAGCAAGTTCTTTTTCCATGAGAGGTACAGCAACCCCAAACAATTGTTTTGGCCTTCTTTGGGCCTTGTCAGTGAGGTGTAGTTGATACCCCTCTAGGCACAGTGAACATGAGGTCCATGCCTGGATTACCCTTTTAACTTGGGGAGAGCCAAGTAAATGCATTGCAACAAAAACAAAGAATATGAGAAACTCATTAGCTTGCCCTTCAGTAAATGTCTGCTCAGGTCTCAAAATAATTTTTGCTCACTTGTGGCATTACAGAGAGAACATATTTTGAAGCATATCAGGCTGAATTCCACCAGTGAGGACAGTCCAGAACCGAAATACCAGCAAGTTCTCTCCCTAGATACATTTTGATTCACTTTTTATTTTATTTTTTTACTATTTCTGTATCATCAGGTCTATCTACTGCATGCACACAAAATAACTGTGCGTGTCACATTATTTAGAAACATCAAGGGAAATTATCATGAAACATTAACTAGATATGTTGTGACATAAATCTTTACTACTTTTTATAGATTCTCTCTCTTTTTTTTTTTTTTTTAACTAAAGTCTGAATGGTCCTTTAGCGAATTGGACAAAACCATATAAGGCCATCAGACTGCAGAATCATATTGTCCATAGATTTTAACAATATAAAATTTTTGAATAACAGGCACCAAATAAGCCTGAATTGGATCTGGATTTCAATCTGCCCGAAAACCTGAATTCTGAACATTAAAATAAGGACCCAGGTTGTTCAAATTCAGACCCATATTTTAAATATTTGCCCGTGGGGTAATGAGATTTGAGGGGATTTTGATCGCATCACAGAATTAAAATTACAAAGAACCAAGTGCATTGATGCTGCATCAATAGGTGACAGGTGTATAATTAACCCATTTTGTTCTATATGGACATTGCAGTGTGTATGTGTGTTTCTTAGAGGCATTACTATGGTAGTCAGCTTTTCTGGTATTGTGTACATGTGCATTTGTTGTGTTATCAAAATTGCTACGTTGCATTGTAGTCAAAGTGCCTTTTTATCCTGTA
>OW240913.1:338087401-338122115 GCA_933207985.1 Pelobates cultripes
GTGTGTATCATGGTCTCTGAGGACAGGTGTCAATCCATATCTGCCAAGTGACCCTATGTAGGAGGAACAGTCCCTATTCTGCCCTGTGTCAGTGTGTATCAGGGATCCTTAGGACAGGTGTCAATCCATATCTGCCAAGTGACCCTATGTAGGGAGACCAGTCTCTATTCTGCTCTGTGTCCGTGTGCATCAGGGGCTCTGAGGACAGGTGTCAATCCATATGTCAAGGTGTCAATATGTCATATGTCAGGTGTCAATCCATATTGATTGTGATTTAGGAATGTTAGGTGATTTCTGCCCTTTATGGATTAAAACCAGACTCTGTATCAACTGTGTAATTTTCCATGGGAGTTTTGCCATGGATCCCCCTCCGGCATGCCACAGTCCAGGTGTTAGTCCCCTTGAAACAACTTTTCCATCCCTATTGTGGCCAGAAAGAGTCCCTGTGTGTTTTAAAATTCCCCTCCCCATTGAAGTCAATGGCGTTTCGGGCGGTTCGCCGGTTCGCGAACATTTGCGGAAGTTCGCATTCGCCGTTCGCGAACCGAAAATTTCGGGTTCGCGACATCACTATTTACATATTGTAAATAAAAGTTTCCTCATAGCATGCAATAAAACCATGTGCATAGCTGGTGGATTCCTTAGAACCCATTCCAGTCCTAGTGCATTGGATATAATAATACTTTTTTTTAATTTAGAAAAAAATCTAGTAATTTTAAAATAAATTCCCTTTAGGTTTCTTTATAAACCGAGTTCAAAAAGAAGGTGTTAATTGCATATTTACCATCAGAAAAGACTAGAGACTAGTAATGTGGCTTGTTTAACGTCAACATTAATTATCAATCTGTATTGGAAATCACAAAAAAAATCTGTTGAGTCAGCAATGCAAGTTCACAGATTTAGGAGTTTTGTTTACAGGAATGTAGTAATTCGTATCAATACAATTGACCAACATTATTGGGTGTCCCAGTAGTTCAGTAGGATTTTTGTATATTTTAGGTAGACTGTAGAACACCAGAGTTTCTTTTTGAGGTCATCTTCACTGATTGGATTACTAAATTAAGCACAGACACCATCATTTATCATTGCTTTTGTCTCAGTAAGAAACTTTTGGACAAATTTTGGTTTATATACGTGTGGCTGTTGGCTATCATGTATTTGATTCAGAATGTTTCATACACAATCCTTTTTGTACATAAATACCAGAGCTCAATTAAAAAAAATAAACAATATACATTCATACATTTTCACCATATAACTTCACACACACACACACACACACGGACACACGCACACACAGACACACGCACACACAGACACACGCATGCACACACACACACATACACACATATATATCTTGTTAAAAATTAGATATCTGTTTAAAATTGAGAGTAAAACACTTTACTCCTGTTACCATCCATTCCAGAGCAAGAATTTTGCCATATTTTATTAGCGAGAAACATTAATGCTATTAAAAAAATATATTATCTCCATACAAGATTCTACAAAATCAAGCACTGGATGCTGGCCAGGTGATTGTGAAATTCAGACAAGTCTAACTAATTATACTGCCAGGTTGAACAATTCCCTTTGATCTCTGAGATAGGCTCGAGGCAGATTTAACAAGACCACACTAGCACAGCAAAACATGTCTCTAATGATGATATAAATAAGCCCATTCACATAAATCTTTGTCATAGCTGGATGGTGCAATTTTTATCTTGATCTAGCTCTCTGTAGATACGGATGGCGTCAGTCGAGTATTTTTCATAGCAAATAGACAAAGAAGGAACTAGCATTATTTTTTAAATGCACGTTTACAGTTTCTTTATTAAACATAAAACAGTATTAATAGTAGAGTAGTAATGGTTCAACAGGGTAGGTGCATCATTTTTAAAGATTATTGAAGATCGAAAAACAAAATGAAAATAGGTTTCGGCCTAGAGGCCTTATTCATGTATAATGAAGCCATATACATCACATTAAATACCTTGAAGTACCACACCACATTGTTTATTTAAACACAAAACAGTTAAAGCAATTTTGATGTATGTAGGGCCAAGAGCAAATTTATATTAACCTTAACCTTTACCTTAAGCGTTATGAGAGGTTCATATACCAATGGGGAGCTTCACAATGATCCACTGACTTATAGCCAGTCCACCTGGTATGATTGGAAGCCCCAGTGCTCTGCTTGAGATAGCATTGTGGATAGGGGACAAAGGATCCCCATTTCCAATGCATATATTTTATGAAAAAATATATGTTATGCATTCATTAATATTAACATTGTGTTAATTTATCTTGCTCTGTCAAATGGCACCTTCAACTCATGGGATTTAAAAAAAAACAATAAAAAAAAAGATATCTGATATGACTTATGTTGTATTATATTTTTCTCTCACCACCTATACTTCCAAGTTCTAATTGGTATCCTTTCAGATATATGTTTAGAATTACCCAATTTTACAATTAAACAGTCAGCACCACCAGTATTACCTGTTAGAAACTGTAATTAGAATCTGTCCAATTAGATATTACAGAAGAACAAAGTAAAAGAGTTACAGTTACAGATTTAAAACACATTCATAACATTCAAACATTCCATCTATCTAATAATGTCTGTTGTTTTGTGTAAGTGCTGACTGGGTGTTGTGTAGTGTTGTATGTTCTATATTTAAAGATAGGGCCAGTAGGCGCTCTGTGCAAAGAAAATGTCCCAGTGCCGCTCCCTGGTCACACCTGCTCATTCATGTAGTCTGTGTATCAGGGTGTAGTGTTTGTAGAGGGGCATTATTAAATTAATAATTATTAAAGAACCAAAAAACTAATATTCATTCCCCATTCCCTGCAGGGAGAGGGCCACACTAATCTCTGGTATTCCAGTGTGCTGTGTGTATTGACTGTGTGTGACCTATGTGTGCATTGACTGTGTGTGATATTTGTGGTGGGTATATAATTAATATATTTTTTTTAAATGCATGTAGGCCCATGTGTGAATGTTGTTGTGACATACAGTCAGATGGACACAGTTATACACATATACTGTCAAATACAGCCACATCCACACAGTCCCAGGGACATAGTCACTCGCACACAGTCACATGCACAATTACATGCAGAAAGTCACAAACACACAGTTACAGGCACCCATATAAAGTCACAGGAAAACAGTCACACACACAGTCACAGAAAGACAGTCACACATAGTCAAATGCAGACATCACATAAAAGGTTCAGTTACAGGCAGACAGTCACACATAAACACACACAGAAACAGTCACACAGTCACAGGCAGACAGTCACAGACACAGGTACAGACAGTCACACACACAAAGTTACAAGTAGACAGTCACACATAGTTACAGGCAGACTGTCCCACACAGTCACAGGCAGATATACACAGGTATAGACAGCCAAATGCACACACACTTACAGGCAGACAGACACATACACATAGTCACAGGCTATCACAGACACACACAGCTACAGGCAGAGAGTCACACACAGTCATAGAAAGTCAATCACAGACACAGGTACAGACAGCCACACACACAAAGTTACAGGCAGACATTCATACTTAGTTACAGGCAGACAGTCACACACAGAGGTAAAGACAGTCACACACACACACACACACACACACAACAGTCACATGTACACCATTAACACACACACACTTACAGGCAGACAGCCAAACACAGTCACATGAAGACAGTCACAAACACAGCCACAGGCAGAAAGTCACAGACACACAGAGTTACAGACAAACAGTCACACACACAGATACAAGTTACCTTTTTACATTATGGGTTTGAGGGAGAGGAATGGAGGCTCTGCAGTCCCCTGGTGTCTGACTGTTGCTTCCCCCTCAGTGTTCTGCAGTAACCAGGGCAGCGGCTTAGCCTGGCCCTGCTCCACATGTAGCTGCGCCCTGTTATTATTTTATCCCACATATAGTTAGCCCCACACCTTACATTCTGACAGTGTTTAAATTCTGACACTTCACCATCCACCCAGGCGTGTGCAAGCTATGTTGGCCGCCCGGCTCCCCTGCTGCTATGGCGTCCTGCACGGCTGCACAGCTCACCCACTCATAAGGCCATCCCTGTTTAACCCTTTAGTGACCAGACCGCTTTTCAATTTTCTTTCCGTTTGGGACGAGGGCTGTTTTTACATTTCTGCGGTGTTTGTGTTTAGCTGTAATTTTCCTCTTACTCATTTACTGTACCCACACATATTATATACCGTTTTCTCTCCATTAAATGGTCTTTCTAAAGACACCATTATTTTCATCATATCATATAATTTACTATAAAAAAATTATAAACTATGATGAAGAAATATAAAAAAACTATTTTTTTCTAACTTTGACCCCCAAAATCTGTTACGCATCTACAACCACCCAAAAACACCCATGCTAAATAGTTTCTAAATTTTGTCATGTATTTTAAAATACCCAATGTTAACATATTCTCAGCTTTTTTATATTGCAAATTATAGGGCAATAAATACAAGTAGCACTTTGCTATTTCCAAACCATTTTGTTTTCAAAATTAACAAAAGTTACATTGTAACACTGATATATGTCAGGAATTCCTGAATAACCCTTCACATGTATACATATATTTTTTAAATAGACAACATAAGATATTAAACTTGGGGAATTTTGACTCTTTTCATGCAACCATTTTACCACCAATCTATGCAAAAAAAATATATAGAATTGGTGATTGTTCTGACACAAATAGCACTTTAAGAATACATAAAAGACCTTATTTGAAGGGAGCACATTCCAGTTTTCCAACTTGGAATTTAACAGCTGGTCATCATGCACCCATGTCCTATTTGGGATATTTTTGAAGCCTGCAAATGTAATTTAATTTGAAAAGTAGACAACCCAGGCTATTCAATATGGGGTATGCCCAGTCTTTTTTTAGTAGCCACCCAGTCACAAACACTGGCCATATGTAGCTTTGATATTTGTTTGTGTGTTAAAAATGCAAAAAAACAATTATGAACGCTAACTTTGGCCAGTGTTTGTATATAAGTGGCTAGTGAAAAGACTGAACATACTCCATTTGCAATACCTTGGGTTGTCTTCTTTTGCAAATGGTATGCCATCATGGGGGTAATTCTCCTTCCTGGACTACCATACGTTCTAAAAAGGCCACGTAACCAATATGGCAAATCTCAATGTGAAAAAACGGCCTTATATTTGACCCTAACTTACAAAAACACTATAAAACCTTACATGGGCATTACTGTTATACTCGGGAGACATCGCTGAACACAAATATTAGTGTTTCAAAACAGTAAAATGTATTACAAAAATGATATCATCAGTGAAAGTGCCGTTTGTGAGTGAAAAATTCAAAAAACTTCACTTTCACTGACAATATCATTGCTGTTATATGTTTTACTGTTTTGAAACACTAATATTTGTGTTCAGTGAAGTCTACCAAGTAAAACAGTACCCCCCGTGTACAAGTTTTAGGGTGTTTTGGTAAGTTACAGGGTTAAATATAGTGGTAGCAAATTAAATTCACTGGACTTTCGGCTTGGGTTGTCAGACAGGTCCCCCAAATTGCAATCAATAAAAGTACTTAATTATGTAAAAATCTTACATAAATATGCACGTAGAATTTAAATATATATACATATTTATATATTTGAAGTGTACTTGTATATTTATGAAATTAGTTATGTAATTATGTATATGGACATATGTATATTTCGTATTATTTTTATATATTTATATATATAATTTAGTTCTAAGTGTATTTTGATATAAATATATAAATATTAATATCAAAAAACAGATAGAATAAAATGACATATTTATATAATTTTTTTAATTTTTTAAATTATTTTTACATTTTTTATTTATTTTTAAGTAATTATTATTTATTTTTTATAATATATATATATATATATATACAATTTATATAGTTATCATATATATTATATACACGTGTGTAATTTTACTCTAAGTGTATTTTTATATTAATATATGTATATATTAATAAAAAAATACACTTAGTATGATATATATATTTATTTATTAATTTATTAACTTTAATTTTTATTTTTTTTTCCAGGCAGTCCCCCTGCTGGCAGCACTATGGATGCCTATTGCGGCCATGTGACCGCATGGCCCCTGGGGTCCTAATTTGCATAGGGGGGACCCCCAGTGAAGAAAAGACCGATTGCTGGCGGGGGAATGGCGGCGATTGGGTAAGTGTATATATTGAGGGAGAGGGAGGGAGAGATTGGGAAGGGTTTAATTTTTTTAATGTATTTATTTATTTTTATCTTCACTGAGTGCCTCGACCCCTCAAGGCACTCAGCACTGGTTCAGCCTCGGAAGCCTGCCTGATGGCTTCTGGTGCTCTGCCTCACTGCCGGGCGCAACGTGGAGCAACCCTGAAGTGATTTCTTTTGGGAGATATCACCCAGTGGCCCGGCAGTTTGGGGGGTCGGGGGGGGTATTGCACGATGCAATACTGTTAGAGTGACTGGAAGCTTCTAGCGGTCTCATTAGCCGCGAACGTATCAGAATGTTTTTGGGATGGGGTTTAAGAAATTTGCTCCCATATTGTAAATACCTGATCTTTTTGATATGTAAATTAGATTTCTCTCCCAAGGTACAAAATGTTGTCCATCCTGTTATTGTTTTTTCCTAATGATGTCCAATTCCAAAAAACGGCTAAAACAAAGTTACCGTATTTTTCGCTCCATAAGACGCACTTTTTTTCCCCTCAAAAGTGAGGGGAAATGTCTGTGCGTCTTATGGAGCGAATGTGAAGAATTACTTACCTGTCTTGGAGCGTGGGCCGGCTTCACAGCGCGCTCCGCGGTCCAGGAACTTTTATTTCAGGTTCCGGTTTCCAGCGGGACTGAAAGGAAGTGTGCACACTGAGTGTGCACACTTCCTTTCAGTCCCGCCGGAAACCGGAACCTGAAATATTAGTTCCTGGACCGCGGAGCGCGCTGTGAAGCCGGCCCACGCTCCAAGACAGGTAAGTAATTATGGGACAAGGGGAGGGGGAGACACTATGGGACAAGGGGAATGGGACACTATGGGAGAAAGGGAGGGGAGGAGACTATGGGACAAGGGGAGGGAAGGAGACACTATGGGACAAGGGGAGGGGGGGAGACACTATGGGACAAGGGGAGGGGGACACTATGGGAGAAAGGGAGGGGAGACACTATGGGAGAAGGGGAGGGGAGGAGACACTATGAGACAAGGGGAGGGGAGGAGACACTATGGGACAAGGGGAGGGGGACACTATGGGAGAAAGGGAGGGGAGACACTATGGGACAAGGGGAGGGGGGGACACTATGGGACAAGGGGAGGGGGGACACTATGGGACAAGGGGAGGGGGGACACTATGGGACAAGGGGAGGGGGAGACACTATGGGACAAGGGCAGGGGGGGGACACTATGGGAGGGAAAGTTCACTATGGGACAATGGGAGGGGGACACACTATGGGATCAGAACACTAATGGACAAGGGGAGGAGGGGTTAAAGAACACTATGGGACAGGGTAGGAGGGGTTAACAATCACTATGGGACAGGGTAGGAGGGGTTAACAATCACTATGGGACAGGGTAGGAGGGGTTAACAATCACTATGGGACAGAGGAAAGGGGGGTTAAAGATCATTATGGGACAGGGGAGAAAAAAATATATTCTGAACAAACTGTCCCATGGTAAGAAACACTATGGAACAGTTTGTTCAGAATATTTTTTTTTCTGGGTTTCCTCCTCTAAAAACTAGGTGCGTCTTATGGTGAGGTGCGTCTTATGGAGCGAAAAATACGGTACTTAATTTCTACATCTCCCTGCAACTTTAAGGTACCGACTGAGATTTGGAAGATACTCCACTGGATTTATTACAAATTTGTTACCACATTTTTTATTTACTATAACAATACCACCATTGCTACCTGTAGTTTACTACTGCAATATTTTTTTAAGTTATTATTTTGGCTCATAGAATTTGGTAGGTAAATAATTCAATTGTATACAACAAATGTTTGTATTGCTGTACACCCTTAGCCCCACTGCTTGCCACTCCTAGCTGTAAATTCTTTCAAATAACTGTGTATCTCTATTCCTTAGGCCCGAGGCCCAATTCAACAACCCAACTGAAACACAGTCATTTCATTTCTACTAAGAGGTTTCTCTCCATAATAAACACTTTGATATTTTCATTATTGTATTGTCTTTATCAGTTTGTAAGTTTTTTTTTTTTGAAAAGGGTCAGGTCATATTTCATATCAAATTAATGCAGGAATTCAGTTAATTCTGAATAGTTTTCTTTCCTGAAGTTAAGCCCTCTGCATGTAACAGGAAATTTGGCTATATACTGTAAACAAAAAACACAAAAACTGTGCTTCTTATCTAATTTAAAACCTGGCATTAGGCATATAAACATAATGAAAACTAAAGGTATTAGTAACATATTTTGGCTGAAGAATAGCTGACAATTCTTACACCCACCTTATATCTTATGGGCAAAGAAAGTGTTTATATCATCTGCCAAAACCATTTCACTATGTTTGAGGAGACCAATTCTTCCTAATTAACACCTGCACAGAATGCTGCATCCAATGCATGTTTTGCATTTATATCATGATCGCCAAGGAGATATGCATTCACATGATATTTTATGGTCATACAACATACAAAGCAGTCGCTACATAGCCAAAACATTACTAACGTGTTAGAAGAGATGGAATGTTCTCTATTATTTCGAAACACAAAGAAGGAGATTTATCAAAGTGTTCTGAAAAGTGTGTTTTACTTTTGGCCTCTAATCTGTTTCTGTTGTTCTAAAAATGGTCTAAAAGGTAGTTGCTTAACTTCTCCCATATTTTGTAGAAACATCCATTTCATAAAAGACAGCCAAAGTTAAAATGGTAGAAAAAAGAGATATGTTCTGGTGGAAAAAACTAATAAAAAGTTTGATAAATTTGCATTGGCAAAATAACAGCATACTACGAAATTAATGCTAGGGGCCCAAAAAAGTAACAGATGGATAACCAATTTGATAAATTGCACAAAAAAATGAAGAAATAACAAAAAAGGTACAGAACACTTTGAAAAAACTCCTATTGTAGGTACATTTTTATGTTTGCAGCACACTTCTTCTGCCCGTTTGTTATTTTTTGTGTGACTCAGGTATGTCTTAAATGGCTCAAAATTTAGCAAACTAAATTTTTTGAACTGAGATAAATCTATAGTCACTAGTCACAAATATCTCTCTCATTCTCTAACTGTCCTGTTAACTCTTTGATGTTTATTCCCTAATCATCCAAATGTAGTGATTATCAAAATCAACAGTTATTCAGTAAAGTGAAAATTTAAAGTGAATTTCAAATTTAAGGCTGAATTCTCACATTTGTGAATAACCCTGTTATTTTAAAATATTACAAAGTTACATAGGCTGAAAACATATATGCATCCAAGTTCAGCCTTTCTGACATCTGTAACAGTTTTAAGTGCTTACCAATTTTGCAACAAATTAGGTAAAAAATTTCCACAAGAACAAGAAGTTTCATCTAGACTAATTTCTTCTCATTTGAACACTAACCTGTTTTTCGGAACCATATCAAAATCCAAGTAGATCACATCCACTGCAACACCCTGATCTATACTTCTACTTACTTCTCCGTAGAGTGCAATTAAGTTCGTATGACATGACCTATGTTTAAAAAAAAAATGCTGATTTTTGGTAATACCAATGTTGTTCTCAATGAATTCCTGAATGTTATACCTTAATAACTCTTCAAATATTTTTCCTGCCACAGAAGTTAAGCTAACAGGTCTATAATATCCAAGCAAAGATTCGGAACACTTTTTGAATATAGGAAACACAAAATACCTGAAAGAAAAGAACCATGAAAGATTAAAAACATATGTTTATTTATTTTCATACTTAGGTCTGTGACGAGACCAATCTCTCCACATTGCATTCGAGAAGCCTGGTTGCTCGCCTGTTGCCTTTGGATTATGGCCGCATGTTAAAAGAATTCTTTTCCACTGCAGAAAAGACTTATTCGTGCTTTTCTGCCCGGTGTTCGGTAGATTCAATCTATCGAACTAACACACGAATGACTGGACCACCTGGGAGCTGGAGTGTGTCGGCAATTAGCCTCCCAGAAGCTGCGGCTAACCGCAGCTTAATTGACGAATACTGGGTGGCCGCCATTCGTATACGGAACACGAGGTTGCGGCCATTTTAAACACACGAACGCACAGCGGTGTTCGACGCCCAACTCATGGAACTGAAAACGGATGCATTTTGGCGCGAAAACCGCTGAAGCCGCCATCCTCCCTTCTTGTTTGGTAGAAGTGCACGAACGGCCCGGTATTCGGTAGTTGTACCTGACTACACCATACCTCAGATAGGAATCCCGTGGAGCTCATTCGTATGAAAACTGACTTTGTGAACACTTTGGCTCCATGGCGATTAAACTGTATTCGTGTGGTCTGAGCGCCATTCGCTTAATAATGTGCGCTCAGACCTGAGCTATCTGGGGATATGTTAAATGTATATATGTATTGTAAGCTTTCTAACATGGGGGATTTTAACAGTAATTCCTGTATTGGTATCCCCACGTGCATAATGGCGATTTGCCTTTGTCCTGGGAGATAATTGAATTACTTCTCAATTTTCTCCAGGGCAGAGGGGAGGAAGCCAGGATGCATTGTGGTAATATAATGTGAATGTGTGTCCTAGATTGATAATTGTCTGTCTTTTGTTACAGTCTCCCATTTGGTCCCCTTGGGGAGTGTCCACCAGGTGGGAGACCTGCATAAATACTGGGCAGGTAGCCCTCATTAAACTGTTCACTGCTTGACTCTCAACACAGAGTTTTGTCTCGTTCTTGGGGGGGATTTATTGTATGCTGTTCCAGTTCGACTGCTAGGAGTGTAAGCCACTTGGGTGCTTTTCCTATTCGTCTGCTAGCAGCTATTCGTATGGTTCCAGTTCGGGAGTTTGGAGTGCTATATTGTATGCAGTTCGGGAGATTGGAGCATTCCCTTATTTGCGGTTCGGGAGTTTGGTGTTCTACAGTAGCTGTGCCTGTATCTCTGGAAGGGGAAGATCTTCTAAACGGTGCTTTAACCCTTTTATGCCTGGGGGTGCCGTTACAAGATCCTTGAGTACTCATGGGTGAATACCATCAGCCCCCCAATTTTTGTTTACATTAACTTTCTTTAGTTGCTTAAGCACCTTGTCTTGAGTCATCCAAACACATTTTTTCTGCAAGTTTTTTGCAGTTATCATTTGCATATCTCTCGTTATATGTTCTTCTTTAATATATACTGAGAAAACATTGTTGTTTAACATTTCTGCCTTTCCCTGGTCTTCACAAACTAACACATCCATCTCTGTTTTCAGTGTACCTAAACTTTCATTTTATTTTTTAGAATTTATGTACTTATCATTTCTGGTTTAATTACCTTTTTGTATGCATTATGGGCTTCCTTATATCTTATATGGGATGCCTCTGTTTTATCTGATTTAAATGCATTAAATGTCCTTTTCTTATTTGTATTTATTTATTTGTTCCCACTAAGCCACATCGGTTTCAGTTAGTTTCTTTAATATTTATTATTAAATGGTACATACTGAGAAGTTTACCTTTTAAGCTCTAAGTTGATGAATTTCTCTAAATCAGCTAATGTGCAATTCATTTTCAATTCAAAGTTTTAGGTAAAAGGTTAGCTACAATAGTTTTCAGGAGGTCGAAAGAATATATTAATCAAATTATTAAGTAGAGAGTTTTGCCAAAATTCTTGGCATTCACAATAAGGTAGAAATCAGATTAAAAAGTATGATTATAATATTTTATTGAACATACAACATTTGGTACCTCATTACGTATGATAAATGCAAGTGTAACGAAAAGGTGCTTTATTACGTGTTTTCTTTATTACCTTTCAGTAATAGACGTGTGAGGTTATTGTAGTTTTGCAAAAAGAGTTTGCCAGGTCAATACAGCACTAGGTTGTGAAAGTTAAGAATGGGATGGCAGACAAAGACAGAAAGGTATATGCATATTGCTAGAGGAAAAATCGGGATGCTGTGAAGATTGGGTAGGCAAATCAAGTATTTCTATCACATTGTTTTGAACAAACATAGAACTGTGAAAGGCCAAGAGCTGGTGACGGAGGTTTTGAGGTATGGAATGGTTGACCTTTTCAGTAATCATACTACCAGCTATGAAGTATTTTTGTTAGGTAACAAAGTTTCATGGAATTGTGCGATTGGGCCATAAATCTCTAACTATTTCACTGGTAGAAATACAGACTAAAATGCTGATTTCGAGATGAAATGACTGTTTAGCTTTTCACCAAGCAAGTAAGCCTTGGAAGTACTTATAACAGATGTGTACATTCCCTTAGGTATTGTGTTGACATTTTTGGAAGGCAAAAATGACAGTAGAGCTGGTACCTTATTTTATGTTATATCAGCCTGCAATCTGGGAAGACTTTTTGATATTAATGGATATTTGATTATAACTTTGGAAATTTATGACAATTTGTGACTATTAAGTCACAAGAGCAATAGAGATATGGCACGGGCAATAAAAAGTTAGGTCTGGCTTCCATAAGGAGTTCCAGTTCATCTGTGTTCAGTGGTGTCAAGACCTTCTTCAAACGGTTGCCACAAAATTGGAAGCACAGATTGCCACTGTATATATATTTTTTATTTATGAATTCTTTATTATATTCATGCAGATAAGTAGTAACATTATGATGCGCACTGCCACAACAGCTGGTGCAACCAGGTTTATATTCACATATGATCACATGGCATTAAAACATTGCACTTTTTTTGTAAGTATATGAGTACACAGGATTAGTTCTTAAGCGTCTTAATCACAAAAAAACAGAAAGGAAACGTTAGCTTGGCTTGGGATATGACAGGGTAGGAACCTGGCTAATCTCGTCTATCTCTCTAATATACAGTATACAGGCGGTGTGTTTACTAAGATTAGTGGGCTGTATGGCTAGGAGACAGACCAGACTAAGTAGTGTATAGAGAAATACGTTGAATTGTATCCCTGCTAAATACAGCTAGCTGCAAAGACATAACAAGTGCTAAGTTAAGACATACTTATACGAGTAGCTGGTGTAAGAGGTAGCCACTGCAATAGAGTTCAGCAGGAGGGTGTAGGAACACCTTACTGGGTAGCTTGAGTCCCCTAGGAGGTATGTGCGGTGGTGTGGAAGGTCAGCGATTAATGCATTATGATAAAGAGATTTCATGGGGTTAGACAGAGTTGTGTCAGCAGAAGCCGTGAGGAGAGAAATGGTGAGTGGTAAGTCCAGGGCCGGATTAACACAGGGGCTGATGGAGCTGTAGCTCCAGGCCCAAGCCCATAGAAAAGGCCCATTGATTTAAAAAAATAAATATATATATATTTTTCACACACTACTCTTATGGTTGCCAGGTATTTCTCATGTAGTTCTTAGGGTTTCCAGGTATTTCGCAGAACTATTTCTCAGGTATTTGAGGCTGCCTAGCCGGTGCTGGTATTACAGTAATACCGGCAATACAAATGTCAGTCTCAGTATAAACAGAGATTATTCTGCAATACTAGCGCTGGCCAGTAAGGGTCGCTGTGTATGTGGAGAGAGGCAGGGATAAGAAGTTACAGCATCTCCCTTCCTGCCTCTCGCTACTAACTGATCTGCGGGGGAGCAGCTCTGTACAGAGAGTTCAGACAGCAGCTCAGAGCCTGCAGAGACAGCCAACAGCTCAGGTAAGTGAAGAATGAGGGGAAAGGCTGCAGGGAGACATGGGGACACATACACTAGGAGACACTAGGGGACACTGTGAGACATGGGGACACTGAGACACTAGTGGGCACTGAGACACTGGGAGACATAGGGACACAGACACCAGGGGAAATTGTGAGAGATGGGGATGGTGAAAGACTTGGGGACACTGGGAGACGTAGGGACACTTGGTGACACTGAGACACTAGGGGGCACTTGGAGACCTGGGGACACTGAGACACTAGGGGAAACTGTGAGACATGGGGATGGTGAGAGACTTGGGGACACTGAGACATAGGGACACTGGGAGACAAGTAGACACTGAGATACCGGGGAACATGAGGACCTGAGACACTAGGTACACAGTGGCCCCATGCCTCCAAGTGGCCCCTAGTGTCTCAGTGTCCCCATGTCTCCCTGCCAGTGTCCCTAGTGTCTCAGTGTCCCCATGTCTCCCAGTGTCCCTGGTGTCTCTCAGTGTCCCTATGTCTCTCAGTTTCCCTAGTCTCCCTGAGTCCCCTAGTCTCCCAGTATCCCCTAGTCTCTCAGTGTTCCCATGTATCTCAGTGTTCCCATGTCTCTCCCAGTGTCCCCTATTGTCTCAGTGTCCCCATGTCTCACAGTGTCCTAATTTCTCTAGGTGTCCCCTAGTATCCTAGTGACTCTAAGGGACACTGAGAGACATGGGGATACAAACATTAGGGGACACTGGGCAACATGGGGACACTGAAACACTAGGGGACACTGAGAGACATGGGGTCACTGAGACACTATGGGACACTGAGAGACATGGGTACACTGGGGGACACAGGGAGACATGGGGACACTGGGCAACTTTGAGACCTGGAAGACATGGGGCACTGCCAGTGTCCCCATGTCTCCCAGCCAATGTCCCTAGTATCTCAGTGTCCCCATGTCTCCCAGTGTCTCTGGTGTCTCTCAGTGTCCATAGTGTGCCAGTGTACCTAGTGTCTCAGTGTTTCCTAGTCTCCCAAAGTCCCCTAGTATCCCAGTGTCCCCTAGTCTCCCAGGGTCTCAGTGTCCCAATGTCTCCCAGTGTTCCCATGACTCCCGATGTCTCAGTGACCCTAGTATAAGAGAAAAACATCTCAGGCACTCACTGTGATAGATTTAAGCAGGTTTATTGGACACTGCAATGTTTCGACCTGTACCGAGGTCTTTATCAAG
Organism: Pelobates cultripes; assembly: GCA_933207985.1. NCBI lineage: Eukaryota > Metazoa > Chordata > Amphibia > Anura > Pelobatidae > Pelobates > Pelobates cultripes. The sequence continues at coordinate 338,102,394 of OW240913.1, forward strand.
TCTCCAGTGTCCCCTATGTATCACAGTGTTTCCCTTTCGGCAGTTCTGGATGTGTAATTTGTGTCAGTGGCCCACCCTTTTACCCCATCCATAGACTTTCTGCTTTACTGTACACTGCTGTAAGGGGGTATGGATTTACTTGAAAGATGAAAGCATGAGATTAGCATAGGGTATGTGTTTTCTTATAGCTGCATCCTATGAGTTTCCTTCCAGCACCATCTCCATCAGATACATGACGTTTGGGAGGTATGGGTGTTTTTGGTCGATAAGATTTTGTAATTAGGCCTATCATAATTGTCAGCACCAGGTCCACTGGGCTCTTAATCTGGCCCTGGATGCGGCTCAGCCTATGCTGACTGGGGGAAGATCACAGTCACCGATCAGCAGTGAACACCGCGAGGGCCTTGCAAAGGTATGTTGGTCTTCGAGGTGGGCAGGGTTGGTGTCTTCCCATTCAGCAGCTCTGCAGCTTGTACCTCCATGAGCCACCTGCGATCCCCAGAATCCTTAGGATCCCATATTGGTCCGTGGCCCAGAAAGGGAGCAGTTTAGGGCTGGGTCGTGCCGCTGGGCCTGGGGTCCTCCGGCGATATGCTGTCGCTCAGGTGGGGCAGTGACCTCCCAGATGAGAGAAGAGTATTTAGGGGGTAGTCCTAGGGTATGTTGTCGTTTAGCTAATGGGCGACTCACCGGTGTTGGAACTGTCGTCGAGTTGCTTGCCTCCTCTTCCCCACTATCCGGGCTGCACCTTGGCCCCATCCAGGAACTGCTGGCTGCTGCTTGGTGGCCTGTGAAGTTGTTGCCAGCGGGATCTGTTCTGGAGTGCCCCTGTGATTAGTGAGTGTGGCCTAGAAGTCGGAAAACAGGCAGTCCAGCCGTTCCGAGAGAAGAGGCAGCGGGGATCCAGGTGCGGGGTTGCACGTGGTGTCCGCCATGTTTGGCATTGCTGGTCCGGCGGTGCAGGTAGGCCAATTCTGATGCCTCTTTCCTGAACTGTAGGCTGTGGTTGCCATGAGAGTTTTCTTGGGAGACCTCCAGTTGAGTAAGCTGCAATTCGTGGAGGGATTGGGTGCCTTCCTTGTGCCATCTGAGTAGGCCGCATGTAGGCCTCAGGTCTATCCCCGGAATGAAGCCACCGATTTCGGTTGAGGACTCTGTCATGGATTGCCGCAGTGGTAGACCCCTGTCTCTGGGGTTTGGAAGCAGACAGTATTAGGGCTTTTTGCGGTACTTTTGGCAGAAATTAGGCAATTTAGCACAGAGGTCGTTGTCACGTATACATCCTCGCCATATGCTTTGCACAACATAAATCAACTTTCCAGGGGTAAGAGCTGCTCGGCGGTCCTATGACATAAGACCGGACTTTTGCGACATGCCGGTAAAAGCCGGCTGCAGCAGATCCACACTGTTGTGTAGCCCCACGCCTGTCCACAGTGGTAGCAATGTTGACATGCGGGTGACGTCACGCGGAGGATGCACGCGCAGTCAAAGGCCGGGTATGCCCAATTGGATTCACAAGAGGGATATTTAAACTCACTAATTTCTCCTACTCATTGCCCTGTTGTGGTTTCCTTTTGCTGGTTATCCAAGAGAGTGTGTTCCTGATCGTGTTTCTTTGGTTATTGACTTTGGCTTTGTTCTGACCTCCATGAATTCTGGTATCCCTGACTAATAGTTATTCCATGCACTGTGTTCCGTTCTGTGTTCCTGATCACGGCTAGTATTTCAACTATTCTCTGGTATGTTAAGTCCGGCCATTTTAAGGTCCGGTTAGACGTTATCCTTATTCCTAAGTGTGATACTAATACTGTGTGTTGGATCTATTGTATTCCTGACACTCGTCTGATGTGCGACCGCTCAGCTTGGCTGCTAAACTCCACCCCCACTGTATATTTTAATATCAAGATTCCTCCAAATTAAGAGTTAATCCAAGCCATGACAAACAGCCCAAAAACATTTTTTCTTTTTTCACCAACTGTTACAGTTAAAACTATGGTTCAGCTTTCTCCTAGCATCCACATGGAATGTAGTCAACCATGAGACTGCCAGTTGGTGGTGTGCTTTATCCCAACAGGGTCTGTGTCTACAAAGCTCTAAAGACCAATGACAGTGAGCTGTATGCTTCTCAAGCCAATGCATGGTGATTATCGTTTTTTAGGTTAATTTAGCCATGGTAATATATATTTTTTTTTTGTGTTGCTTCTCAGGGTATCGTCAAACCCGTGTGTGTGGAAATAGGAGTTGCTCTGTTCACCTATTATATAAATCCATACATACTTTGACTGAGATATAACTAGGAGGTTAATGCTGCACTAGGTCGTCTCATTATATGAGTGTGTGTAGACTACTACTACACTTCTGAGCTGGTTTTGTTCCTGGAAACATTTCAGTTGAACTATGTAATTTTAGAAGGACACGTTATTTCTGATTAGAGTAAGTACCACCGTGTATATACTGTGTGTGTGCAGGGTGAGTAAAAAGTCAGTGACCGCCATAAAACTCTTAAGAATAGGTTCATCTCAACATTAGGCCTTTTGCGGGCATTTCGGTAACTCCTGAGTTTTGACTTATGGAAAGAATGCCTCACTGTTTCACTTTACCTACAAATGGAGCCCAAGAACAAATAATTACACAGTCTATTCCTGAACTCTTGAACTCATAAGTGCATTTAATTGGGGATTTGCTATACAATTAAATGTTTTTTGTTTTTTGAAATTGCCATGCAACTTTTAATGTGTACTTCTAGAAATATTTATATTTGTTTATTCCTCTTGTATACAGTTTAACTTTATTGTTTTTTTTTTATATATTGGAATCTAAAGCACAATTTTGCTATTCATCTTTCTCTGCCTATACACATAAAATTCCTTTTCACAAGCCAGTTGTTCATGTGAGACAATCTAGACTTGGTTCCTATAACGAAAAGCATGTGAGTGTTCTTTTAATTTATGGCTGAGACAGGCATTTCTGATGCTTACTGGCAGCAATCCAAAATTTCTCCCCATTGAACAAACAGTTTAATTTGACATGGGAACAGTATGGAATTAGCCTGCTTCAAGCTGGATATTTTTGACTGTGTTTACAAGTCATAATGGCATATAAGCTAGTGCTGACATACATATGTTATTGGCTTTTTTTCGGGGGGTGGGGGAGTGGGCAGTTTCCGGGCGAGAAATCTAAACTGTAATAATTTTCTCCAATCCTCTAGCTTATTGAAATTGTCAAATCTTCCCATACGTTTTAATGACTGCTGCACACACAGGGAACCGATTTTAGGGTAAATGACAGCATGATTTTTGACAAGCCACTGATTAAAGGGAATGTAAGGAAATTCTAGCTATAACACAAATGTATTCTTTATAAAGCAACATCAAAACAGTATATAAAGGGGGGGGAAAAATCAGCAGTTTAATGACGTGTGGATCAGAATCTACGATTTCCTCAGTTGAAATAGCATTTAAATACATTTTTTCCTAATACACTAGTATTAAAGTAAACATTTTATTAAACTGCAAGCTACGTATGTTGTAAACATAAAATGCAGAGCTGTTGGTTAAAAAGCAGCTGAGATATTGGAATATTTATTTTTATATATATATATATAATCTTCAGTTAACAAAGCAAAGAAAAAAGAAATTGTAATTCGGGAAAAAAGTTGCACTTTTACATGTTGTGCTAATACTATGTAGCAGTGAACTGCCGATTGGGCCTTGCAAAGAAGAGTAAAATATTTTTGTAATATTTATTAGGTGGCAAAACCACCCTTAATAAATGTATGTAGGACTCCTGCAGCGGGCTCTGTGTTTTCAAGTGCCCTGAAAAGCTTTACTTATTATACATTAGACTTGTGCATGGCAGAAAACCTGGTGACACAGAACTATTTTTTTCCTGAAAATGAAATGTAGTTTGAGACATCTTACAGTCATATAGTTGATGGTTTTGTTTATCTGAATATTGTCCATGAAAAATAATCAGGAAAACAATTTGGATGACCCAAAAAGGGTGCAAAAATGAATGGGCCAGTATTGTGATAAATATAATATATAAATATTATGTATGTATATATTTAGCAGTACACATTTTTCTGCCATTTGGTTCATATCTCAAGTGAGAAAAAGTAACCAACAGAGAGAAAAAGGGGAGAGACCGCAATATATATATTATTTGACTACACCAATTTTTCGTCTCTCTTGGTCACTACTCACTTGATCTGTGAATAAAATCAACATTTAGTCAGTGGCTGTCTCCTAACCATAAATGATCTTTTTTTTTGCTTTTAATCATCTCTGATTTTGAAGGCCACAGGGCAGAACATATTTGGCCATCATGCTAGTCGTATGCTTGGCTATACATCTGCATGGTGCTTTGGAGATAAGGAATTTGGTTGACAACTGAGCGGCCTAAAGTTGGACGAATTGCACACATGATTCCCTTAGTGGTTGATAGTCTTTTTCTCTGGTGAAGACATCTCTCTCCAACTTCTGCATTGATATTTCAGAATGACACTATGGGCAGAGTATCGATATTATGTACTATTCTGGCATCTGGATCTTATTACAGCAGTAAGAGAGAGGTGTATGCACCAGAGAAATGCACACACCTAGTCCGGCAGCTGTGTTACAACCAAGAATTAAGTCCCTTCCACTTCATCGCCACCATGTCTTCTACCATGATCACCTTCCATTTAGATTGAGAACAGCTGATTTTAATCTTTATTGTTTATTTTAATGTTTACTGTGTTATATATGAAATGGAAATAAATAAATAAATAAATAAATAATTACACCTTGTGATATCATTACTACAAGGCTTTTAATAGATTTAGTCAAAGAAAGGAAATTCAAACTGGGGATTAAATGTAGGACCGTTCCTGGAATGATGGAGTGTTTTTGAGTACTTGAACAGATTGGAGGGTAAACATTCACTATATGGCCCAAAAGATGTGGATAAATAATAATCACACCTATGTGAGCTTGTTAGGCATCCCATTCTAAAACCATGGACATTAATATGGAGTTGTTGTCCTCCCCACCATTGAGGTTATAACAGCTGCCACACTTCAGGAAAAGATTGCCACAAGATTTTGTATTGTCTGTGGAAAATTGTGATCATTGAGCCAAATAGCGTTTGCATGGACAGGCAATTGTGTTGGTTTAATGTTGTTGAGGTGCAGGTCACTCAAGTTCCTGCAAACCAAACTCATCAAACAATGTCTTGGGTGCATATCACTTTGTGCACAGAGCAGTTATGCTGGACAGGAAAAGGCCTTCCCATGTTGACATAAGGCTTGTGTACAGCCACTCAGCCATTTTATAAAGCTGATGATGCACAGTCTTTGTACTGAAGATGTTGCTTCCAGAGACAGATTGTAATTCTGTAGTGATTGATGCAGCAGATGATGTTTTACATCTACCTGCAGCAAGTGATTTTTACATCTATGTGCTTCAGAACTTGGTCGCCCACTGTGTGAGTATAAGCTGTTGTTCCTCCTAGATGTGTCTATTTCACAATTTTAGCAGTTGACCGGGCAGATTGGAAATTTCATGAACAGACTTGCGGCAAAGGTGGAATGATGTGACAGATTTCATTAAAACCTATTGTAGCTGAGTATTTTTCTGTGGAGATTTCATGACTATGTACTGAATTGTATGCACTTTTGCAATGTTTGAGGCTGAAACACCTCACCTTTAATAATCATTAGAGGTGACCACATACTTTCGGCCATATAGTGTACCAATGAGTGGTTAACACTGGAAAATGTGAGCTGAATCACATCTTGGGCACAGTAAACAGAAGGTTAAAATATAAGGGATATTAATTGCTATTAATGGATATTAATGGCCATGAATGATATGACCATGCAGGGTCTTTTCTACAAACTTATAAAACTTACAAAAAGGTAACTTTAAATGGGGTGGGGTGGGAGGTTAGACCTGAGTACTACAGATTATGCTTGTTATCTCTGTGGGGAATGTAAGATGTAGCAGGTACTAGCAAGAGAGGGAAGCACAGTTAAATGGGCACTCCAAGCACCTGAAATTTATCACAAAGTGGTGATTATGGTGTCAACTTTAGAAGACAGTGATGGATGAGAGTGCTCGAGGCGGCCTTTGCCATCCAAGGTTTGATGGATTTGCACTTGATAATGCTTAAGTATACTTTCTGTATAATCAGTGCTGCTGCAGAGGAGGCAGCTATGGATGCCTATATGTACAAGAGCCTAGTTATGTGCTCCAAAACAGTTTGACATAAAATCAGAGGATATAGCCAATAGACTAGGTGCACCATAACTAATACAACCATCAATGCAGTGATTATGGTGCTCAGAGCGTTGTTTAATCATGGCTTTGAGAGGCCGTGTAAAATAAAAGTTTAAAGTTAAAGAAATGCACCTCATAAAATATCCTGTATAAATATCCGGTATAAATTAATTAATGGGGAGTTATGTTTTGGGAAAAAGAATTTGGAGGGGAGTTCCGAAGATGGAGAGCAAAAAGGGGAAAGCTTAATCACTATCATTTCTGTTCTACATCAAGTCTAGATTTTTTGTATCTTTTTTTTCTGAAATCCTCTTTTCACTGGACCGCATTCTTTTTCATTTCCTCTTGTTGGTATGCAAAAAAAAAAACGAAATAATAACACTGCACGATTCCAGAACCTTGCCCAATTCTGTAAAAAAAAGTGTCATTTGTGCTCTTGTGGTGAGCACACACATACGTCAACAATTTAATGGTATGTTCTTTTAAGATGTATCTACAGTATTCTTATACCCTTGTGGTTTCACATTTACATCAGACATTTTCTCACAGGTAGCTGCAGCTAGCAAAAGCTGTGGAGTACATTTTGTTCCTTTGCATGTGAGTGCCTGTACGCATATCTTATTTAATGCTCTCATCATTTTAACAGTGGTTTTGTTGTTGTTACAAAGCATGCAAAATAAACTTGCAGATGCACAGCTAAGATCTTTATACAACACTTGCTTCATCTGACTTACAGTGTAATGTGTGAATGCGTTCAGTCGTATTTTGGTTTTCATTAATATCTTGAAAAGCAATTACTCTATCATTTTTTTAATAGTTATAACTAATCAGAGGACGTCTATATTATTGTACTGACTAATGACCAATGAAACTGTTTAACCCACTGAAAGAATATAAAAAAGGGGAAGAATAAAAAAAAAAAAATCACAAAAAATCTTTACACACACAAAAAAACAACAACCAGTCACCGACTATTGGAAAGTTAAAAAAAAAAAAAGAGTAGTCTTCCGTTGAGGTATTTAAATAATTGCATTTCATTTGGTTGGCCCTTCCTTCCCTTATGATTGGTTGGATACTCTTTCGGACTATCACAGTGCAATATTTGTAAACTTTATATGTACATGTATATGATTGGCTGAATACATTTTCCTATAGATTTCAATGCCTTTTCTTTATTATTAATATTATTATAGTTTTTTTATAATTCTATTAGTTATATAGCGCCATCAGATTCCATAGCGCTCTACAACGGGACATGCTTTAAAAAAAAAAAAGTGAACTAATCTTGAATTACTTTTTTAGCTTTGAACCCCTCTATCTGATGTAAGTGTCAGCTTGTTGATATCAGGAGAAAAGTTCACCAAAGTAATATATTGTTTTAAATCCTAATCTTTCTACCATACAAGAGGGAGGGCCAGGTGTGTTAAAATCAAAATATAAAACATCACAAGAGATTACACCATTGGTTAGTGTTCTCCATTACTTTGCTGAGGATTATGGGAGTTAGTGGAGAGCTACCTGTTGTTTAATACCTAAATAAATGGACTAGACAGTTATAGAACTTAGATTAGTGGTTGTTAGACATTTTCTCAAAAGGGACAAATGAATGAGAATTTCGCAGACTGCTGATTATTCACCTGAAATCATAAAAACAAAACAATATATTGCTTTAAATCCTAATCTTTCTACCAAACAATAGGGAGGGCCAGGTGTGTTAAAATTAAAATATAAGAAACCAGGGGGCTGGTTGCACTCACCTGAACATGCATAACTGGGGTGCTGCTGGGATCCAATTTATACAATACACAAAAACTCAAGATCCAGCGCACTCACCTATCCGCTAAACAGCAACTTCAATGTTGACAGATTTTTTTTTTTTAAAACACCTAATCTAGGCAAAAAAATAATGGGGGTTTAGTTACATGATGTGATCATACATTGCATAAACCTGCCACAACGTCAATGTACCCCATCTTTGGCAGCTCCTACTCTAACAGCCTAATTTCTGCTTCATGAGATACTTACATGGGGAAAAAGAATCCATCTGGGGTTCTTTGCAGTACAAGGCTAAATATGGCCCTGGGATGAAGTTGCTGTTTAGTGGATAGGTGAGTGCGCTGGATTTTGAGATTTTGCGTATTGTAAAATCAAAATATAAAACACCACGACAGGTTACACCATTGGTTAGGGTTCTCCATTACTTAGCTGAGGATTATGGGAGTTAGTGGAGAGCTACCTGTTGTTTAATACCTAAATAAATGGACTAGACAGTTATAGAACTTATATTAGTGGTTGTCAGACATTTTCTCAGAAGGGACAAATGAATGAGAATGTCATAGACTGCTGATTATTCTCATGTACATCTTCAGTGACACCTTTTTTAGGTTGTAATTCGACCGAAAAGGCCTGAAAATCTATTGATTTGGTATTTCTCTGTCTAATAGATATATGCTGTATTATATATTACTGAAGATGTTTTGCCACTATAGGCATAATATAAATAATTATTTAATACGATTTGGAGAAGTGAACAAGCTCATCAAAATTGCACACCATAGTAAAATTATATATAATTGTCTAGCAAATTTAATTATCTTCCATTACTTGGCATTTGCACTGTACTTAGTTATCAAGATAGCTCCACGATTTTATAACGGAGCGTTTTCATGCTAATATTGTCTCAGTGTGTTCTCCTAAGCTTGCAATGTGTGTCTGTGACTCCCTCTACTGAAAGTTTAACATTCTTTCACTTGTATAATTTCTACAGAATTCTGTTATTGTTACAACTGAAATGAAAAACCTCACACGTGAAAAGTACAGCATGCAGGCTGGGTAATGGAAATAAATACATATCACAATCTAAAGAAAATCTCTAAAATAATAATAAAAAAAAAACATATCCTATAAAAAAATACAGTATACGGAAAGAATGAGAATAGATGAAGAATGCAGCTATATAATGTAGATCAATGTATTGCTTGTTTTTCAAGGTCAGGTGACCCATCTAGTGGCGCATGCACTTCGGACCACCCAATGGATATTATTTAATTATTTCTCAACAGTCGCACGTTATGGGTCTTTAAGAGCGCATAACGGGCCCCTGCAGTATCTGCTGGCTGGGAGGAAGTGATAAACAGCCGATCACTTCCTCCCAGCTTAAATAACGAGACCGGCATGAGAGGGAGGATGGAGGAGATGGCACAGAGAGGCAGCAAGGGGTGAGAGAACCAACAGGCAGCATTAGGACCACAAGCAACCATCCTCCTGGACACAAAAGGTAAGCTAATAGAAGGCTAGCTGCAAATATGTGTGTGTGTGAATCTGTGTGTCAGGGTGTGTGCATGTGTCAAGGTGTGTGCATTTGTCAGAGTGTGTCTTTGTATGTGTAGGTGTGTGTCAGCAGCGGAACTACTGCCGGTGCAGTCAGTGCGGCTGCATTAGGGCACACTTGCTGAGGCGGCCCATTGGATGACCCATGCACTTAGGACCACATGATAGTAATGTGTCCTCAGGGGCACGGCCTGCAATCGGGCCCTTTAAGAGCACGACGGAACCCCTCTAATCATGTCACTTCCTCCAGTTAACACATCAAGCCACGCGGGAGAGGTACAGAGGAGATGCAGAGTGGGAGAGACTTTTAACAGCTTCAGCCAGCCGACTGGACCCCAGGGAAGCTACGCTCCTGCATCCAAAAAGAAGGAAACAGGAGGGTGGCTTAAAATGTACATTTCACATGCGTATCTGTGTTTGTCATGTCAGTGTGTTTATCTGCATGTGTGTCTGTGTGTGTATTTATCTGTGTGTTTGTATGCTTGTCTCTGTGTGAGTCTGTATGTCTATCTGTGTATTGTGTGTATCACTGACACATACACATACAAATACACATACTGACAACATAAAGATACATAAACTGACATCATATAGATACGTAGATACACACATTGACAACATACAGATACAGATACACACAATGACAAAATACAGTTACACAGACATATATACTGACAACATACTGACACATGCACACACTGACAGACATACTGATTCATACACTGACAGACATACTGACAGATACACACACTGATAGACATACTGACACACACACATACACACACAGACACACATGTAAAATGTACACTTGTAAAGTCACCCTCCAGTTTTCTACCTTTTGGGTACAGGAGAGTGGATTCCTCGGGGTCCAGTGTGCAGGCTTTGTCTTTTGGGAGTTAGACTCTTGCAATCCTGGTCAAGCCCCTTACTCTCTCCTTCCTTGCTCTCCCTCGCAGCTCCATGTCTCTCTGACAGGAAGTGACCAGCTGTCACTTCCTCCCATGTTGCCAATAAGCAAGGGGCCTGGTCATGCTGTTAAAGGGACACAGCATTTGTCAGCAGGGGCCCAGTTGTGCGCTAAGTGCATGGGCCACCCGATGAGCCCCCTTAGTGTGTGGGCCCACTGCCTGCAACAATTTTTTTGTTAGGATCGTGATCCTAAAAGAGATTGTTGTGGACGGTGGGCAAATGGGGGCATACACCTAGGCACACAGACACATATACATATACACATATAGTCATAAACATAACATATAGTTACACCAGACATACATGTACTGAGCTTTCTGAGATTGTTTAGAGTCACACTCCTGTGAAGCAGCAACAATTTCACAGGGGTGTGAATCCAAACAATCCCATGTATGTCCCTATGTTTCAGTATGATTACAGGACTGCATGATTCACAGAGCCATATCATACTCTCTGATGTGGTTTTAATTGTTAGGTGGTAGGTGTCATGTCATACTGTCCATTGTGGTTTTAATTGGTAGGTGGTAGGTGTTATGTCATACTGTCCAATGTGGTTTAAATTGTTAGGTGGTAGGTGTCATGTCATACTGTCCAATGTGGTTTTTAATTGTTAGATGGTAGGTGTCATGTCATACTGTCCAATGGGGTTTTAATTGTTAGGTGGTAGGTGTCATGTCATACTGTCCAATGTGGTTTAAATTGTTAGGTGGTAGGTGTCATGCCATACTGTCCAATGTGGTTTAAATTGTTAGGTGGTAGATGTCATGTCACACTGTCCAACGTGGTTTAATTGGTAGGTGGTAGGTGTTATGTCATACTGTCAAATGTGGTTTAAATTGTTAGGTGGTAGGTGTCATGTCACACTGTCCAGTGGGGTTTTAATTGTTAGATGGTAGGTGTCATGTCATACTGTCCAATGGGGTTTTAATTGTTAGGTGATAGGTGTCATGTCACACTGTCCAATGGGGTTTTAATTATTAGGTGGTAGGTATTGTGTCACACTGTCCAATGGGGTTTTAATTGTTAGGTGGTAGGTGTCATGTCACACTGTCCAATGGGGTTTTAATTGTTAGGTGGTAGGTGTCATGTCATACTGTCAAATGGGGTTCTAATTGTTACATGGTAGGTGTCATGTCATACTGTCCAATGGGGTTTTAATTGTTAGGTGGTAGGTGTCATGTCATACTGTCCAACATGGTTTAAGTTGTTAGGTGCTAGGTGTCATGTCTCACTGTCCAATGTGGTTTTAATTGTTAGGTGGTAGGTGCCATTCCATACCGTCCAATGTGGTTTTAATAGTTAGGTGTCATGTCATACTGTCCAGTATGGTATCCGAAAACATGATTTGCATGTTGCAATAATGGTTATAGAGTCTGAATCTAAGATATATTTAAGGTTCTCCTTCTACTTTTTTACTATTTCCATATTTGTGCTTGTGTGGACAGAGGACCAGATATTGGTGGCACAGTCCCACTGCTTTTTCACTCCCACTGCTTTTTCTAAGTATTCAGTGCTTCTGGTTGAATTGAAACTCTGACTTGGTCACAGTTGTCTCTCTTGAGGTTAAAGGAACGTTAGTGCCCTGGTGGCCATTTAAGTTATCAGCCCCTACCTATAGGGAGACATTTTTTTTTTTTACCTCTTCTCCCTTGCAGTGCCGGTAGATGCTCTCAGTAGGGATGTGCATGGGCAAAAAATTCGGTTCAGCACTTTCAAAATTCAGGACTTCGGCAATTTGGCACTTCAGCACTTCAGTTCGGCACTTCCGAAACTTTGGACATCGGCAATTTGGCACTTTGGGACTTCGGCAATCCCCTAACCCTACCCCTAACCCTAGCCCTAGCCCTAACCCTACCACTAACCCTAACCCAACCCGTCCCTTAAGCCCTAACCCTACTACTAACCCTCCCCTAACCCTTCCCCTAAACCTAACCCTACCCCTAACACTAACCCCAACCCTACCCCTAACGCTGCACCTAACCATAACCTAACCTCAACCCTAACCCTACCCCTAACCCTAGTAGGGTTAGGGGTAGGGTTAGTGGTATTGTTAGGGGAAGGGTTAGGGTTAAGGGCAGGGTTAGGGTTGGGGTTAGGTTACGGTTAGGGGTAGGAATAGGGGTAGGGTTGAGGTTAGTGTTAGGGTTAATGGTAAAGGTAGGGGTAGGGTTAGGTTTAGGGGTAGGGTTAGGGGAGGGTTAATAGTAGGGTTAGGGTTAATGGTAGGGTTAGGGCTAGTGTTAGGGGTAGGGTTAGATTCCTGTCATTGTTCCCTTAATTTTCCCTCCCTCTCCTGTTTTGCCACTTTTCAGAAATCCGAAGCACTTCGGCACTTCCGAAATTCGGAGTTTCGGCTATTCAGTTCAGTTCGGCACTTTGGAAATTCGGCACTTCGCACTTCAGAAATTCGGCAATTCGACAATTTGGACATTCGAATGTCCAAATTTACGAAATTCTGCAGAATTTACATTCGGACTGAAACAAATTGCACATGTCTAGATCTCAGCAAACCCAATGCTTTCTCATAGGAATGTATTGGGAGTCTAGTGTTACCATCTGATTAAAATAGCAGAGTTTTACTCTGTTATTTTGTAGGACCTCTAGTGGCTATTGATATACAGCCCCTAGAGGCACTTAAACCCTGAAATGAAAACATTGTCGTTGTGCAGAATTAGCAAAGTAAGTGTGGGGAATGGCCAGACTCCTCTTCCACCATAGGCCTTGCCATTTACATTATCGCTGTACCCATAACTCAACATCATTCAGGCCAAAGATATTGGAATCTTTTCACATTATGTATAAATGAATTCTGTGAATCAGATCCTCTGCATGCTAGACATACCCCTACTCTCTAGAACCTCCGCTTATGACTTCTACAGTAAAATTCCTGGCTTGCGGCACTGAACCGAAAAAAACAGCAAATATTTATACATTGAGAACAAAGATTCTTTGTGACCTGAAGCTCCAATGATTCCATACTTTATTTGAATGAAATACTCTCATATATAAATATACTCTTAAAACTATAACCTATGCATGTATATGAATCAAGATATGGCAGACAATTTACGACAACCCTTGTAAAACGTAAGGTTAATTTTACTTATTCTCCCAGTATACTCAAAGCCAACCTCTGTTACATTGTTACTGATACAGAACACCTGTTCCTGTGAGATTCTGAATATATGCTTCCTTTGAGAACATTTTTCATCACTCAATCTGCTCTTGGTTTGACGTAAGAGTCCTTAAGGTCTCTGCCAGACTACGGTGAGTGATTATTGGCTCCTTACCTTTTTTAGCAAGTCACACAGACAACAATATGACCGTAGTTTTGGTTTTCTGGAGTAATGGTCAATTTAAGGCAGCAAAGAATGTACAGTATTATTCTTTTTGTAAACGCATTAGTAGCAATATTGTAGAAAGAATTTTTAAAAGAAAGACTTTAAGAGTGACATTCTTATCTATTCACTGCTGAGATCCTAATATAGCTGCATCAGATATGCTCCAGTGCATGGCAACATATAAAGAATTTTGATGTAATCTCTGAATACGCAATGGAAAATATTTTTGTTTTTTTTCAACAAGTGTTTACCACGAGTAAAAGGAATTTTGCATAGAATTTTTTTTAAAGGTGCATTATGCACAATAAGGTAAATATATATTATATATAACTATATATATATATATATATATATATATATATATAGTTATATATAATATATATTTACCTTATTGTGCATATATATATATTTTTTTATTATTTTATTTTTTTGTTCACATAAAGGTTCCTGTATTCTACATTATTATTTGTTTGTAAAAGAGAACAGGAAAGATTTAACTTATCTCAATTGTAGAAGCACCCACCAGCCATCAGATTTAAAAGGTGAAGCACACATTAGAACTTTTTTATTTTCTGTTGAGTTCTTCAAGTACACAACCCTCTCTTAGTAATTTCAATTTATATCTAAACAAGTGCAGTAACTTTCCTTAACCAAGACTATTGACACTCACCTTAAATAGAATTAGTTGGAGAGGGGAAGGAAGAGGACTCCCATATACAGTATTGACTTTAAACGTTTATATTTATATGACTCCACTGTGGTTATTAAGGAAGTGAGAGCTGTAAGGCCTGATTCTTGATTTAACTTGCACATCACTTATCTCACTGGGTAAGAGGAATTTAGAAACAGTTTACAGACTGTTCAACTACAATAATTTCTATTCTCAAAGTGACTAAATCTGAATAAAGGTGAACTACCTTTATATTTAACATATTTCTCTACAGTGAACCTCTCATTATATGTTTCAGTTTTCTAACCACTTGGCTTAACTCATGTTATGCAATGAAGTGTTTTTTCCCCCCACCTTAATACGATTAAAAGCGTAAATTTTAATTTATTTCCATTACCCATATCTCCTGCTGCAATCACCAATCATGCTTAATGGGTATTAATCTTGCTGTAAGTCAAACCTCTCCTGCATACATGTGCTTGGTAACCACAAACTTGTTCCCCATAACAGGTTAAAAGTCCCCAAAACTTTACAATAAGTGTGTGTAAATAAAACATACAAGTTCTATTTACCCATTCTCAGATTACCTGTCCAAAGCTCTTACGATATATAATTCTGTTTCTTTCCTCGCTCCGCCCTGCTGCTCTCACACAGAGCCTGCCCCTCCTTCCTACTTCCCTTTGCAGGTACTGCTTTCCCTTAGGCTGAATCCAAGCCTCTTTTTGTTGATGTGCACAGGTTCAGCTCAGTCTGAACTGACTGAGGAGGAGGGGTGAGAGATTAAGTTGCACTGGTCATGACAGACAGATACCATTTAAATTTATGAATTTTGTACCCACCATGGCCACAGTTACAAAAGCACCACATATCTCATGCTGTTAGGAGACACTTGCTCCAGAGCTAGGTATTCATTCTCATTTTCTATTAATATTTCATAAATAAACTTTGATCAGCAACGGATAATTTTTGAAAAGTGTTTGAGTTTAAATATAGTTAAAGGGGAAGTGTAACTTCCCAGGATGTTTGATACTATGTTTATGCATCCCTGTATTTAACAAATATGTATTTGTGAGGCGTGGGATATAAAATTAAATGCAGAGATCAACACCACTTTACCCTGCAACTAAGTGGCTCCATCTACCGTAAGCTACCAAATATACTATATCAAAAACACACATAGGCAATGGCATATTTTTTTTTTCCTTTTCTGAGCCACTTCTTACTCAGGCTATGTATATTTAATAACGTATTCTAAATGTACAATATCCCCAAGCACCATAACCACTACATTGCATTTATAACAACGTTTAGGTTGCTGAAGGAAGTAATGGAGGCAGTGAGTGACACACGGGAGACCCCAGATAAGAAGCCAAACCATTCGACATACGGGAGATCCCAGATATGAAGCAAAACCATTCTACAGTGCTCCTGTAGTGTTCCTGGTGCTTGTAATGTTCCTTTACAATTTGCCCAGGACATTTTCTCTGTGTATCAAGATGGGATTCTATTTTTGTCTTTGTATATGGAATTGGTGCTTGAATTGGATACATAGAATATAAGGAATAAGAGTATCCTTTATCTTTCCCTGCACATTATAAGTGTGACTACCTGCACAATGGGCAACGATGGTGTTTCTGGGATGCCCAATGAGAGCTCAGTGAGGTCTTTTCATCCAATCAACATCTTGTAGTAGGTAAGCTTGTGTCCCCGGTAGAGAGCAAATGTTGGAAATAGTAAAAAAAAGATAGATTGGTATAGTCAGCACAGGTCAAGGGAAGCTGAAACTAAAATGTAAAACAGGAAACCTAATGCAGAATGTGTCAGTTCTTTTTATATAAACGTGTGCCAGCCTCTGCAATTTTTGATGGAGACTTAGATTCTCCATGGTGCAATGAGTGGACAATATGTTGGCACTCGACCGACTATATTAATAGCAGTAATAATAATCATGTAACCTTATGCTATAAACAGAATAATTTTAGTAAGAACTGCTCATGCTGAAAATTAAAACTGGAGACTAATGTTTAATACTCTGTTGTCATCATACATTTGACTTGTTATTTTTGTAATCTTTTACAGTTTGCATGATTTATGCAAGAGCCTGTAATGTTTGCAATACACGGTGCTATTAATACGCATTGTCTGTTCCAAGTTTGCTTTACTTGCATATTTTAAATTAAAAGACAGTACTTTTCCTTGGTTGGTGAATGTTACAGGCTAACTAAAAGCAATGGGAGAGCCAGGATAATGGCATTTTTTATTACTCACTTTGTTAGTTTATTTATAATGAAATTAGAAATATAAATAGATCCATACATAAACTCTTTTTTACTGTTGCTTTATATCTCCAAAGCATGCACAAGATGCTATTTAATTGTTTTTGATGTCACAATAAAGTTCATGAATACACATCGGCGTAAGAACCCAAATAAATCGGTGTGGAATTGAAGGGTTACTTACCTCCACGGGGCCATACGGCAAGTACCCTGATAAAAATAAACATATTTACCCTATTGCACCAGCAAATCCCTTCCCTTGCGTTCGTCGACGCCCAGCTGCAGTCAGACCTTCGGACACTGCCCGCATTGAGGAAGCGTCCTTAAATAGAGTAAAGGCGTGACGTCATGCCTGCCATTAAAGTGACCATGTCATCATTTCGACTCTGATCTGTTTTAAATCGCAATGATAACGTGGACCCATCAGAACTCAAGTAAGCCTATTTAAGGTTTGCTTTAGCCCCTATTCTTTGCCCTATTGAGCTTTCTGCTCCTAGTGATTCCCTTGTGATTTTCTGTGTTTGACCTTGGCTTTGTATTGAGCTCGTGATTTCTGGTATCCTGACTCAGCTTCGTATTGACCTCGTAATGTCTGGTATCCTGACCCGGTTTCGTATTTGACTTTGTGATATTCTTGTATACTGACCCCACTTTGTCTTGACTCTGAGTATTTCTGTATTCCTGACCTTTTCTTGATCTTGTTTCTTGCTGTATTAATACGTGAAGTCCGGCCACTCTAAGGCCCGGTAATATGTCTTTTGGATCCACCTTTTGTGGGTTTCCACTTTCCTGCGTGTTGGGGTACAACTCCCGTGACATTAATACCTTTAGTAAAAAATATGCCCCATCCCCTAGGAACCATTTGTAAACCGAGCAGTTCTCCATAGGTAAAATTATACACAATCACTGGGGAAGCTGTTAGTAGAAGGACATTTAGACCTATTTAGAATCTTTATGAAATACTCATTTTGACTGGGTTGAAATTTCATTGAAATTCTAACCCAGTCAAAACATGTACTCAGACAAAGTATGGACTATTTTGTCTCTGTATTTTTCATAAGCCTGACACTTCTTGACATTAGGCAGAGGTAAAAAGGTGTGAATGCCCCAACCATCACCAGTGACAGGTGCAGGGAAATTGACTCTCTCTATGGATGATGCATTGGTCACGCGGGATCCTCCACAGACTTCAAAGCATGCACGAGAGTACAGCAGCGACGTCCACTGAAGCACCAATTTTAGAAAAGAATCGAATGAAAGAGAATGGCTGCTCGCACGAGGGACTTGTTCAGGTAAGTTAAACTCACCTTTCTCAACCCCCTGCACCAAGTCCCTTGTGGCGATGTCACCATAGGGGATCTTTGCAAATTATACAAACTCCCCATAAAATGCATGATTTCAAAAGTAAAAACATCTCAACTGGGAGATATATTTCACACTAGATTTTCTGAGGCGGATTGGTTAATGGCTAGGTTAATGGCTAGGTTAATGGCTGACATAGAAGACCCACAGATTTTTCAATTATACATTGATAGAAATATATAAATAGTCTAACTAAAGTGATTAAGCAACAGTTTTTCTTGTAGATTTTTTTGTTCCACTAAATGGTGAATTGAGGTGAACTGACTGCTAAATTGCAAAATATATAGGCCAAGAGAGATGACACATTTAGCCAAGTCAATCTATTTTTCCTTTTCAGCTATTTTGACCCACATTTAAAGTTGAGACTCACTACACATCGTGTATAGCAAATAAACCTCATAGAACATTTGAAAAAATATAAAGCACTAACAGAGTTATTTGCTAAAGCGGATTTCAAATTAAAGGGACACTATAGTCACCAGAATCACTACAGCTTAATGTCCTGGTTCTGGTGTCTATAGCCTGTCCCTGTAGGCTTTTCAGAGAAAAGGAAGGGTTTACATTGCTGCCTAGGAACACCTCTAGTGACAGATGGCCACTTCCTAGTTCAGTTTTGCACAGTATGCAGCTCCTACATTCAGGGCTTTGCATGGAGATTCTGACCGCACCCCACAGAGATGCATTGATTCAATGCATCTCTATGTGGAGGTGCGGATTGGCGCAGCTTGGTGTTTTGCCGCGCCTGGATAAAAGCCTCACAATTCTTTCCTATGGAAATGCATTGGATTGGCTGAGTTCATCAAGATTGATCTCAGCCGTGGAGGTGGGGCCAGACATGGCATGTCTGGCAGGGTGAGGCAGAAAAGTTAAAAACCTTTTCACTGGGGGCGGGGCCTGACAGTCGACCAGGATAGCCGCATGGTGCTGGAGCTCCTCTGGAAAATCCACTAACTCAGCCTGAAACTACATATTACTAATTTATTTTGCTAAAAGCTTGTCTTTAACTCGGAGGAACATTCTGATGATTATTTGGTACTTCTATGCCTGCAGCCAGTAGATACAGCCTGTGACAGACTCTCTTGCGGCCCACTGCTGCATTCGAAGACGGGGAGGCAGCTGATCGGGAGCTTGACAACTTTGTGCCCTGTCCCCCCCCCCACCCTTTGGACCAGTGGGGGAAATCCCAGTCCCCACTGGTGTAGTGGAGCAGTCACCTCACCGAGATCCCCAGCCAAAATGACAAGTTGAGCCCTAGTAGCCAAAATGGCCGCCCCTTCAGGACCTACAGTCATAGGCACCTTCCCGCAGCTCCACTCACACATGTAATCATTCCGCATGACCTTTTATTCCATATGTGACACCTTCTGGGCAACACTCCATAACCAAGAGCTTATCACTACATCTGCAGGCCACGACACATCCATCCGGAGGCACCCAGCAACCAGACACTGCCTGTATCAACATCCCCCACATGTTGCCAGAGAGGTGCTGAGACCGGGACGGTGCAAGAAACC